>JAJHZJ010000543.1:600000-1028763 GCA_023548195.1 Bettongia penicillata ogilbyi | reverse complement strand
AATAATAATAGTTGCTATAACATAGCACCTTCTTTCTAATATTTTTGCAAGATCAAATGAAATATTTGTAAAACTCTAAGTAAAGTACTTGCCACATATAACAATGCTTATTCTCTTTTCCCATCTATAAAAAAGGGGTTTGAACAAGATAATATACTAACTCTAATTCTACTTTTTAAAAAAAAGTACCCTGGCGTAGAAACTTAAGGAAATAAACATTAAATAAAAGGGAGAATGCCAGATTCTCTCTCCTTTTCTATCCTTATGCCTACCCATTGGGAAGATAGGCAATATGATTGATACACATTATACACGCAAAGTCATGTAAAATATATTTCAATATTATTTTTGTTGCAAAAAAGATAAAGTGAAATAATATGCTTCACCATGCATTCATCAGTTGACTCTCTGAAGATGGATAGCATTTTTCAACATGAACCTTTGGAATTATCATAGATTATTGTAATGATCGGCATAATTAAGTCTTTCACATTTGATCACTATAATACTGCAGTACTGTATGCCATGTTCTCTTGGTTTCGCTTTGCATCAGTTCATATGTCTTCCAAGGTTTTTCTGATATTATCCTGCTCATCATTTCTTATAGCACAACAGTTTTCCATCAAAATAACATCTCACGACTTGCTTCGCCATTCCCCAAATGATGGACATTCTTTTAATTTCTACTTCTTTGCCACCACAAAGAGCTGCTTTAAATATTTTTGTACATGGAGGTTATTTTTCATGATTTCATGTTTTCTAGATTTCTGTGGGTTTGAAAACTAGTACTTGTTTATTGCTGGGTCAAAGAGTATGCACAATTTTATAGCCCTTTGGAAATAGGTCCAAATTGTTCTCCTGAATTTGCATAGGTGTAGTAAATATTCTTCCATATCCCCCCTAGAATTTGCCATTTTTTTCTCTTGTGTTCGACAATCTGACAAGTGTGAGGTAGTATATTCAGAGTTCTTTTCATTTATACTTCTCTAATTATTAGTTACTGAGGGCTTTTCTCATATGATTATTGACAGTTTTGATTCTTCTTTCCCTGAAAACTGTTAAAATAGTCTGACCATTTAACAATTAATAAGGGGCTCTTGTTTTTAAAAATTTAGCTCAGTTCTCTACATTTTTGAGAAATATGACCTTTATTAGTAAAATTCTATAAATCTTCCCAGTTTCCTGTTTTCCTTTTTAATTTTGACTGAATTTGTTTGTGTGAAACCTTTTTCACTTCATGTAATCAAAATTATCTCTTGTGATCTTCTCTATCTCTTGTTTGGTCATAAAATTTTCTACATTCATAGATTCTGACAGGTATTTTTTTTCTCATACTCTTCCAATTTGTTTATGATATTATCTTTTATGTCTAAATTATGCCCCCATTTTGGCCTCATCCTGTTATATGGTGTGAGATGTTGGTCTGTGCCTAGTTTTCGTCAGACTAATTTCTCGTTTTCATTGCAAGTTTTGTTAAATAGTGGGTTCTTATCCCTATCTTTCAGGTTTATCAAATGATAATTTACTTCTTCATATTGTGTACTTAATTTATACTGATCAGCCGCTCTATTTCTTATCTAGTACTGATTGTTTTCATGATTACTAATTTATAATATATTTTGAAATTTGATATTGCTATCTCACTTCACATTTTGTTTCATTGATTCCCTTAGTATAGTCAATGTACTGTTTTTTTTTCCAGACAAATTTTATCTAGCTCTGCAAAAATAATTATTGGGTAGTTTGATTAGAATGGTAAAAATTAATAAAATTTATGTAAAATTGTCATTTTTGTTATATTGCCTCGACCTACTCATGAGAAATCAATATTTCTCCAGTTGGTTTATTCAGTCTTTATGTGAAAAAGTCTTTTTCAGTTGTGTTCATATAATTTCTAGGAATGGGTTGGCAGGTAAACTTCCAAATATTTTATACTGTCTTTAGTCATTTTAAATGGAATTTCTTATTTTATCTCTTCCTGCTGGATATTGTTGCTAATATTTAGAAATGCTGATGATTTGTATAAGTTTATTTTATTTCCTTTTTTATTGTACTCCTGTAAGTTTATTTTATTTTCTAAAATTATTGTTTCCCATTTTTTACCTGATTTACTAGAGTTATCCTGGTATACCATCATACCATCTGCACAGTGATACTTTTGTTTCCTCATTTCCTATTCTAATTCCTTCCATTTCTTTTTCTTGTTTTATTGCTATAGCTAGCATTTCTAGTGTAATACTGAATAATGTTGATGATGAATATTCTTCTGTGGGTCTTAATGTCCTGTTCTTGCAACTCATTTAAATTAAAGATTCAGTGGTAACTTGTAGTTTTACCCACTGAAGGTCTTCCTCAAATTAAGTATCTGTATTTAATTCTCATTTCTGTAGATCATTTTCCACCTTAATCCTTTCAGGAGTTTTAATCTTCACTCCCTACAAAGACTGTAAATTCCTAGCAGACCAGGAAATCAAAATTATCTTTCAGCATTAACATTATACATTCTGTGAAATTTCCTTACCTGTTTTCATTTGGTTACAGTGTTGAGGCTTGTTAAATGATTGATTGATTTTTAGGAAACTTGAAAAGAAAAGTAAAATAACAGAATTTCTATTAATTTTAAAACTGAGTCATCTAACATATACCTGTGATATAATATAGTTAATGGACAAAAAACAAAACAGCAATGAACTCGACTGAAGCCACTGTTGTACACTTATGTCCAAACTTGTCTAATATAATAACAAGTAAAAGTTTATTGCATTCTAGTTTCCTCCTGTTTCAAACATTCTGCCACTCAAAAATTTTATTTATAGAACCTACATTTTTATGATTAGTACTGTTGGAATAAGATGTTTAAAAATGTGCCTGTCCTCAAGAAGCTTATTATCTACTCAGGGAGATCTCATATACATGTAAGGCAGGATATATCAAGTATATAATTAAAGGAGTTGTGATTAGTGTCACTACATTGTAGGCAGGAGAGGTTAGGGCTGACCTCCTAGAAAAAGTGAGACTTGAACTGGATCCTGAAAGGAAACAGAGCATGGGGAGAAAAGACAGTATAGGAAAATTTCAGTGTGAGTTAAATTTGCTCCCTGAGGAAATTCTTGGGCATTTTCTTTTTTCTTTTGTGAAATGAGAGAGAGGAGAAGATGTTAAGGAAAAATGCAGAAAAGGGTACGTGTTTATTCTCTTTCTGCCAAGGACATTTCATGAGTAACTATGAAATCTAACTCCTATAATATTTATAGCCATTCTATATTTTAGTTTCTCTAACGAGAACTGAAATTGACAAAGGGATCACCAGGAAATGATGAAAAGTGGATCTGAAATCAAGAGAAGCTGGGATTCAGATTCCTTCTCAACAGCTTAGTTTCCTCATCTGTAAAAAGAATTACAGTGTGCCACATTGTAAGGGAATTGCCAACCCCCAGCCTCTTGGACGGCATTCACTGGTCATGACTCAGGTAAACTGAGGGGAGACTGGTAAGGCATGAACAAGATGGCACTGGGAGGAAAGGTTCTGCCCCTGTTTTGCTCAAGGCTATTTTCCCGGGCTTTTCAGAAAAGAAGCCAAAAATGTTTTTCTTTCTAGGGGCTCCATGTCTGCCCTGGGCAGTCCTGGTCAAAGGTATATTACTTCCTTATAACGGCACTAATTGCTGATAGGTTCACTTAGGGCTCTAGTGTCAGAAAAGAGATAAAAGCACCGCTCACTGCTTCAATAAACAGAGTTCTTCACTATCTTGTCTCCCACCTCGATCATTGCTTACAGCTCACTCCACCAAGGACTGCAGGCCTCTGCTGGTCAGATAAGGCCTGTGGGGCTGAGAGATCAGGCCCAGACTTCTGGGTCCCTAACACCACATAAGGTTATTATGAAAATCAGTAAAGATATTTTATATTAATCATTTTATAGATCTTATAGGGCTACGTATATATAATCAATTATTATACTGGACAATAGCATATCTTCCTTCTAGAATTTAATAACTATACTTTTTAGCAAAGTGGCATGGTAGATAGAACATTGGACTAGGAGCAAGGTATACCTGGGTTCAAATCTGGCCTCAGACACTAGCTGTGTGGTTCTGGCCAAGTCATTTAATCTGTCTCAGGCTCAGCTTTTTTTTTTTTTTATCTGTAAAACAGAGATAATAATAATGCTGACCTATCCAGGATGAATTGTGAAGGGAAAAAAAAAATAATATTTGTAATTTTCATTTGTGTCCAACTCATTTTCACTTGTGTTCAACTCTTTATGACTTCGTTTGGGCTTTTATTGGCAAATAAATACTAGAATGTTTTGCCAGTTCCTTCTTCAGTTCATTTTACAGATGAGAAAACTGAGGTAAACTTGTTCTTCTTGCTCTAGTTCTCTTTTTTTTCTTCTTCAGCTTTGCCTTGTCTTTTGTTTTTATATGTGTTTTCTTGCTGATTCCTTCAGTTCCCAGTAATTCAGTGATTCTCTGAGGACAGATATCTCTCAAATCTACATATCAATTATTATTCAACCATCAGTGAGAATATATTAAATGCCTCCTATGTGCCAGGCACTGAAGTAGATGTTTAAGATATAAAGACAGAAATGAAACTGTGCTTGTCCTAAAGTACCTTATAATTTATAGCCTAAATGAAATTGCCTACCCACAGAGAGGTTAAGGAACTTACCTGAGGTCACACATTTTTATATATCAGAGTTAGGACTTAGAAATGTGATTTGAAGCAGGACCTCTACCTATTACACCAAACTGCCTCTCACAGTGATCTGACTAGGATCACTTTACACACAGCTTTATACACAGAAATACACACACATATCTAAAACATTCAAGATAAGTGATATTGCTGTATTTGAACCAATAATATTGTTAACCTAATTTTAAAAGTGGCATGGAATAGCAAGACAGTCCTTAACTTGTATTAAAGGGGGGGCTTGTTGTTGGGAATTCTTCAAATGGGGATCATAGTCCTATTTACCTCTAAAGATTTTGATGAGAATCAAATGAGGTGATATATATCTAAAGTCCTTTTTAAGATTAAAGTTCTATGTGAACATTAGCTATTATAGTTAGCATTGATGAGATCACAGGATGTAAAAACATTATAGTAATCATAATTAATTATCTTTGTAAACCAATGTGCTTTATAATTATACTATAATGATAATATATGATTACAGGAAAATTGAGAAAATATCAACACATGACTTCATATAAATATTGTTATATGATCATACACATGAGCACCTATGGGGTAGCTAAGTGGTACACTGGACATATAGATCAACAATCCTGGAGTCAGGAAGATCTAAGTTCAAATATGGCCACAGATATTTTCTAGCTGTGTGACCTAAGGCAAGGCACTTAACTCTGCCTCAGTTTCCTCATCTGAAAATGAGCTAGAGAAGAAAATGGCAAATCATTCTATTTTATTTGCCAACAATAACAACTGCAACATGGGGTCATGAAGTATCAGTCACAACTGAAATAACGTAAGTAACAATGAATTGTAAATTTATGTATATGTAGATGTTATTTAAATCTTGACTGCTGCAATTAGGTTACTAAGATTAAATATTTCTCCTTGTTTTGTAAGCCATACCTTCCCTCTGCCACTATTGTATAGTGCTGAACACAAAGTAGTTTCTGAAATAATATTTACTGAACAGAATTGGTTGGTCTCACTTTTTCTAGATTTGCCTCAAGTTCATGAATTTCAGTATGAATTTCAATTTGAATCTGATCTCATGAAATCTAACTTGGAATCTTGTGTTGCATTATATCTGACCAGTAAAGAACGAAATATAGAAAATGGAGTCGTATCACTAGTCTTCAATATGGTCTTTGCACCAAAGAAACCATTGAGGTAAGTCTATTCTCTACTTGACTTTAAAGAATAAAAATGATTACTATTTCAAAAATATATGACATTTTCTTGTTCTTGTGAGTTAACTCTGTTGGGATAGCATAAATTTTTACATGTACTTAAAATGAGTTTTAAGCACTACCACAACTCTCCCTTCAGTGTGCTATATGTAGGGGCATGTAGGTATGGAGAGGTTTATAGGGTATTTCCAACTCATTTGTGTAAGCACCACTCAGTCTGCTGCTTGACTTTTTACACTAGTTATTTAATATTACCTTATTTTCTAAGTTAATACAGGGGTATGTTTGTATATTTCCTTGTTTGTAAAATTTTAACATCTCTCAATCAACTAAGATCAAAAATCCCACAATCCAATATCATTTATTTTATAAACAAGAGAAACCTTATTTCCCAATAGCTTTTTTTATTCAACTCTTTACATATATTAATCTCCTAGATTAATATAACTAATCTTTTTAATCTCTTAGAATTAAAGAAATATTGAAATCACCATATATTGACTTTATTCACATTGAAATTAGCATTAAAAGAGACTTAGCTAGTTATTTATAGTATTTTAAATGTGAGAACCAGTTGTAATCAGTCACTCAAAATTCCAATTATAATAGTATATAATTTCATGTCTAAGTAAACAGTCCCACACCATTTAGTTCAACAAAGTCCCTTTACAGAAATGTTCAGTCCTTTTCACAAGGCAATAGTTAAAATAGTTCCAACTAAAAAGAAAACTTTTCCATTCTCTTTTTCTCTATAGCTCCCACCTTGAGCATTCTTCCACTGTTAAGAAACACTATCTTTAGCTTTTCTCATGCCCTGTGTAGGCACAGTCACTCTGGTAGCTATCAAGATCTAGACTCAGAAAATTCAGAATTGAAAAATGACTTTAGCGATCATCTAGTCTAGTACCATAATTTTATAGGTTTGAAACAGTGAGATGAAGGCAAGAAATGTGACTTGCTCAATCAGACAAACTTAATTCAAATTAAGCATTTCTTGAGCACATCCTATGGGTTATCATTTGCACAGCATTTCAGATGGCTCTTAAAGTTATAATAATTTTGTAAATTCTCTATGTCAAAACCTAGTAGAAGAAGTTATATAGAGAATTCACAATATGTTTTAAGGTAAATTTGAATGATTTTTGCTTTATGTAAATGTTATATATAATATAATATATAATATATTACATATAATATAAATTTGAATGATTTTTGCTTTATGTAAATATTTTATATATATATATATAATATAATATATAATATATATAACCTAAAACTTTAAAGCCAGGTAGTTGTACTAGAAAAATGAAGTGAGCTACATCAATAAATTAATGTTGTTGGTTGATTACTCCATTAGATTGTAAGCTCCTTGAGGGCAGGGAGGCTCTTTTGCCTCTTTTTGTATCCAGCACTTATTACATTGCCAGGCACATAGTAGATACTTCTATCAATCAATCACCATTTGTAAGCCCCTAGTATTTGTCAGGCACTGTGCTTAATGTTGGGAATAAAAGAGACAAAAAATAGTCCTGCTTTCAAGCGGTTTGCAATCTAATGGGGGACACAACATGCAAAGACTTATATACAAAGCAAACTATATACTGAATGAATAGGAAATAGTTACCATAGGGAAAACATTGGAATTAAGAGCATAAGTCCTCTTCCTGTAGAAAGTGAGACTTTACTTGGGACTTAAAGGAGTCCATGGAAATCACTAATCCAAGCAGAAGAGAGAGAGCATTCCAGGCAAGAAAGATAGTAAGAGAAAATGGCTGGAGCCAAAAGATGCAATGGGACAGGAGGCTAGTGTTACAGGTTGGGCATATGTATTGGGGAGTGACGTGTAAGACGAGTAGAAAGGAATGAAAGGGTTAGATTATGGAAGTCTGTGAATGCTAAACAGAGCATTTTGTGTTTATTTCTGGAGGCAATAGTGAATCACTGGAGTTTATTGGGTTGAAGGATGACATGGTCAGACCTAGACTTTAGGAACATTAGTTCAGTGGCTAAAAGGAGAATGGATTGGAGTGGAGAGAGACATGAGGCAGGCAAACACACCAGCAGGCTATTAAAATAGTTCAGAGACTAAATGATAAAGGCCTGCACCAAGGTGGTAGCAGAGGAGAGCAGGGGGCACATTCATAAAGTGTTGCAGAGGTGAAATCAATAGGCCTTGGCACCAGATTGGAAACAGGACTGAGAGATAGTAAGGAGTTCAAGATGATTCCTAAGTTGTGAGCTTGAAGGACTGGAAGAATGATGTTGCTGTCTTTAATAATAAGGAAAGATGTAGAGGGTGGGGTGTAGAGAGAAGATATTGAGTTCTATATTGGCCATGTTGAATTTAAAATGTCTACTGGATATCCAGTTTGAGAGGTCTGAAAAACAATTAGAAATTCAAGCTTGGAGATCAGCAGAGGAGTTTTGGCAGGATTGGTACATTTGAGAATTATCAAAGGTGGTATAGAGGTGGTAATTAAAGCCATAGGAGCTGATGAAATCACTTGAGTGTAGAAATACAGAGGGGTAAGACAACGAGCCTGAGAGGGAACCTTCTGGATGAGGATGCTGCAAGAGTGGTTATACAGACAGGAGGAAAACCAGAAGAGAGTGGTATCCTGAAAACAAAGAGAAAAGAAAAAAAGGAAATTCAAGAAAGTCATCAACTTTGTCAAATACTATAGATCCAAAACATTTGGAGGATGGAAGTAGATTTAGTATACCTGAACTTTTCTTCCTCCATTTGTTTCATTTCATTTTCATAATGCTTTTTGTATGAAGAGATTTGCTTCCTTAGTGATAGGTAAGGGGAGCAATGGTTATAAGTGGATGAGGCCAAAAGGGGAAAGAATAGTCCTGGAAAATGTGGATGAAATAGAAATCTTGGATATTTTTCTTTGTGGATAAAATAAAAAGAATAAAAGGCAGTTGGTTTGTAGTAAGAAGACATGAATTCAAATGTGACCTCAGACCTTAGCTTTTCTACCAAGGACGAGACATTTAACTTCAGTTTCTTCAACTCTAAAATGTTGATCACAGTAGTACCCACTTCCCAGAGTTATTGTGAGATCATAGTTGTAAAGTACTTAGCAAAGGACCTGGCACATAATAAGCATAAAAGTTATTCTTATCAGTTATAATTATTGCATATTTGGGAAGCTGATGTATATAGATGTGTACACAAATGTTTATTGTTTGGTACTTTGATATGTTCCAGCTTGTAGGATTCATATTTGCTCATCCCTTTATTTGTCACTACTATACTTTATATCCCCCACTAACACAAATGACACACAAGCACCTTAATGACTACAGATCCTACTATTTGGCTGAAGTTCTCTCAGTAAGATTAGAAATAGCTCAATGATTCATTGACAATAGCCTTTCAGCTTTCTTTGTAGCCTATGTATCATACGAATTCCACAGAACTTCAGCAATAATAATTGTGATGTTAGTAGCTTAAATACCATTTCATAGTTACATTATATTTTATTCACTTTTGTCTTATTTTGCCTTTACAGCAACTTCATGAGATAGATAAGCAATTTGTTTTATAGATGAGGAAGCCAAGAGAGGTTAAATGTCTTGTCCAGAATCATGTGGAAGAGTCAGAACTCATAGTCAAATCTTTGGATCTAAGTCTTGGGCTATAGAGAAGTAGAATGTGAAGAAGTAGTGTTTTAGGTTGCATTACACATACTATTAATAGGTTGCATTACACATACTATTAATCTGTTGTGTTTTAAAATGTTAATTTTTGATGAATTCAGGCTACTCAATATTGCAATTTAATAGTAAATTTCTTCCTCAACTAATTTTAAAAAATTATGAGTTTTTTTGAATATCCAATTTTCCTGTGATGATGTATTTCAAGAAATACTGAACAATAACATGCTACTATTGCTGCTACTGCTACTGCTACTGCTACTAGTACTACTACTATCACTACTATTATGATGCTGATGCTGGGGTTAGTGTTGATGGTACATCTATTAACCCCATTTTTCAGATGAAGCAACTGATGTGCGAAGACCTTAAGTAATCTTAAGTAACAAGTAGTAAAGCTAGGGCTCAAAATAAGAGTTTTTAAAAAGAAATTGTATTCTCTTTCTACTGCATTAGGCCCCCTCCTAAGCTTTTCATACTTTTCCTAAGAATCTTTATGTAATATTTTACGCAGTCTGTTATTTGTCTACTGAATGACTCTACTAGGGTCAGCTATTAGCAAGATAAACATGGATGAAGAGAAAAAGTTCTACAGTGTAATTCCAAACAAAGTCTAAAAATGATTCATACATACTACTCACTATATCCCTAGCACAATTAGCTCACTGGGGTTCTGGATCAGACACCCATGTGCAATTTGATTGATATATTTATTAATTGTATTGTACTCATTTTATCACTACTCATTTTGCCTGTTTTATTCATCAGCATTGATATACATTATTTTTTTTAAAGATCTGTAATCACTTTGGCAATTCAATGCAGCACAGATGGAATATGGAAGTTTCCAATAACTCTAATTGCTACTGAACCAGAATTTGATGATGTTATCAACATTGAAGGGATTGGCTTGTTCAAGGAATCTACTGTTGCCTTTAGGCTGAAAAGTCAGACACGGTAATATATTAAAAATATTTATATATATATATGTCCCAATTTTGTAGAAGTAATTTATATTCAACAGTGAAACAATAAGTCAAGATGGAAAACTTTACTAGGTGAATATTTTCCCCATTTTTTCCCACTATTGACAAATACCCTGAAGCATGTCCTTCAGAATTTTGTCCATTGCAACTCTAAATAGCCAGCAACTATAATGTTGGTGCAAAAAAGAGGTAGAAAGTGTGTGTGCATATAGTTCATATATGAATATAATATTTCAATAAAATGAAAACTAATACTTAAATAACCAATGATATGTAACAATATAGGCAACATAGTGTTATTATGTAGTAAACATTATTTAAGTAAATGTTGTAAATGACTAAACAAACATAATAAATATGTGCAAAAATACATGCACATATATTTATATATGCAGGATTTAGTACAGTTGAAATATAAACAATTATACACCTTTGCAGTTTAATGTACTACTCATTTCCACTGAGTTTTTCAAAACATTTTTTACTTTTATTTTAATATGTATTATTCTCTATAGCAGATCGCAGTGTTACAAAATCTCAGAATGGAAAGGATATCTTAGAACTTGTCTACTGTCACTTACATTTGACCATCCTATATAGGACACCCTATAAACATCCCCAATATAATATTTCCATTTGAAAATCTGTGGGAAAGGGAAAACAGTTGCTCTCCAAAACCTGTCCATTTTGTTTTGAGACAGTTTCAACATTTAGGAAAGTATTCTTTTCAATCTGCCTCTGTAGGTTCACCTTTTGGTTCTCACTGTGTCCTCTAGAGCATCAGTTCTCAAATTGTTGGTAGCACTTTCTCAAATTTTTTTTTTATATATTTAGAGTTTTATTATCTGGATATGGTTTATTCCTTATCCCTTTGAAAAAAAATAATATTCCTTTTTTTGGGTTCCAAATTCTTTCTCTCCCTCCATCCTCTCCTACATTCATTGAGAAGGAAAGCGATATAATATCTTTTCTACATGTGAAGTCATGCAATGCTTCATTAAAAAAGAAAAAAAAAAACAAGAAAAATTAAGTGGAAAAAATGCTCTTAATCTCTATGGGAGTACATAGCATTTTTTCCCCAGTGAGTCCTTTGGAATTGTCATAGATCATTGTATCAATCAGAGTAGCTAAGTTTTGGGTTTTTTTTTTAAATAGTTGATTATCATTACAATTACAATATAGTTGTTACTGGGTTCTTCTGATTTAGCTTTGCATTGGTTGATATAAGTGTTCCCAGGTTTTCCTAGAGCTCATCATTTCTTACAATATATTAAGATTTCATCACAATCATGTAACAAACTTGTTCAGTCATTCACCAACTGATGTGCATCCCGTCAGTTTCTAATTCTTACTACAGCTTTACTTTTACTTTTGGGAATATAGACCTAGCAGTGGACTCACCGAAAGGGTGCGTAATTTTATAACACTTTTGATTTATCTGTTTCTCTCTTAAAAAATCAATGAAAATCCTAAAAACCTTTCTTTTAATTTGGATTTTTATTTATTTGTTATTATATTTATTATTCATTCATTTATTTATTTATTATTGTTTATAATATTTATTATACTAGAAATTAAGGTGATAAACTTTGAATATTTATTTATTCATTAAAATAACAAGGATAACACATTATAATAATATAAATATAAATTTTATGAAAAATAATTTTCTAAAAAGGTAGTGAGAAAAGTGACTTCTAATACATGTTTTTTGCAAATATCTTTAATAACTGGCTTAACAGAAGATAACTTATATATTAGTTAACACATGCCAGACACTATGTTAATCACTTTATGATTATTATCCCATTTGATTTTCATAACAACCCTGGGAGTTAGGTGCTATTGTTATCCCCATTTTATGATGAGGAAACTGAGGCAAACAGATATATATATCTCCCTAGGGTCACACAGCTATTAAGTGTCCAAGACCAGATTTGTACTCAGATCCTTCTGACTTCAGATCTAATGCTCTATCCATTATGGCAACTATTTAGAGTCTCATTTCTATCTCTGTGTTCAATCTATTGCAGTAACTTGTTTTAGTTGAAGTATATGAAGTAATCTGACCTCACACAGATGTGTGGTTGGAAAAATAAGAAATATTTTAATAAGTATAAAATATCTTAGGACTATTATGAAAGTAGTTTTGACCTCATGGAAATAATGTCAGGAACCCATAGAGGTGAAGAGATTAGATTTTGAAAACTGCTACTCTTCATTAGAGAGAAAATATCCAATTCCTCTGTCACAAAACAACACTTCTTGTGATCGAGAGAAGGGTATCATATCCATCTACAGACAAATATTCTAATTTTTCTTTATGTAGCATAAAATTCAAAGTCTACCATCAGCCTTCCTTTTGTTTTTTCCAAACCCTATATTTCCCAGAATCTAACTATTACTCCCTGTTAGAGTAGCTTCACATATTATTGGAATATATATTTTAAAAATATTTTTGCTATTATTTCTAGTTTTCTAACTCAAAAATAACACTAAATTAATTTTGTGCTAGTAATTTACTTGAATTTTATTGAATAAAGTTGTTGATATTCATCCTCAGTACCCTATATTCTTACTATTCTGGAGACTCAGTTAATATAGAGCTTGTTATGATTTTTATTTTTTATTCTTATATTATTTAAACACAGTTCCCTTGTTGTTCATTTCTAATAATAGTGATAATAATTAACATTTACATATTATGTGCCAAATACACACATAGATATGCAAAGTATTCAATTAATCCATTAGTGTCCCTCTTGGTAGGTAAAGACACTTTGAGGGACTATAAATTAAGTACTCTCCATTTTTCCAGACATATAACTCAATATCTGGCCTGTCCAGATTTCTAACATGTTGAATTCCTTTGAGGTTTTTATTAGCCAACATTTTACCATCTTAGCTTCATATCATTGCAAATTAATTTACATGCTTTCTTTGCTTTCAATCAAGTAATTGATTAAAACATGACAAACAAATTAGGAACAAGGATGACTCAGTGTTGAAAGGGTGTGATGGAAAGCAAAGTAGGTTCTTCTGCTGTTTTTGTTTTAGTATAATCAAGTGCCTCTGGTTAAATCTTCCCTTTATTAACCAAGTGTCTTTACTATGAGTAAAGTATAGAAACAAGAGTTTCTTTAACTAGAAACAGTATACCTATTTGTATTGTTAATTATTTTGCCTCATCCTGGGTCATCTCCAATCATCCTGATGAATATCTGGTCACTGGATTCAGATGGCTCTGGAGGAGAAGTGAGGTTGGTGACCTGCACAGCCCTCACTCACTCAAAACAAAGTCAAGTGCAAGTCATGTTATTATTTCTCTGATGGCATGGTCTTCTTCAGCAATGAAGTATGAACACACACACACACACACACACACAATTTTAATTTGATTAAAGAAGATCTTCCTTACCCATTAATGGGCCAGGGAAGATTTGTAGGAAAGCCCACCTTTTCTTAATGAGGCACTGGTTCTCAAGGCTTGTGATGCCCTCTGGCTCTAAAAAGTGTATAAAGTTTCTAAGGTGCAGTTTTACTTTGGGGCTTAGTTTTTGGAAGAAGTTTGTGTGCCAGATGAGACTCTGGGAAGCCACTAAACAGCGCCTTGGCTTTGAAAACCCAGATGATGATGCTTTCCTCTCTGGTGGCTGTGTATATGTGGTCAGGCAGCTGCATCTGTCTATTGATTTGTGATGTATGGATTACTTACTGTCAGACATTTTGGAAGTACTGTCTGTTGATATAGATTTCTCTGTTTGTATTTTCTGGGTGCTGACTTTTCCCCTGAAATAAATGATTGATACATGTGCTTGGTTAAAGTGATTGTTGACCCCTCGAAAGTTGCTTTCTTTCTGGAAAAGCAATTAAAAACCTGTGATAGCAGGCACCCCTGTGTAAGTCAGGGTACCTACTATTTCAAAGGGGTAGTTACTCCATTTAACTCTTCTATATGGACTTCATTTTCTGATCATGATGATCAGATTCTTTGCTAATGCTGTTGTTTCTGCAGTTCTGATAAAAGTATTTACTATAAGTAATCTACTATATTTATTTATAATAGAAGTTTCACAATAGGGCTGTGCTTTCCCTAATAAGAGGTTTAAAATTCATCTTAACCTACTATATCTAACCTGGTTTAGATCGTGCTTTATAGCATATCCAGCCATTCCTAAGGACACTGGACCTACACCACCAGAAACATCTTGCTGTCTGTTCTGTTGTTTTACATATCTCTCTTTTCCCTGCCCACTTTTTTCTTTCTCTGTGAACAATAATTAAAACAATAGTACAATTTCACCAGAAAGAAAATGGCAAGTTATTGCCTTACAACTCTACTTATATCTAATTCCTGAAACTGCCCAAACTAAAATCTGTTTCCCTATTTACCACTTCACTATTTCTATTGTATCTACCTATTAGAATGTTTGCTCCAGTAACATGACCATACAATGGCAAATTAGTTAATTCAATGCATCAATCCCTCCTCCAAAGTAATTCTATAACAAATGCAGTATTCCACAGAAGATGGGATCTTTGATAAGGTAAAATGCTCACATTAACGCCTGAGAAATCTAATACATAAAGTGTACCCTAAATGTAGCTCCCATATCACAAACTAATGAAAGTAATGCAAGTATAATGCAGAGCCAAGATGTTGGAATGAAACCAGGAAGTTGCTTGAGCTCTTCTCAGTTTCCCTCAGAAACAACATTAAACTAAGCCTCTAAATGGGTTCTAGAGTAACACAATTCACAAAAAAAGGTGAAGTAAGACACTTTCTGAGCTTAAGATAACTTAGAAGTCCTTTAGGAATGCCTGTCTCACTTGGGTAAAAGGGGAATGAAGCCCAACACAGGCAATGCCCAGGCAAGGCACAGCATAGATCAACAACTGAGGTCCCTTTGTCCTGGCTCAACAGACTCGTGACAACATAGAACAGCTATGACACCTCCAGCTCCAGTACAGAAAGCAAATTGCCAGCCCTTGGACAATGTCATAACAGGTGCAGCTAGAACTGGCAACCTCAACACAGTGGGCAAACCACCAGTACCTGAGACCCTGGTGCATAAAATCAGTGATGAGTACCCTACCCCCCTCCCAGGGCACAGGCAAGATGGGTCAGTGCCCCATGTGGCCTAGGAGCAAAGATCAACTTTAAAAACTGAGCAAAAGTGTCCTGATGATAGAGAGCTACTATGGTGATAAGGAATATAAAAACACAAACTCAGAAGAAGGCAGTGGTGTCAAAAATACCTGCATGGGAAGTCTCAAAAGGGAATATGAATTGACCCCAAGCCGAAAAGGTCCTCTTGGAAGAGTATAAAAAGGATTTAGAAAACCAATTAAGAGAGGTAAAAGAAAAACTGGGAAAAGACATGAGAGTTATGCAGGAGAAATATGGGGAAAAAGAGTCAATAACTTGGAAAAGGAAGCACAAAAAAATGACTGATGAATACAACTTAAAAATACAATTGGCAATATGGAAAAAGAGTTACAAAATCTAATTAAAGAAAGTAATTTCTCACAAATTATAATCAGGCAAGTTGAATCTAATGAGTCTACAAGGCATCAAGAATCAAACAAAATGAAAAGGAAAAATTAGAAGGAAATATAAAATACATTATTGGAAAAACAACCACCCTGGAAAATAGATCCAGGAGAGATAATTTAAGAATTATTAGACTACCTAAAAACCATGATCATAAAAAGACCATGGACAATATTTTCTAAGAAATGGAGGATAACAAAAGGATCTAAAGCATTTTCAAAGGACTCATGATGCAAAAATGCCATCTACATCCAGAGAAAGAACTATAGAGTCAGAACACAGAATGAAGCAGACTATTTTCTCTTTTGTTATGTTTTATTTTGTTTTGGTTTTTCTCATGGTTTCTCCCATTTGTTTTAATTTTTCTATGCAACATGATTAATGTGAAGATGTGTTTAATAAGAACATATGTGTAAGACTTATATAGGACAGCATGCCATTATGGGGAGGAAGAGGGAGAAAATTCAAATCTTATGGAAATGATTGTTGGAAACTGAAAACAAATAAATTAATTAAAAAGAAGAAATTATGAAGGAAATCTGCCCTGAGATCCTAGAATCAGAGGGTAAAAACATCCCTGGAAGAATCCACAAATCAGTTCCTGAAGTATCATAAAATGAAAACTCGTTGGAATTGTAACTGAATTTCAGAATCACCAGCCCAAGGAGAAAATACTACAGTCAGAAAAAACAATTCAAAGCTCAAGGAGCCACTGTCAGCATGGCACAGGACTTAAACAGTTTCGACATTAAAGGAGCAGAGTGCTTGCAATCTGATTTTCCCAAAGGCAAAAGTACTTAGATTATATCCAGGAATCAACTGCCCAGCAAAACTGAGTATAATCTTTCAGGGAAAAAATATAGGCATTGAATGAAATAAGGGATTTTCAAACTTTTCTGATGAAAAGAACAAAGCAGAACAGAAAATGCAGTCTTCAGCTCTAAGAATGAAGAGAAGCAGGGAAGAAAAAAAAACAATTATTCAACAAGATTAATGTTTTTACATCCCTACATGGGAAGATGATAACTCTTGAGAATCCTATGTCTATTAGGAATTTACATAAAGGGTATGGAGATAAGTTTACTTTAATGTAATGATTAAGAAAAAAAAACATTAAAGAGTAAAAAAAGGGATTGTACTAGGAGAAGAGGAAAGGGAGAGGCAGACTAAGGTAAATTATATCACATGAAGTGGTGTAAAAGACTTGTTGCAGTAGAGGGAAAGAAGGAAGGGTGATGAGTTTTATTTGAACCTTATTCTCATTTGGATTTGTCTCAAAGAGGGAATAATATACACATTCAGTTGTGTATGGAAATTTATCTTACCCTAAAGGGGAATAGGAGGTGAAAGGCCAAAGAAAAGGGAAAGGGTAGGTTGAATGGAAAGGAATGCATAAGAGAAGGCAGATGTGGGAGAGGAAAGGAGAAAGACAAAAGGCAGTGGACTAAGAGAAAAAGAGCACATTGAGAGTCACAAGCAAAACACCTTTGAGAAGGGACAGGGTGAAAGGAGAGGACAAAATAAAATAGGAAAAAAATAGGATGGAGGGAAATACACAGTTAGTAGTTATAACTGCAAAAGTGAATGGGATCAACTGTGCCATAAAATGGAGATAGCTGATAGATTAAAAACCAGAATCCTACAATATATCATTTATAATAAACATTTGAAGTAGAGAGAGACACACAGAGTAAAGGTAAAAGACTAGATCATAATATATTATGCATTAGCTGAAGTTGAAAAAAAGAAGCAGGGGTAGCAATCCAGATCCTAGGCAAAGAAAAAGAAAAAGAAAAAAATAGAACTAATTAAAAGACATTAGAAAACAAACTACATTTTGCTGAAAGGTGCCATAGACAATGAAGTAATATCAATCTGAAACATAAATGCACTAAGTAGAATAGAATCCAGATTCTTAGAAGAGAAGTTAAGTGAGCCACAAGAAGAAATTGATGACATAACTCTATTTATGGGGTGCCTCAGACCCTCCTTCTCAGAACTAGATAAATCTAACCTGAAAATAAACATGAATGAAGCTAAGGAGGGGAACAGAATTTTAGAAAATTTAGATATGGAAGGCCTCTGGAGAAAGTAAAATGAAGAGAGAAAGGAATATACCTTTTTCACAGAGGTAGATGGCACCTACACAAAAATTGACCATATGTTAGGGTTGAAAAATCCCCAAATCAAGCATTAAAGAGTAGAAATATTAAATGTATCCTTTTCATATCATGAAACAATAAAAATTTTGTGTAATAAAGGGCCATGGATAGACTACAACCCAATTGGAAACTAAATAATCTAAAATTAAAGAATGAGTGGATCAAACAATAAATCATAAAAACTGTAATTTCAACAAAGACAATGACAATGATAATAACGAGACAGCATTTCAAATATATGGGATGGAACCAAAGTATTGTATAGGGAACATTTTATATCTGTAAAACATATGAATAAAGTAAACAGAAGATCAGTGAATTGAGCATGCAATTTATTTTTTTAAATTTTTTTAATATAAATTTATTTAACTTTTTACATTCATTTTCACAAAATTTTGGGTTCCAAATTTTCTTCCCATTTGTCCCCTCCCCCCACCCAAATACATCAAGCATTCTAATTTCCCCTGTCACCAATCTGCCCTCTCTTCTATCCTCCCTCCCTTCTCTTGTCCCCATCTTCTCTTTTGTCCTGTAGGGCCAGACAACTTTCTATTCCCCATTAACTGTATTTCTTATTTCCTAGTAGCAAGAACAATACTCAACAGTTTTTCCTAAAACTTTGAGTTCCAAATTCTCCCCATCCCTTCCTCCCCACCCATTCCTTTTGGGAAGGCAGGCAATTCAATATAGGCCATACCTGCATAGTTTTGCAAATGACTTCCATAATAGTCGTGTTGTGTAATACTAACTGTATTTCCCTCCATCCTATCCCCATTGTTTCTATTCTGTCTTTTGATCCTGTCCCTCCCCAAGTCTTGACTTCAAATTGCTCCCTCCTCCCATTGCCCTCCCTTCCATCATCCCCCCCCTTGCTTATCTCCTCCTCCCCCACTTTCCTGTATTGTAAGATAGGTTTTCATACCAAAATGAGTGTGCATTTTATTCCTTCCTTTAGTCGAATGTGATGAGAGTAAACTTCATGTTTTTTCTCAGCTCTCCTTTTTTCCTCCACTAAAAAGTCTCCTGCTTGCCTCTTGAATAAGAGATAATTTGCCCCATTCCATTTCACCCTCTCTCCTCCCACTACATTTCTTTCTCACCGTTTACTTTCATTTCTTTTAAGATATGATCCCATCCTATTGAACTCACTCTGTGCTCTGTCTCTGTGTGTGTGTACGTGTGTGTGTGTGTGTGTGTGTGTGTGTGTGTGTGTGTGTGTAGTCCCACCAACTACCCAGATACTGAAAAGTTTTAAGAGTTACAAATATTGTCTTTCCATGTAGGAATGTAAACAGTTCACCTTTGGTAAGTCCCTTATGACTTCTCTTTGCTGTTTCCTTTTTCATGCTTCTTCTCATTCTTGTGTTTGAAAGTCAAATTTTCTTTTCAGCTCTGGTCTTTTCATCAAGAATGCTTGATAGTCCTCTATTTCATTGAAAAACCATATTTTCCCCTGAAGTATTACACTCAGTTTTGCTGGGTAGGTGATTCTTGGTTTTAGTCCTAGTTCCTTTGACTTCTGGAATATCCTATTCTATACCCTTTGATCCCTTAATGCTAGATCTTGTGTTATCCTGATTTTATTTCCACAATTCCTGGAATTGTTTCTTTCTAGCTGCTTGCAATTTGAGCATGCAATTTAAAAAGCTAGCAAAAAAAAAAAAACAAATGAAAAATATCCAATTAAAGACTAACATAGAACTTCTGACAATCAAAGGAGTGATTAATAACATTGAAAATAAGAAAATTATTGGACTAATAAAACTAAGAACTGTTTTTTTTTAAAAAAAATAAAATAGATAAAGCTTTGGTTAATTTGATTTTAAAAAAGAAAGAAGAAAACCAAATCACCAGTATCAAAAGCAAAAAGGATTAATTCATCAACAATGAAGAGGAAATTAAAGCAATAATTAGGAACTATTTTTCCCAAATGTTTACCAATGAGTCTGAAAATCTAAGTCAAATGGATGAATATTTTTTGCATAGAAATAAATGGAGTTTTCCTTAAAAAGATATCCAGTACCTATCTAAAACTGTCAACAAGCATTATATGTATTGAGGATAAGTTAGGAAACATTTTAAATAATATAAGCAATGAAACAGGAACGCCCATTATCACTATTATTAATCAATATTGTGCTAAAAATGTTACCTTTGGCAACAGAAAATGAAAAAAGAAATTTAAATGATTAGAATAGAGAATGGGAAACCAAATCTATCATTCTTTGCAGATAACATGAATGTATATTTAGAGAATCCTAACAAATCAACTGAAAAACTACTTGAAATAATTGACAATGTTATCAGTGTTGCAGAATATAAAATTAACCCTCATAAATCATTAACATTTCAACATATTACCAACAGAGCCAAGGAGTAAGAGCTAGAAAGTAAAATTCCATTTGAAATAACTGAAGACAATATAAAGTATTTGGTAGTCTATGAGCCGAGACAAACCCAGGAACTGCCTGAACACAATGACAAAACACTTTTCACGTAAATAAAATTAGATTTAACCAATTAGAAAAAAATATTAGTCATTCACAAGTAGGTCAAGCTAATATAATAAAAGTGATAATTCTACTTAAATTAATTTACTTAGTCACTGACATACCAATCAAACTATCAAAACATATTTTATAGAGCTAGAAAAAAGTCATAAAATTGATCTGGAAGAAGAAAAGTTCAAAGATACCAAAGGAATTAATGAAAAAAAAATATGCAAAGGAAGGTGGGCTAGCCCCACCAGATTTAAAACTATATTATGAAGCAGAAATCATCAGAAGAAACAGAGTGGTGCATCAGTGGAATAGGTTAGGTATACAAGACACAGTAGTAAAGGACTATAGTAATCCACTGTTGGATAAACTCATGACTATAGATTCTGGCATAATAACTCAGTATTTGACAAAAACTGCTGTGAAAACTTAAAAATCGTATGGTAGAAATGAGACATAGACCAACATCTCACACTCTATATCCAAAAAAGTTCACATTGGTACATGATTAGACACAAAGGATGATACCATGAGCAAATTAGGAGAGCAAGGAATATTTTACCTGTTAGATATAAGGAGAAGAGAAGAATTTATGGCCCACAAGTGATGGAGAACATTATGAAATCTAAAGTGGAAATTTAGATTACATTAAATTAAACTTTTTGTACAAACAGAACCAATGAAACCAAAATTAGAAGGAAAATGGAAAGCTGGGCAACAGTTTTTACTGACAGCTTTTTCTGATAAAGGTCTCAATTATCATATATATATGTATAGTATATATGTGTGTGATATACACACATACATATACACATATGTATATATACATACACACATACATATATATATACATATATACACATATAGATGTAGAACTGAGTCAAATTATAAGAATGAGTCATTTCTCAATTGATAAAGTCATAGGATAAGAAAAAACAGTTTTCAGATGAAGAAATTAAAGCTTTCTTTACATGAAGAAGTGCTCTATGTTTCTATTGATAAGAGGAATTGAAATTGAAACAATTGTGAGGTATGACCTCAAACCTATGAGATTGGCTAACATGACAGAAAAGGAAAATGCTAAATGTTGGAGAAGACATGGGAAAGTTGGATCACTAAACCATTGTTAGCAGAGTTTTGAATTGCTCCAAACATTCTGGAGAATCATTTGTAACTATGCCTAAAAGACTATAAAATTGTTGCATATCTATTGATCCAACAATACTAGTGCTAACAATACAGTATCCCAAAGATATCATTAAAAAAGGGAAAAGCACCTACATGCATAAAATTATTTATAACAATTCTTTGTGTGGTGGCAAATAATTGGAAATTGAGGAGATGTCCATCAATTGGGAAATTGGTTGAACAACTTATGGTATATGAATGTAATGAAATACAATTGTGCTATAAGAAATGATGTGCTGCAGTGTGCGAGAGTTTTTTCTGGTAGACTTGGAACTTTGTAATAACACAAGAACTTACTGAGGAAAAAAAAATCCTAATGTTGGTCTTCTAAGGCAAAACGCCTTCCACGCTCAGAGAAAGAAATGTGGAAGTCACTTGCAGAATGTAGCAGATCATGTTTGTGTGTGTGTGTGGGTTTCAGTGTATTATGTGTTGATTTGTTATATGATTTCTTCCATTTATTTTAGTTCGACTACGTAGCATGAATATAGCGAAAATGTGCTCAGTAGGAAAGTATATGTAGAACCTAAACAGAATTGTATGCTGTCATGGGGAGGGAGGGGGGTATTGGGGGAAGAGTGGGGGGGATAAAATCTTAACTTTAAGGAAATGATTGTAAAATGTTAAAAAAAATAAAATATAAAAAAACATAAAAAAAAAGAAAAAAGAAGAAAAAAAAAGAAATGATGTGCTGGCAAATTTCAGAAAAACTTGGATTTTCCTGAAGTCATACTGAATGAAGTGAACTGTACCAGGGGAATGTTGTACACAGCAATAGCAACACTGTGAAATGATTAACTATGATAGACTCAACTCTTCTCAGCATTAAAATGATCCATGACAATTCCAAAAGATTTGTGATGGAAATTGCTAATCACGTTCAGAGAAAGAGCTACAGAATATGAATGGAGATTGAAGCAAACTTTTTTCTCCTGTATTATATTTTCACTTTTTTTGGTTTGTTTTTTCCTCATTTTTTTCCTGTTGTTCTTATTATTCTTTTACAACAGTATTAAAGTGGAATTATATATTTACATATATATACATATACACACATGTATATATGTGTGTGTATGTGTATATATGTTTATATATGTATAAGATTTACTTGCTTTCTTGGGGAGGCGAGAGGGAAAAAAAGGAGGGAAAAAATTTGGAACTCAAAATCTTACAAAAATGAATGCTAAAAGCTATCATTACATGCATTTTGAAAAAAAAAATACTATTAAGAGAGAGGAAAGAAAAAGAACTGCAAGTAAACTCAGAAAGCCTGCAGGCACACAGGACAGCAGTGCCCTGATTCAAGTTTTGGAACTGCCCACTATTGCAATGACTGCACCAGCACCCTAATACCTCCAAGGCTTCAAGAATTAGCGGATGTTGATTCTTCCTAGCAATGGAAATAAAAGAAGAGCAGAGGAGATCGAGGCTGCTTCCTAAGGGTCAGCCCTAAACAATAACACAACCCCGCCCCTCCCCCACACACAACTCTCTCTCCTCCTCATATAAAAAACTGAAGTGACTGAGGAAAATAAAAATAGCCCCACCCCACCATCTTCCCCTCCTATGAGAAAAGACCGATTCTGGTTCTGTTCCAGCCATGTGAAAGAGAGTGGGAGAAAGAATTGGATAGCATGCCACTTTGGGTAATTGCATATTTGAAATAAAAGAAACTGGTATTGAGGTAAACCTAGGGCATCGGTTTTTTCCTGCTGAATTTTATCTTTAATCCTTTTATCTTTCCCATTAAAAGTTTTTCCAAACCTCTTCTCTATTCAAATTCTATTCTGTCATATCTCCCTAATCCCCTTTCTCCTGGCTGAGGAACTTGGCTCTTTTGCTTGACTAAGAAAATTGAGCTCACTTTTCTCCCATTCTTTTCATCTCAAAACGCCTTGACATTACCCTCTAATCTCTTCTTTCTTCCCATTTTCTGACAGAGTTGACACTTCTAACTTACAAAGGCTAAACTCTGATACTTTCCTTTCACTTCTTCTGCATCAGATTGTAACTTCAGTTGTTACTCTTTTTCTTGCTAAAGATCATCTTTTCTAATAAATACCAGATCTTTCTTTACTGCTATTAAATATGTCTTTTCAAACTTTATAAAAAAATTCATTTAAACCTACTACCTCTTTAAGCTATCATCCTCTATCTTTCCTTCCTTCCTTAGCCAAACTCCTCACTTTGTAACATGATTTTTGACTTTATCACTCAACTGAAATTGTTCTCTCCAATAACTGATGAGCTTTTATTTTCCAAATTCTGTATCTTTTCTCCATTCTCCCGCCCCATCCTATACTCTCATATCTAAGTTTTCATGACACTATACTCTCCTGTTTCTCCTATTCTGACTACTCCCTGTTAGTCTCCATGCTGGCTCATCATTCTCTACAACTGTGACTTTTTCCCCAGACTGCCTATCCTGAATCCTCTTCTCTGCTTTTTCTATATTTTCTGTCAGTGATCTCATAAGCACTGATAGGCTGAAATTTAAATTCTATGCAAATGATTCTGAAAAAATAAATATCTATATATACCTAGATATGTATGTCTGAGTTAAATGTACACACATATCTATGTATATACATGGGATATATCTACACATATGTATGTATGTATATACATGTACATATGTGGGTGCATATATATATGTATATCCCCATTCTAATAGTTGTCAGTGATTAATTGCCCATTGGATCTTTCTATATGGATTGATTTCCCTTTGCGCATCTCAAAATCAGTTACTTCCAAAAACATCTAAAACAGAATCCATCCCTTTTTCCAAACCACTCCTCTTTCACACTTCGCTAATTCTTTCAAAAGCATAACCATTTTACTAGTCATCAAGATTCACACCCCAGTGTTTTTCTGGATTCCTCACTCTTCCTCACAGTTACTAAACTTGACCTTTTTATCTCCACCATATCTCTTGCCGTTGATTCCTTCTCTCTACTTCAATAGACAGCATCTTAATCAATGCCTTCATCACTTCTTTCACAAAGACAATAGTCCCCAATGGGTGTCTCTGTTTCAAATCTTTCCCCATCCCTATACATTCTTTGCAATGATGTCAAAATAATTTTCCCTTGGTGCAGATTAATTATGTCATATCACTATTCATTCAACTTTAGTAGCACTTTTGATTGCATGTAGAATAAAATATAAACCTCTCTGTTTAGGTTTTAAACCCCTTCACAATCTATTTCTAATCTATATTTACTACTTAGAAAACTCCTTACTTCCTCCCTGAATCTTGGGATGATTGACTTTTTTTTTTCGTTTCTCCCATATAACGATCCATCTCTCTTGTTTGTACTTGCCATCTTCTATGACTGGAATGCTCTCCTTCCTCAACTGGCCTCCTCTAGTCACTTATTTCTACATGAAGTCTTTTCTGATATACCCCATCCTTAGCTGCTACTGACACATCTCCCAATACTTCATATTTATTTGTATCTATTCTGTTAATATATATTTTGTATATGATAAATTTGTATTTGATGTCTCCCAGGTGAGAATATAAGCTCCTTGATAGTAGGGTTCATTTCCTTCTTTATATTTCTGTCCTCAGACTCTAAAAACATAAAAAACTCTTAAAAATATTTCTTAATTGTGTGTTTATGTGAACTGATACCAGTCAGTGAATTTAAGAGATACTCTGTTAAGCAAAAGGAACAAAACAAAAGAGAAAAGCCCCCATCCTCAAGGATGACACACTCTAATGGCAACAGACTATGAGCAATTAGGTACCAAGAGAATATATTCAGAGCAGCTATAAAACACCCTGAAAGGGAAAACTTTAGTAGTTTCAGAGGCCTATAAATGCCTTCTTAGAAAATGGAACAAGCTATATCTTGAAGGACAACAGGGAAACTAAGAAACTATGGTAAAGAGGCATACTGTTGGAAGCACAGGGGACACAGTTAGTACAAAAGCACATGGATAGTAAATACAGGATGGAGTGTCCCGTTCAAGGAATTGCAAGTGGCTAAGTTGTATCTGCATTTTAGAGTACATGAATGATGGACGTGTGAAAAGACTAGAAAGACAGGAAGCATTTACCTTGGAAGGAATTTAAATGTCATGCAGAGGACTCCATATTTGAGGTTGGCGGCAGTAATTTGTCATGTGGATGGAGGATGTATAGCAGTGGTAAGAGACTTGAAGCATGGACACCAGTTAGAAGGCCATTAAAATAGTTTAAGGAAGAGGTGATTAGGAGTTCTTAGGCCTTAAGGTTCTGTTACTGTGTGACTGGAGAGAAGGGGACAAATATGACGAATGCTGTGAAGGTAGAAAGGGCAAGATTTTGTAATGGACTGGATATATAAAGGGAGAGTGAGAAATGAAGAATTACACAGAGATTACATGTGTGGGTACCTGAGAGGGTGGTAATATGCTCTACAGCAATAGAAAATTTAGGAAGAGATAAGACATGGTATTATTGTAGTAATTAAAATGAGGTTTGTCTATACATGTACATACATATATGCTATTTATATGTGTATATACACATGCATACATACATACACACAAGCACACACACACATATATGTATATATATATATAAATCTTCATTTCTGTTTGGTCTACATGGAAGTGATGGTGATATTAGCTTCCATATTTTGTAGTCCTGCTATAGTGCTGAAGCTTTGGATCTTACAATTTATTTTCTTCTCTAACTTTCTGAGATATTCTAAATATATAATTGCATGCTATTTGCCAAATGACAGTATTTTGGCTTCTTTCCATAAATCCAATTTTGTTCTTTTGCCTTCAAATTATAGTTAGCATTTCTAGGACTGTGTCAAATGATACTGTATAGATACTGTACATGTATACACACACACACACACACACACACACATATATATATATATATATATATATATATACACAGCTTCTTCACTGGGGAGAGTGAAATTTCATTTTCTTCTTTTCAGCTAAAGTGAGATATTTTATTCACTTCAATTGGTATTAAAACTAGATTGCTTTTGTTTATGTGGCATGTATTCCTTTATTTCTAAGTTTTTCCATTTCTTTGTTTACAATTTTTTAATGTTTGTTTTAATTTCTTTATTTTGACACATATGTTTCCCCTATCTCTTTTCAATTCTGTTCGTATAATTTTAAGAATTCTTTTATTTTATTCATGTGAATTATGAGGACTTCTTTAGTTGTGCCTTATAAGATTTGATAGATTTTTCTTTATGGTTATTTTATTTTACAATGTAATTTATTGTTTCTGTAATCTTTTTTTGACTCATTCATTCTGGACTTCACTTCGTATTCTCTGATTAGGTAAGTATTTTTCATTCATTTGTTATACTTCAAATGAATGTGTGCAATTAGGTGTCAGTTTCAGGTTTTTTTAGTAACTGAGTGATGAATTCATATTATTATTGAAATGGAACTTGACAAATACTAGTTAGTTTTATAGACTTTTCTTATAATATAATAAAACAATCCTTCACTGTAGTCCACTAATATTATAGTTTATTATAGGTTAATTTTTTTTTAAAAAAATAACCCTTTCATAGATACATAATTGCTATTAGTAATATAAATTTTTATCCTTTCTTCAAGCGTTGTTTTGCCCCAAAGACTGTATCCCAGGTGAAGGTTCCCAATTCAAAAAGAAAAACTAATTGCTTACCATTATTTTATTTTATTAATAAAGGGGAAAATGAGACACAGAACAATAAGATGCTTTGACTTAAATTACTAGTTATTTCCATGAGAGATAAAGAGTTAGGATTCAGAATCTCTTAGGTACATTACTGATGCATATAATTTCCTCAGTTCTTGCTTGTGATCCTTATTCTTCTTTACTTTTTTATATTTTTGTTTCTTCACCCGAAGGAAAAAAATTATTATGAATACAATAGCAGTCTATTTAGATTTATCATTAATTTCATGCTCTCTTTATTTAACAGTGGGTTTGTTGTTATAGTGTATAGTCAGTGCTGTGGAACAGAGGATTTATGCCCCCTGTGTTTTGTTGTCTTGGAAATGAAAAGATGATTTTCAGAGATGAAATATAGCAGAGAAACAACAAGATATGATTGCCTTCTCCCTGGTTTCAATAATGAAGTAAAGCTAACGATACAAAATGAGATGTTAAAAATAATTTTTCTGACTGAGTTATGGGGAAAAAAGGGAAATAGTATGACATTAATTTTGAAAAGTGTAATTTACTTTTATTAAGATTTTAAAGATTATATGTGATACAAAATTTAATAGTAATTCCTAAACATAATTTGCTATTAATGCCAAATTTTAACATGCACCATACGGATTGCTATGAAAGAAATAATTAAAATAAATATTCCAACATAGGGAAAACTTTATTGCTGTTTCAGAATCATTTGCATGGATTCCTTTCTTTTCTTGTCTTTCATATTCACTCCCAGCCTAGTGTGTAGAATACTTTATTCAGGATTACAGTTTCATGTATTGAGAGTTGGAAGGCACCTCAGAGGTCAGTTAGCCCAGGACCCTCATTTTATACATGAGGAGACTAAAGCCTATGGAGATATAGTAACACCCAATGTTACACAAGTAGTAAGTGGAAGAGCAAAATGCTTGAATCTAGTACTCATTCCCTAAGTATGGCATTACCCTGTACCCTACATTGCTTTTAGCATGTAAAAGAAGAAATAAAATAATATAACATAAATATTCACAAAATGAACTAGAGTAATCTAGGGAGGAATGAGTTTTGTGGGGAATGGGGGAGATAATCACATCTTCTCTGGATATATTAGATCCAAGTAGAGACTCAAATGATGTAAATGTCAGAATGCCTTTTAGGACAGAGAGCTGGTTATATAAATTTGAATTTTTTGTGGAGGCATGATAATTGATGTCCTGGGAACAAATGATATGACAAAGAGAGTGAGAGGAAAGCACACTCATATTTGGTGGACATGAAATTAATCATGATGAATAATCATAAAAATTTGTAAGAGCAGTATTATAGAGATGAGATGAGAAAACACTGAAAAGGAAGCGGTGATAACATAGTCAAGATTGAGGAGATATCAAGCAGAACTAGACCTGAGGAAAAAGTGATTGGATTAAATAGTTTAAAAAATTACTGGTAACATTTGAGACAGAAAATTCACTCTAATCATGGAAGCATAGGCAAGATTACAACAGCCTGAGATATTGAAAGCCAGGATAAACCTATGAAAATGAGTAGCAATATATCTTAATAATGGGATGAGAATGGAAGGATCAAAGGTTGTTTTTTTTCCTTTTCTTTTTAAGGTTCCAGAGATTTGTCCACACTCATAGGAAATAGTTAAGGAGGCTATAAGGGAAGAAAAATTAAAGATAATAGAGACATATGAGAAATAAAAGAAAGAGAAGATGGTGGATGATAAATTGTGAAGTAAAGATTAGGAGAGAAGTATAAACTCAAAGTGGTTGGCTTTGTTTTGTTAGTAAAGTTTGTAGAAGGAACCTCTGCTAAGAGAGAGTGTTTAGGGTGGTTATGTAAGGGACTTAAAGAGAATGTAGAAGATTTCAAATAGCCATTTTGTGTAGCTTGATAGTAAATCAGAGAAAAAATAAGGATTACAATGCAGTAGTGAGGATATCAATGGAATAACTTAAATTTACAGTGGACACAGGACCATGATCCTCACATGACACAATTGAGAACCTCATGAGTAGAAATAGAGAAGGGAAGAATGGTGTGTCTAACTCAAGTTTGGGATTTGACAAACAAAAATAGAAAGGACAGCGTGTTCAAGGATAGGAGCCAGTATATAGGTGAACTGGTCAGATAAAATTTAAGTCTGAGAAAAAGAAAAATCAGGATTGTGTATTATTAATAGACTAAAGGAACATTACTGGGCATGGAAAGAATAGGTATAGGACATATGAGGGACAGAGAAAGATGAGATGATAGACAATGGGTGATGATAACAGAGGGAAATTGGAGAGTTCACTGTCATGGAGATGGTACAACTATGGGTGGTGTTGGAATATTAGGTATAATGACTCCTATGCATAGCTAGGGTATAATGAAGATGTGAGTCCTTGGAAGTTAATAAACATGGAAACACATATATAAAGAGACATTAATGTGTGTATTAAAATTCTCTGATCATGAGCATGGCAATTGACAAGAAAATGAAGGCTTTGAACTAAATACTGAATGAAATGCCTTGCGAAGGAAGATTGAGTGTTTGGTTGCAGTTAGGTAATTATAATAGAGATCCAGAAAGGATGTTAATGATATAGATAAAATGAGTGGGTCTTAAAAGAAGTTGGGTGATGTCATCAAATGGAGGGATTAGAAGAGACAGTGAGAGACATCTAGTATGTCTACTCCTTTCTCTGGTCCCATATATCACTTGTCATGGAAAGATAAGCAGCTAGTCATAAAGGAAGGCCAGGGATGTTTTACATGGGGAAATAAGTTTAAATACATTTGGGTTTCTGGAAAGAGTAAAGTAGGAAGAGTTCTAGGAAGGAGAGGTCTTAAAAATATTGATATATTATGTTTTTTACATGACCTTCATTTCCTAATACATCCCTCCCCTCATCACAGAATCATTCTTTAAAATAAAGAATGAAGGGGAGAAAATATTTCAACAAAACTAAAAATATAAACCAAGTTTGGCATTATATGCAGTGCTCAATTATCATAACCAACCATCTTTATGAATTACAGAGACGATGCTTTTCTTTTGGGCCAAGTTTTGTCATAATAGTTTCATAATATTTAATTTTGGTTCTTTGTGTACTCTTCATTTTATAATCATTGTATACTTTTCCATCTTCTTAGATCCATATCCAAAATGGAACATATCACCTTAAGAAGTGGTGGGCTTCCTCTCTTTGTAGGAAGCATTCCACTTCTATGTTGCCAACACAAAAAGAACTGCAATGAGTCTTTTTGTGTATATATGTCATTTTTCCTTTAAAGAAATATCTTGGAAAATGCCCAGAAAAGGGAAAAAAATAAGACCATAGAAGGTTACTTTCTTGGTGAACAGATATCTCCTCCCTTCCTTTTGGATGAGGAAGAACAATGCTTACCATCAGGGAAAGACGTATAAGTCAAGGCTTCTGTATCGGAAACATCCCAAATAAATATTCAATGGGCTCAAGCCATGGAAGAGCTCAAAAAGAATTTTGAAAATCAAGTTAGACAGGTGGAGGAAAAACTGGGAAGAGAAATGAGAGAGATGCAAGAAAAGCATGAAAAATGGGTCAATACTTTACTAAAGGAGACCCCAAAAAATGCTGAAGAAAATAACACCTTGAAAAATAGGCTAACGCAATTGGCAAAAGAGGTTCAAAAAGCCAGTGAGGAGAAGAATGCTTTAAAAAGCAGAATTAACCAAATAGAAAAGGAGGTTCAAAAGCTCACTGAAGAAAGTTGTTCTTTCAAAATGAGAATGGAACAGATGGAGGCAAATGACTTTATGAGAAACCAAGAAATAACAAAACAAAACCAAAAGAATGAAAAAAATGGAAGAGAATGTGAAATATCTCATTGGAAAAACAACTGACCTGGAATATAGATCCAGGAGAGACAATTTAAAAATTATGGGACTACCTGAAAGCCATGATCAAAAAAAGAACCTAAACATCATCTTTCATGAAATTATCAAGGAAAACTGCCCTGATATTCTAGAACCAGAGGGCAAAATAAATATTCAAGGAGTCTTCCAATCACCATCTGAAAGAGATCCAAAAAGAGAAACTCCTAGGAACATTGTGGCCAAATTCCATAGTTCCCAGGTCAAGGAGAAAATATTGCAAGCAGCTAGAAAGAAACAATTCAAGTATTGTGCAAATACAATCAGGATAACACAAGATCTAGCAGCTTCTACATTAAGCGATAGAAGGGAGTGGAATAAGATATTCGAGAAGTCAAAAGAACTAGGACTAAAACCAAGAATCATCTACCCAGCAAAACTGAGTATAATACTTCAGGGGGAAAAAATGATCTTTCAATGAAGTAGAGGACTTTCAAGCATTCTTGATGAAAAGACCAGAGCTGAAAAGATAATTTGACTTTCAAACACAATAATGAAAAGCAGCATGAAAAGGTAAACAGCAAAGAGAAGTCATAAGGGACTTACTAAAATTGAACTGTTTACATTCCTACATGGAAAGACAATATTTGTAACTCTTAAAACTTTTCAGCATCTGGGTAGTTGGTGAGATTACATGTACACACATATATATGTGTGTATGCACACACAGAGACAAAGAGCACAGAGTGAATTGAATAGGATGGGATCATATCTTTAAAAAATGAAGTTAAGCAGTGAGGGAGAAATGTATTGGGAGGAGAGAGGGAGAAATGGAATGGGGCAAATTATCTATCAGAAAAGAGGCAGGTAGGAGACTTTTTACTGGAGGGCAAAAGAAGGGAGCTGAAAGAAAAACATGAAGTTTACTCTCATCACATTTGACTGAAGGAAGGAATAAAAGGCACACTCATTTTGGCTTGGAAACCTATCTTACAATACAGGAAAGTTGGGGAGAAGGGGATAAGCAGGGTAGGGGGGATGATGGAAGGGAGGGCAATGGGAGGAGGGAGCAATTTGAAATCCACACTCTTAGGGAGGGATAGGATCAAAAGACAGAATAGAAGCAATAGGGGATGGAGGGAAATATAGTTAGTCTTACACAACACGACTATTATGGACGTCATTTGCAAAACTACACAGATATGGCCTATATTGAATTACCTGCCTTCCCGAAGGGAATGGGTGGGGAGGGAGGGATGGGAAGAAGTTGGAACTCAAAGTTTTAGGAACAACTGTCGAGTATTTTCTTGCTACTAGGAAAAAAGAAATACAGGTAATGGGGAATAGAAAGTCATCTGGCCCTACAGGACAAAAGAGAAGATGGGGACAAGAGAAGGGAGGGAGGATAGAAGAGAGGGCACATTGGTGATAGGGGAAATTAGAATGCTTTGTGTATTGGGGTGGGGGGAGGGGACAAATGGGGAGAAAGTTTGGAACCCAAAATTTTGTGAAAATGAATGTAAAAAGTTAAATAAATTTAAAAAAAAGAAATATCTTTGGGATACAGAATTTGTAATGATATTGCTGGGTAAAAGGGTATTCATAATTTTATAACTCTTTGGGCATAGTTCCAAGTTGCTCAAAAAAGTGGTTGAATAAATTCACAATTCAACCAACACTGCATCAGTGTACTGAATTTTCCGGGTCCCATGCAACATTTGTCATTTTCCTTTTGTATCATGATAACCAATGTGATAGGTGTGAGGTATTACCAGAGAGTTTTTTTTTTTAATTTGCATTTCTGTTATCAATAGACATTAATAGCACTTTTAAAAATATGACTGTAGAAAACTTTAGTTTCTTTTTCTGAAAACTGCCTGTTCACATCCTTTGACCCTTTGTCATTAGGGGAATGACTTGTTTCCTTATGAACTTGACTCACATATTTGAGAAATGAGGCCTTTATCAGAAAGATTTTACTTAAAATTTTCCCCTGGTTTTCTGTTGCCTTTCCAATTTTGACTGAGTTAGTTAAATTTTGCAAAACTTTAAAAAATTAATGTCAAAATTATCCATTTTAATTCCTGTAATGTTCTCTGTCTTGTTTGATCCATAGATCTGACAGATAAATTAATCCATGCTCCCTTAATTTGCTTATGGTATCACTCTTTTGGTATAAATCATGTATTTGACTTTTTCTTGGTATGTGGTGTGAGATATTGCTATATACCTAATTTATGCCAATCTGCTTTCCAGTTTTCCCAACAGATTTTATCAAATGGTGAGTTCTTGTCCCCAAACCTTGGAATTTGAAGATTACTGTGGTTATTTCCTAATAAGTAATGTGTACCTAATCTATTCCAGTGATCTATCACTACTTCTTAGCACCAGATTGTTTTGATGATTACCACTTTACGATGCACTTTGAGTACTGCTAATATTAGGCTCCCTGTCCTTGCAGTTTTTTCTCATTGATTGCCTTTATATTTTTGATCTTTTGTTCTTTAAGACTAATTTTTAAATTATTTTTATAATTCTATAAAATATTTTGGTGCTTTAATCGGTATAGTACTGAATAAGTAAATTGATTTAGATAGAATTGTTATTTTTATTATATTGATTCAGCCTACCCATGAGTAAACAATATTTTTGAGGTGGATTGGAGCTCATGAAGATGATGTGTCTTCTTGACTATGGGCTTGGCACTCTATCCACTGAACCACAAATATAACATGACATTCTCTACTTCCATGAAACTTACAGAGTGTTAGGAATATGTGGCACATAAACATACACATACACACACACACACACACACATTACAAAATACAACAAAGTAATGACTAAGAAAGGGTTAGCTAAGTGGATCTGTGGATAGAGTGCCAGGCCTATAGTAAGGAAGACACATCATTCTCATGAGTTCCAATCTTGTTCCAGACACCAGCTGTGTGACCCTGGGCAAGTCACTTAGCCCTGTTTTTCTCAGTTTCTTCCTCTGTAAAATGAGCAGGAGAAGGAAATAACAAAGTATCTTTTCAAGGAAAACATCAAATAAAATCATGACTGCAACTGCTGAACAACAAAAACCAAAATACCTAAGCAGTGCTCAAAACACTATTCAAGATCAGGGAAAGAAAAGGTAATTTATGCTGAGTTGAGAAACCAAGAACAGATCATGGGACCATTTAAGATCAATCTTAAAAGACAGATAAAATTTCAGTTAGCATAACTGAGGAAATGAGGCATCAAAAGTCATTACAGACATCAGGAACTGTGTGAACAAAGAAAAAAGCAGGACATCTGCAAAATGTGCAAGGAATTGCTGGTAGAGGAATATGTTTATCCTTCGTTGCCAAAGAAGACCATGCCATCAGAGAAATGATGATATGACTTGCACCTGTCTTTGTGTGAGGGAGGGCTGTGCAGGTCACCAGCCTCACTTCTCCTCCAGAACCATATGAATCCAGTGACCAGATATTCATCAGGATGACTGGAGATGACCCAGGATGAGGCAATTGGGGTTAAGTGACTTGCCCAAGGTCACACAGCTGGTAAGTGTCAACTGTCTGAGGTGAGATTTGAACTCAGGTCCTCCTAACTCCTGCACTGGGGCACTATGCACTGCACCAGTAGTGTACTGCCAGCACTGCCCTGGTAGAGGAATGTAACTGGACAAAGAGTATTGTCAAACATGTTTGAACACATGAGATGAACTCAGATTATGGAAGGCCTTGAATTTCATGCTAAAAGAGTTTGAACTTTATTCTGTAGTAGGTAGGGAGTGATTAAAAATTTTTGAGTAGAGGAGTCACAAATCATTATGGTGTAGTAGAAACAGGATGTAGTTTCAAATATTTTTTCTGATACTTCTGAAATGAATTTGAGGAAACTGCCTCCATTGGTCTTGGTCTTGGGCTCTGAATATGTAAAGTTAGGAATTACAAGATATCATCCAGACCATTTCATATCATGTTTAGTCATAAATAAATATATTGGGTTCTGTAAGAGATTGGCCATGTTTAGAGAGGACTGGAGCCTAATGTAGTTAGCCAACTCAGTGGTGTTTAGGGTGTAGACTTGGGTGTTAGTACCGAGAATAGAAAGAAGAATGCATGAGGAAATAGATTAAATCAGCAAGACTTGACACATAATTCTATAAGAATAAAGCAATATTGTAGATGACAAAATTAAGATGAAAAATAACTAAAGCAAGTTTTCAAATTCTGCACCTGAAGCCCATGGCTGCTGAAAATAAAGGGATTACAAATTTAGTTTATATAAATCATAGAATGATATATTTATGATTTTCTGCCTTGTTTAGACTACATCTCTGATATGTATTTACTTTATGATTACATATTTTTGATTAACCCGACTTGGACTGTATCGAGAAGAAGACAACCTGTGTGGTAATGGGTCTAGAAAATATGATATATGAAAGAATGTTGAAGAAATGCTTAGTTTGGAAAACACGATAATTGTCTTCAAATACTTAAATGACCATTTCCTGAAAAACAGAGTAGAATTGCTTTGCTCCAAAGGGACTAAGAAATAGATGTTAAAGAGAATCAAATTTAAACTCAACATAGAGAAAAACTTTGAGAAAAAATGAATTTTTGAAAGAACTGATAGATATCTTTTGGTAATAATAATAGTGATCTCCCTACCACTAGGAGAATTCATCTGGAAATGAAGTGATTACCTGTCATATGCTACAGAAGAAATTAGTTAGGCAGGAACTTGGCCTTGATTACGTTTTAGGCCCCTTCTACTGCTAAGGTTCTTCATATAATTCTTCATAGTATATATATATGCGCACATACACATATATATGTATATATATGCACACATACACATATATATGCATATATATATATACACATATATATTCTATTTGGTTTTTTCAGTAATATATTCCATCACCCCATAGCTCATCCTTAGGCTTTCTTATCTCTTATTTCTTATCTCTTCTTATCTCTCTGAATCACTAACTTCAATATTATATTGTGACATTAAAAACTCAAACCATGTACCTCACATAAGCAAGTTACAAGAAAAAAACCCACAATACCTCTGATTCTTCGTCCTAGAAAGCAGCTCTATCAGCTAAGTTGCTGGGTATTAGTGCGCTTAGTTAATCCGCAATCTAACATTCCAACTCAGTTTAGCCTGTATTTGTAAGAGATATAACCTTCTGATGTAGCGGGGGAGTAAATCACTATGAATACCAAATTCCCAGAGAGGACCTGCCACAGATGGCCTCATGGTGGGACTGCAATTTTGCTGTAGATAAAGATTATGCAAAGGCGCAGTGTAAGTAGCAGCCTTTTCAGTCTATCTTGGATTATAAATATCTGGGTTATGCTATAGATTCTACATGAAATAGGCAATAATGAGGATACAACACATTGGTTTAATGGATATTTGTAAGAAAGTTTATTTGGATTAAAACCAATTGGATGGATTTAATTGGATTCTATAGATAACACTGTGCGTGAGACAAGTAAAGAGATCTTGGTTCATATCCAGCTTCAAATGCTCACAACCTTTGTGACTTTAGGTAAGTCACTTAGACTGCTTAGGCCTAAATTTCCTCATCTTAAAAGAAAAAAAAAAGTAACTATAAGTCTGGTCTCTCAGGAAATTTGCAAGCTTTTATAGCAAAATAATTTAAATAGGAGATCTGTGGTTTTTCTCAGTATTTACTTTCCAATTCTCAGATCCCAAATCTCAGACCGTTATGCATCCAAATTTGGAGTCTTTTAAAATGAAATTGTTCATTGTAATCAACAGGGCCATTTTTCTAAACTAATTAGCTGAGAAGAAACACAATTCTATTCATGAATGAGGGCTCTGTTCCTCTACTAATTGATTAAATGTTCTTTCCTGATTGCTTGGAGAATGTTTCCAAGTTTGGTCAGGTTTCAGAAATTCCCTTTACAATCATAAGTGCAAAAATAAATTTTAGGTTGTTTGTTAGGCAGAAGATTTTTAATATCATACTTATTTACACTAAGAAAACTGCCTCTTGGGGAGGAGATTGATTGTACATTACCATTTGTCTTCATTCTGTCTTGTCTGTACACTTTCATTTTCAAGGTTCTTTGGAAAAATTCAAATTCAGCAAACATTTCTTAATTCCCTAAAATATGCAGATTCTGCTAAGGTACAGTGAAAGATATAAGATTTAGATAAACTATAATCCCTGCCTTCTATATTTGTTTATCAAACTTACTCTATTTCTTAAATTTCAGGTGTTGATAAGGCTTCCCTAATAAGGAGATAGCCATTTTCTACCTGAAGTACCACATACTGGGCTAAATTCATAAAATGCTTAGACCTCTAATGGGTAGATTTATCTTTCCTCTTTCTTTGTAGATAGCAAACATTTCATAACTAAGAGTTCTGTAATTGAGCCATTTCACTGTCTTCTTCTAAATTTAAATCACTTTGTAATTTCATCTTCTATTTAATTTGATCAAATCAAAGTAACCAAATCTTCTATATTGAAAATAACGTGTTTCATCCCTCATTTTATCATTTTAGCTGGCTTTTGACAAATTGATTAAATAATTTAATCATTACTTATAGAAATTTCTAATCAATAGAAAAACCTTAAAATCTGAATGAGATTCACTGAGCAAAATCCTCAAGAAAAACTTTTAATTAACTGAATAATTCTGTGATAGTATTATTCTTTCAACTATATCATTTTGCCTCCTGTGAACAATGAGGAGCTCTATTGTTTTGTTAGCTATATTTAGTTTTATTTTTTAAAATAAGAGATGTACATCAATATTAAATGTTTCTTGTTTAAAACAAAAAAAAGCATAAGATTGCCTTTGTCACATGCACCACATACCCTTTAACATAAAAAACTTCAACAGCTTTCTGTTCTTTCTCAGATAAAAAGTAAATGACTATTAGATATTGAAAGTCCTTTGCAACTAGGTTTCATCTGATCCTTCTGTGCTGCTTTCACATTATTTCTCCTTGCACCCTCTGTATATGAGGAGAGGGAGAATGATAGATACACATTACAGCTGATAACAGGAATGAAAATGAGAGATGGTGCACTATGCATGAGAAGCAGCAAGTAGACAAAAAGGCTTGGTCATAATGTTCATGGAGATTAGGGTGGGGATTGGCCTGGAGCACGCATAGACAGCAGCAGTATCAGCAGTGGACCTTAGAGGCAGCTCTAATAGCAGAATCAGCAGTTTTGGCAGCTCTTAGCTGGGAGCCATCTAGGTGATTTTGGACAACTAGTCAGAAACAGATTACAGAGTACCCTGAACTGACACAGGACCAAAAGCCATTTGACAACTCTATTTCCCATATGCAATTCTGGGTTGCAGTTGCATAACAGAGAGGAGTGTTTGCATTCCCTAACAAGGGAAGAGGGGCCCTTGTTACAGTTCAAGGTGTGAATGGAGCTCTAGAGGTTGTGGCTGCAGGGGAGCAATGTCCCTTCCTGGGAAAAGAGCAGAGTGCAGACCAGGAGAGGAGTGACCACATCTCTCCCCCCAGATGACACCATCTTGGAATGCCAAAAACCTTCTGTCCCCTAATGCTACATCCATAAACAGTACTACAAAAAAGACTGAAGCTTGGGACAATACCTCCACACCTCAAAGTGATCAGAGCCCAATTTTAAAATTAAGTTCAAAATCAAGAAATAGACTAGAAAAAGGAGCAAACAGTAACAAAAAGATCATTATAGAAAACTACTATGGTCACAGAGAAGATCAAAACACAAGCTCAGAAGGAGAAAAATAATGTGAAAAGAGCAACAAGGAGAATCTCAAGGGAAAAAATGCAAATTGGATACAAGCCCAACAGGAATTCCTGGAAGTGTTAAAGAAAGATATGAGCAGTACAGTAAAAATTGGGAAGAGAAGTGGGAGCATTTTAAGAAAATTACAAAAAAGAATAAGTAGCTTGTTAAAAGGGGTACGTCAAATACTGAAGAAAATAGTAGCTTAAAAACCACAATCGGCCAAATGGAAAATGAAGTACAAATGGTCACTGGAGAAAATTATTCCTTAAAAATTAAGATAGAGCAAGTGGAAGGTAATAATTTCATGAGACATCCACAACAATATAATGAGTTAGGAGAATGAAAAGTTATAAGATAAGAACTCTCTCATCAGAAGAAAAAAAATGATCTGGAAAATAGATTGAGTGATAATATAAGAATTATTGAACTACCTGAGAGTCTTAAAAAAGAGTCCAGTCATCACATTTTAAGAAATTATAGAGGAAAGTTTTCCTAATATTTTTGAACCAAAGAGTAAAATAGAATTTAAAAGAATCCACCAACGACCTCTGAAAAGAGATGCCAAAATTAAAACTCCCAATAATATTATGGCCAAATTCTAGAGCTTTCCTATGGTGAAAACAAACACATAAACAAACAAAAAATTGCAAGCAATCAGAAAGAAGCACTTCAAATACTGTGGAGCCTTATTCAGGATTCCTTAAGAGAGAGTTGTGTTTGTTTTTTTGCTTTTTTTTGAAGGATTATATTCAGTTTTTCTGGGTAACCTATTTTAATCCTAGCTCTTGTGGCTTCCAGAATGTTGTCTTCCAAGCCATCTGCTTCTGTAACATTGTACAGATGCCCCACAGGTCTAAAATATTCTCCTTTTTCATCATCAGCTGAATTCATATCTTAACTTCTATCAAAGCTCAGCACAAGTGCAATCCTACATGAAACTTTCCTTATTGTTGGCTCTTAGTTATTAGTGCTCACAGCTGTCCCACCATCATTTTGTATTTACTTAGTATACATTTTGTATTTACCTACTTCACCAACCCTCAAAAAAGTTTCTCAAGGAAAAAGACTATTGGATTTTTGTTTTTGTATTTCTAAGCCTCAGTACTCTGTCAGGCACATATTATTAATACATTTTAAAAACTGAATTTAGTTGGAAATTTTCCGTAAGATACATATTTTTAGAGTCATCATCATAAAATGAGTACCATCTCATAAAGGCCCAATTGTATGTGAGGCCAACTTAACTTCCATGTGGTATGACCCACAGTTCTACTTGTTTATTATTATTACCAAATAGTAATAGAATTTAGACTTCTGAGATCATAAGATTTACAGATAGCTCTCTTCGTTGATATTGGTAACTGTGAATTACTTACTGGTTCACTTTTGCACTATTTTCTTCCTATACTATATTTGTACTTCTTCCTATACTATAGTTGCTACTGTCTATGGCATGAGGCTTGGTAGGTCAATGTGAGCAATTATCTCATTCATATACACTTTTCAGTTTAAAGTCCTTTTGATTAAATGCAGAAAACTCCAGGGAAATATATGTATTACTGGTCCTTCTTAAAAGTATTTTACCCTGAGGTGGAGCCAAGATGGCAGAGTAGAAGCAGGGACCTGCTTGAGCTCTCCCTCCAAACTCCATCAAAATACCTGAAAAAAATGCTCTAAACAAATTCTAGAGCAGCAGAACTCACAAAATGACAGAGTGAAGCAGATTTCCAGCCCAAGAAAATATGGAAGGCCCACAGAAAAGGGCAATCATCATGAACAAGAAGCAAGCCAGTAAAGAAAAGACCATAGAAGCATACTATGGGGACAAAGACCAAAATACAAATACAGAAGAGGTCAGCATTAATACTGTACTCACATCTGAAACCTCAAAAGGGAATATTATTGGGTTTCAAGACCAAAGATCATTTTTGGAAGAGGAAGATTTTAAAAGCCAAATTACAGCTGTAGAAGAAAACTTGGCCAATGAGTTTAGAAACATGAAAAAATAATTCATGGAAGAGCTTAAAAGAAAAGTTGGGCAAATAGATAAGGAGATACAAAACCTCATTGGACCAACTGGACAAATGGAAAAGGAGATGCAAAAGTTAACTGATGAAAACAATCTATTAAAAATTAGGATCAGGCAAATAGAAGCTAATGAGTCTATGAGGCATCAAGAATCAATCCAACAACCTAAAGTATGAAAAAAAAATGTAAGAAAAAGTAAAATATCTCACTGGAAAAACAACTGACCTAGAAAATAGATCTAGGAGAGGAAATCAAAGAATCAATCTCCTTGAAGGCCATGATGAAAAAAAGAGAACCAGGATAAAATCTTGCAATAGATCATCAGGGAAAACTGCCCTGAGATCCTAGATGCAGAGAGCAAAATAGTCATCAAAAGAGTCCACCAATCACCTCCTGAAAGAGACCTCAAACTGAGAACACCAAGAAATATTATTGCCACATTCCAGAACTATCAAATTAAGGAGAAAATACTGCAAGTAGTAAGAAAGAAATAATTCAAATATCAAGGAACTATGGTCAGGATCAGAGAGGAATTTGCAACATTTACATTAAAAGATCAGGGAGATTAGAATATGATAGTTCATAAGACCAAGGAGTTTGGACTGCAACCAAGGATCAATTACCCAGCAAAGTTGAGCATAATATTTCAGGCAGGGAGATGGACATTCAATGAAATAAGGAATTTCCAGACCTTCCTGATAAAAAGGCCTGAGCTCAATAGAAAATTCAATCTTCAAATACAACTCTCAAGAGAGGTATACAAAGATAAACAGGGGGAAAAAATGCTATTCAATGTAAGCAAACTGTACATTCCTATGAGGGAGGATGATACTTGTTAATTTTGAGAATTGTATATTTATTATTATATTTGAAAAGGGATGTTCATACATAGAGTGAGTGGTGATTTAAGCATGTGAGAGGATTGTAACGGGATGTGTAAAAAGGAGGAAGCACAAAAAAATAAATTGAATCACAAGAAGAGGTACAAAACACAGTAGAGGGAAAGAAAGGAAAGAGATGAGCACTGTTTGAGATTTACTCTTATCTGATTTGATTCAAGGAGGGAACAGCAAACTCATTTAAGTATAGAAATATAACTTGCCCTACAGGCGACAGGAAGGGAAAGGGGAAAAAAAAAGTAGGGGATGTTAAAAGGGAGGGAAGTAGTACTAAGGCAATGGAATAAGAGGGAGGGTGGCTGATAGAAGAGATTGAAGACTGAGGGAGGTGGAGGTCAAAAATTAAAACTCTATGGTGGAATAGAAGGGAGAGGGGAGAACTAAAAACATAAATAGTGGGAAAGGATGAAGAGAAAGACACAGATTTTAATCATGACTGTGATCATGAATGGGATGAATTCTCCCATAAAACAGAGGTGGATAGCAGAATGGATTAAAAAGAATATGCTCCAACAATACATTGTTTAGAAGAAACACATGTGAAATACAGAGTAAAGGAAAAATGCTGGAGAAGAATATATTATGCTTCAGCATATGTAAAAAAAAAAAAAAGTAGAGGCAGCAATCCTAATCGCAGACAAAGCTAAAACACAAATAGATCTAATCAAAAGAGATAAAGAAGGAAACTACAACTTGCTTAATGGCACCTTAGACAATGAAGCAATATCATTACTAAACATATATACACCAAGTGGTATAGCACCCAAATTCTTAGAGGAGAAGTTAAGGGAGTTACAGGAAGAAATAGACAGCAAATTATACTAGTGAGGGACCTCAACCTCCCCCTCTCTGAGCTTGATAAATCTAACCTCAGAATATACAAGAAAGAAGTTAAGGAGGTGAATGGAACTCAGGATAAGGCAGATATGATAGAACTCCAGAGAAAATTGAATGCAGATAGAAATATACCTTTTCCTCAGCAGTACATGCCAGATATACAAAAATTGACCATGTTCTGGAGCATGAAAACTTCACAATCCAGTACAGAAAGGCAGAGATAATCAAGGCATCCTTCTCAGATAAAGCAATAGAAATTATATGTAATAAATGTCATGGAAAGACAGAACAAAAATTAATTGGAAACTAAAAAATCTAATCCCAGAGAATGAGTGTGTTAAGGAGCATATCACAGAAAAAATCAATAACTTCATTCAAGAGGATGACAAGAATGGGACAACCTATCAAAACTTATAGGATACTGCAAAAGCAGTTCTTAAGTGAAGTTTTATATCATTTAATGCCTACGTGAATAACATAGAAAAAAATAATATGAATGAATTGGGAAGGTAGCTGAATGAAAAACTAGAAAAAGAACAAATTGAAAATCTCCAACTAAATACTGAATTAGAAATAGTGAAAACCAAAGGAGAGATTAATAAAATTGAAATTAAGAGAACTATGGAACAAATAAATGAGTTGGTTTTATGAAAAAAAAAAACAAAAACCAAAAAGCAATACAATTATTTTGTCAATTTGGGTCAATTTGACTAAAAAAAAGAAAGAATCCAACCAAGTTACCAATATCAAAAATGAAAAGGGTGAATTCACTTCCAATGAGGAACAAATTAAAATAATATTTAGAAATCACTTTGCCCAACTGTATATCCATGAATTTGACAATCTAAATGAAATGGATGAATATTTAAAAATATCTAAATTCCCCAGATTATCAGAAGAGGAAGATAAATACTTAAACAACCCTATCTCATAAAAAGTAATTGAACAAAGCATTAAGGAACTCCTTAGGAAAAAATCTCCAGGGTCAGATGGATTTGCAAGTGCATTCTATCTAACATTTAAAGAACAGTTAATTTTAATACTAAATAGACTATTTGGGAAAATTGGGGACAAAAGAGTCCTACCAAATTCTTTTTATGATACAAATATGCTTCTGATACCTAAACCTGGAAAAGCAGAGAAGGAAAATTATAGACTAATTTCTCTAATGAATACAGAAGGTTTCCCTTCTAATCTTAGGTGTATTTATTATTTGTGGAATACCTTTTAATATGTTATCTAATCAAATTATTCATGGAATGGGTTGTCTTTTATGTTCTCTGTCTTTTGGTCATGAACGACTTCCTCATCCATAGATTGAAATGATTTTTTCTTCATTCTTCCTCTAATTTGTTTATGTTGTGATTTTTTTCTCTTTATTTCTCGGTTATATGTATCACTTTGCAACACATTTGAGGATGTGGTGTAAGATGTTGGTATAAATTTAGTTTAATTCACAATGCTGTAGTTGAACTCATTGGATTCACTGAACCCCTGAATGGTTAACTTCTGTATTTTATGTGCCTAATTTGCTCCACTGACCAGTTTCTCTATTTTTAATCAGTACCAAACCATTTTGATGTTTTTTTTTTCATTACTTCACTTGAGATTCTTGACCTTTTAATCATCTGGATAATTTTATTACTTTTTTTTCATTCTGTAAAGCAATCTTTTGGTAGTTTTAATAGTCTGACAAAGTTTAAATTGAATAATTTAAATCCTGTCGCCATTTTCAAAATTATATTTTCTCTGCACACCAATGAGAAATTATTATTTTCTCCAATCATTTAGGCCAGTATTTTTAACTACTAGATCTTTTATTACATTGATTATATTTCCTTGGATTTTGGACTCTTTCTGTCTCTCCACTGTTTTTCTTTTCATTTATATAGTTTTCCTGTGGCTTTCAAGTTCTTGCTTTGGCTATAATGTTTCTACAAGTTTTGATTTTGGAGTTCCTTTAAGAAGATTGATTGGATTCTATTTTTACTTTGTCTTCTTGACTTAAATATCTGGGGAGGTGTATTTCATGTTTGTTTTAGTTCATGAACTTGCTGTCCCTAGTCTCTGATAGCCTAGGTCAGAAGTGGGGAACCTGCAACCCCAAGGCCACATGTGGCCCTTTTCATCCACAAGTGTGGCCCTTTGACTGAATCCAAACTTCACAGAACAATCCTCTTAATAAAAGAATTTGTTCTGTGAAAGCTAGAGTTAGTCAAAAAGCCATATGAGGACCTAGAGGGCCTCACATGTGAACTCATATGTTCCCCATCCCTTTCCTAGATGAAAGCCTTCATAGTTGAAAGATGAGTTCACTTTTCTGCACTAGGCTCAGAGAAAGAGTCACTGTTGACCTACCCCTCTTTTGAGACTAAGAATTGAGTCCGGGACACAAATCTTTGGTTAGAGCACAACACTGTAGCATTTTGGTGAGAGTTGATGAAGACAAGTTTGAGGTCACTGCTCTGGGATAGCAGAACAGAAATGGGATGAGTCTGTGATTTCTTTTACAGACCAGAGGGATAATTTTGTGATCTTATTAAGGGTCAAGAAGTGAAGAGGAGGTAAATCCACAATCTCTGACTTCTGCATCAGAGGGATTATACCATACCCCTGTTATTACCTCAAGATCTGGGTCCCTGATCCCAGTATGTCCCAATAACATGTGTCTTGCCCTGACGAGACAAATTTGTGATATTGAGCTGGAAAAATGATACACTGATTTTTGTTTGGGGGAGGTGGGATTTCTGGATCCCTATTTGGTCTGGAGGATTATGGACTATCCCTATTTCTACTCTACCATCTTGGTTGATCAAATTTTTGCCTTTACAGAAATCAAGTACGAGTTCTTTAGCTATCCCATTCCTCTGAAGCCTTGGCTTTTTTTCCGAGGATTAATTAGGCTATATAGAACCAATAGTTTGTCAAGTCTTGGGTTGTTTTTGTTTGTTTTGTTTTCAATCACACTTTCCTTTGTCCTTCAGTGCAACTTATTCCATTTCACTATGGGTTTTCTTGAGTAATCCTTGAAACTTTTGGCTTCTCCATATCAACAGCCATCTCTTTATGTTAGAGAAAACTGATGTTGATTTTAAGAGATAAAACTTGGTCATATTTTCTTGGAGTAACAGCCATTCTTAGAACTCTATCAAATAAAGTGAAATACAGTAAAACAGAGAAATGTAATGTGTCTAAAACATTAAATTCAATACTCAACTATTAGTGAATTAGTTAAAATCAAGAAAGCTCAAATTCCATTTGATCTGATCAAGGTCAGATCATTTGATTCAACCTAGTGTTAATAAAAGCATACACATTTGACCATTGCTGTGATAAAAACAAAACCACATCAAAATTATTGCCTGCTGGAAGTAAACAACTCTAAAAAAAAGTGTTGATAAATTTTAATACAAATAGAAGCTAATATATTTTTCCATAAGTGGAAACCATATTTAGCTAATTAGATTAATCTGCTTTAGTCAACTTTAGTTTAGTGATATTATTATCACTCTTGTACTTAAATGGCCACTTGTAACCTTAATTTCAGCAAGCTATTATTTTAGCTGGGATTTAAGTCCTCTTCATCAACAAGTTAAACTTCAACAAATAGGTTTTATTTTGTATGTTAGGGAACATTTTCATCTAATTCATTAAACATAATGGAAAATGAACTTTGTATTTGAGATACAAAGGAGGCTGTAAGTGATGTTGCTTCTCCCCCTCACTTATACATATGAAGTCTTATAGTGGATGAATAAGTTACAAAATGATGTGTGAAAATTCATAGAGAGTTTTGTAATGGCCAATGTGATTTTAATTTTCATTTGACTGCATTTAACAAGGATTATTTGACCAAGTTATTTAGAATTGGTAGACATATGTCATTTTAAATGAGAAATGTAACACATGATTATAATTTCATTTTGAATTACTTTGTACAATCCTAGAAAAATATATCTTTTATCATTATCATTTTCGAGCTCCTTTCATTATCATTCTCTAAGCATACCACAAAATAACAAGTATCAGGGCTCACAGTTGCATAGCATCATTAATGTTTAATTGTAAGCCTATTGCAGCAGGATGCCAGCTATATTCATCAAGTTTCCTTCACATGGAATGAGATAATGATCTGCATTAATGGGATGATTTTCGTACACTTCCCTAGGTACCCAGAGTCATTCACTGCATACTTCCTACCAGGCAGTGATCGGGAATTTTTTGTAAAACCTCAGATGGGAGAACTTCTTCCAATGCACACTCCTGGAACACTTATCAGTGTTGGATTCACACCAAAAATGTACAGTAGGAAGCATCGGGCAACGTTAGTAATACAGGTGAGTTCTTAAAGAAACAAGTAGTCAGGTATTTACATATATATATATATATATATATATTTGTATATATATACATACATATTTACATATATATATGTAAGAAACGGGTATTTGTGTGTGTGTGAGTGCATATATGTTTCTTTTACATCTTTCCTATTGATCATTTTAGTTAAATGAATAAAATATATTTCAAAGTTTTCACTTAAGTAGTTCTGAATAAATCTTGGTATAAAATCTCAGTTGGCATTCTTGGAGAAAACATTAAGCTATAAAGTATAACAAATCTAGCATTGATTGAAAGTGAGCTTGAGAGAGGGCAGAGTCAAGATGCCAGAGAGAAGGCAGGGTCTCACCTGAACTCTTGCCCAATCCCCTTCAAAAACCTTTAAATAATTCCCTAAAGTGAATCCTGGAGTGCATAACCCACAAAAGGATATGGTGAAACAATTTACAAGGCCAAGGGAACTTAAAAATTTGGCAGGAAAGGTCTGTCATAGCATGTTGAGAGTGGAGCGCATACCAGTGCAGGCCATGCTAGTGTAGAGTAGGACATGACAAACCAGGAGTAGGCCTTGGAAGTGAATGACTCAGTAGCTGCAAAGGCTACATCTGGATCTTTCAACCAACAGATGGTAAGAGGGTTGAAGAGCTGGTCAGAAGGAGATTATAGGTGTCTCTTTGCTGCCACAAAGGGCAGGACTCTGTTTCTTTCCCCATGTTCAATTCCAGATAGCAGTCCTGGGTGGCAGACCCATGTTGAAGAGGAGCACTAGCACATGAGAACTTGCAGAGCACATTCAGAGAATGAAGTAAAGATCCTTATCACAATTCTAGGGCAGAAAAGAGTGCTTATCACCACTCAAAGCTGAAATCACAGACCAAAAGAGCAGTAAACACACCTGTCCTTAGATTATACCACCTTGGAAAAATTGAAATCTTACAGGTCCCCAGAAGTACCTCTGAAAACAGTTGCACAAAACACTTAAATATTGGTACAGTGAACCTTCCACCCTGGAAGCATAGCCCTAAAGAATTAAAAATCAAGAAATAGATGGAAAAAAATGAGTAAACCATAGAAAAATTCTAATTATTGAAAGTTACTCTGATGACAGGGAAAATGAAAACACATACTCAGAAGAAGGCAAAAAAGTTAACATGCCTACACCCAAAATCTCCAAGAAAAATGTAAATTTATCTGAGACCACATAAAAGCTAAAGAAAGATTTTAAAAATCGAATAAGAGAGGTAGAGAAAAATTGGAAAAAAGAAATATGTAATGCAAGAGAATCATGAAAAAAGAGAAAATTGCTTGGTAAACAAGGCACAAAAAAATGCTGAAGAAAATAACACCTTAAATCAGAATAGGTAAAATGATAAAAGAAGCACAAAAATTCAATGAGGAGAAGACTTCCTTGAAAAGTAGAATTGACCAAATGGACAAAGAGGCACAAAAATCCGCTGAAGAAAAGAACTTATAAAATGGAATTGGTCAAATAAAAAAGGAGGTACAAAAGATCACTACAAAAATACTTCCTTAAAAATTAGAATTAGGTAAGTGGAAGCTAGTGACTCTATGAGACATCAAGAAACAATGACTCAAAAACAAATTAATTAAAAAGTGGAAGACAATGTGACATATCTCACTGGAAAAAGAAACTGAGGAGGAAAACAGATACAGAGGGGTAAGTTAAAATCATTTAACTTCCTAAAAGCCATGAGTCAAAAAAATGAAGCTTTGACATCATTCTTCAAGAAATTACCAAGGAAAGCTGCTGTGATATTCTAGCAACAGAGGGTAAAAAAGAAATGGGACAAATCCATACACTACTTCCTAAAAGAGATCACAAAATGAAAACTCCCAGGAAGAGTAAAATAAAATTCAAGAGTTCCCAGGTTAATGAGAAAACATTGCTAGCAGCCAAAAAGAATAAATGAATAAAATAAAACAAAACCCAAAACAAACAAAAAAAAACAACCCAAAAAGAACAACAACAAAAAAGCTCAAGTATATTAGAGTCACAGTAAGGATAACACAAGCTTTAGCAGCTTCTACATTAAGAGAATTAAGGACTTGGAATTTGATATTCTGGAGGTCAAGAAAGCTAAGATTACAACCAAGAATCACCTAGCCCAAAAAACATAGCATAATCCTTCATGGAAAAATGGACATTCAAGGAAATAGAGGACTTTCAAGCTTTCCTGATGAAAAGATCAGAGGTAAATGAAAACTTATGAGACTCAAGAGAAGCATAAAAAAATAAGCAGGAGAGAGTAGTCATAAGGGACTTGCTAAAGTTAAACTTCTTATATTTCTACATGAGAAAATGAGAAATGCTTAAGAACTTTTTAATTATCAGGACATTTAGAAGGAATACACACACATATACTTATATGAACATATGTGTGTATATATGGGTGTGTATATATGTGTGTACACACATAGAGGGCAGAGGTATGAGTTGAATATAATGGGATGATTATCTAAAAAAATAAAATTAAGGGGTGAGATAAAGAGGAATATGCTGGGAGAAAAGGTAAAGGAGAGGTAGAACAGGGTAAATTATCTCACAGAAAAGAGGCAATAAAGATACATTACAGTAGAGGAGAAGTTGGTATAGGCAATGAAGAATACTTGAACCTTACTCTCATTGGAATTGACTCAGAGGGAATAACATATACACTTGCATATAGAAATCCATTTTACCATACAGGAAAGTAGTAGGGAAAGTGGATATAAGAAGTAATGGGGGTGCTCATGTACAGGAATATTGATTTTTTTGGGTGGGGGCAACAGTCAGAAGCAAAATCTTTTGATGAGGGACAGGGTAAAATGAGAGAGAAAGAATGAACTGAGGGAATAAGATGAAAGTAAATGCAATTAGCAATTGCAACTGTCAATATTTTTGAAGCAAATTACTCTGATAAAGACCTCACCATTCAAGTATATAGAGATATTAGTAAAAATGTATAGACATAAGAGTATCCCCCTGTAGAGAAATGATGAAATAATATGAACAATTTTCAGATGAAGTAATCAAAGTCATCTATAGACATATTAAAAAAATCTCTAAATTGCTAACTCTAAATCACTATTGATTGGAGAAATGCAAATTAAAATAATGCTGAGGTATTGTAACATACCTATTAGATTGGCTAAAAGGATAGAAAAGAGGAATGATAAATGTTGGAGGGTATGTGGGAAAGTGGAGAGAGTAATGCATTGATTGTTGGAGTTGTGACCTGATCATTATGTAGAACAATTTGGAACCATGCTCAATTATTGATAGCAGCTCTTTTTGTGGTGGCAAAGAATTGAAAACTGAAGAGATGCCCATCAACTGGAGAATGGTTTAACAATATGTGCTATATAATTGCAAAGGAACATTACTGTGATTTAAGAAATCTTGAGCTAGATGCTCTCAAAAAAACCTGGAGAGACTTACACAGGAACTGATGCAGAGAGAAATGTGTAGAACCAGTTGACTGCTTGGTTGTTGCTCCTCACACAGTAACAGTAATATGGTAAGCTGATCAACTGTAAATGACTTAGCTATTTTCAGCAATACAGTGATCCAAGGCAACTCTGAAGGATTTATCAAGAGAATTACTATTCATTCCCAGAGAAAGAATTGATGGAATCTGAATACAGATGGAAACATTAAGAAATAAATTCTGTCATGTTCTGTTCATTTGAAGTTTTGACATGATGAAATGCTACTATGCTGTAAGAAATGATGAACTGTTTGAGTTTAGGAAAACATGGAAAGACTTGCATGAAATAATTGAGTGAAATGAACTAGCCATGCGAATGTTGTAAACAGCAATACTGTTCAAATACCAACTGTGAACAACTAAATTGTTTTGAGTATTATCAATACTTAAATCAACTACAAAGGGCCTATGATGGAAGATATTTATCCACGTTCAGGGAAAGAATTTATAATGAATGGAACTATATATAATATAACATACACACATACATATACACACAAGCACACATACATGCATGCACATGTATGTATGTAAAACATATGTATATATATATATATACACGCATATACATACATCGCTCTATCAGTGTCAATTGGTGGCCTTCTCTTGTGTTGTGGTGTGGAGTGAGGGAGGCAGCTCAGAACTTAAAATGTAACAAAAATAAATTTAAAAAAACAATAAAAGAGAAAATGAACTTGATACAGACTCAGAATTCTAGAATGAGAGAAATTATGATTTTTCATTTAACTAAAATGTTAATATGATACTTTATTTGAGTTTTACTTTATGATTTAATCAGTTTAGGGGACTACAGCTGAAAAACTTCTCTATAATGTAGACAGACAATTTGTTTGCAACTATCTTGTCATTTCATTTTTGGATAATTGCTGAGTCAGATGAAACTTTCTCATGATCATTTACCACTATGTGTTAGAGGTAGGTCTTGAAACTCTAATATCCAGCCTTCAACATTGACCTTCTATTAACTCTATCTCATGATAATAAATCATAATATTATGTATATATAGATACGTATAAGATCTTATGATTATTTATGCATATATGTGTGTATATGTATGTAGCATATACATGTATGTGTATATAAATGATATGATAGCTTATTGATCTAGAAGAGAAGCAATTTTTTAACCTTAGAAATATATTTAGCTTAGGGTCAAAGTTAAAGCATCAAAGCTGGGAAAGAAATAAGAGACAAGATGAAATTACTTTTTAATTGAAAACCATTCAAGAGGAAAGTATTGCTTTGTCAACTAAAACAGTGACTATAAAATACATAGATTGGTATATATGGACAAGAGAATTTCTGGTAAAAAATATCTTCTAAAACTTCCCTTTAGTTTGGAATTTTACATTTAAAGAAAAAATTATATATGCTTTTTACCTTGTCTGAAAATATCTTGATTAGCATTGTCTATTTTCAGGATTTAAGCCATAAAGGGTATTAAGAGTGGTGTTTTAATATGCATCTCCAAGTGCCAGAGTTTTTGTTATGTTTCTATATCAGAAAGTGACTAGTATTTCTAGTACTAGTACTAGAAATGTATGAGATGTCATAAAAAGAAAAAGAAAAAAAGATGCCCCAAATAGTGACTTTCAGCAGACATAATTATTTCTATTCTCCATGTTTTCTGAGAGTCTTAAATAAACCAATTCACTTGTGGAAGGAAAATGGGTCCTTTGGCCTTGAAACATTTGATAGTTACCAGAGAGAGAAACACCAACATCTGGGTTTTCAAAGAGGGGTGGGAGGAGGTCCTTAATAGCTACCCAGACTCTCATCTGACACATGAATCTTCTTCCAAGCCCCATAAAGGAAAACCACATCTCAGAGTATATATACACTTTTCCAAGCTGGAGGGCATCATGACCCTCCTGTCCCAGTGCCTCATTGAAATTAATAAAAGCTTCCCTTAATGGGTTTCAGGTGAGGCTTATTAATGGACAGGGAAGATCTTTAATTCTATTTAACATTACACTGTGCTAAGTACTTGGAATACATAAAATAAAACATGGCAGATATTGATCTCAAGAGCTACAATTATAATAGGGGAGACAATACATACATGAGATTTTAGCTATAAATCAACTTAATTGGTAGAACAAACATGCTTTAAGTGCCTACTATAGGCCAGGAACTGTGCTAAGTGATTTTTACCAATGGCATCTCATTTGAAGATGATCCTTAGAGTGCAAGGACAAAACAAATGGTAATGTACCTTTTTTTAGCTTAATTGAAATTTATAAACCAATATCTATTTCTCCATGTCAGACATTAAGTCACTTGATAGTGCAAATGAGTTTTTTGGTGAGAACTTCTTTTTTATCCTTTAATAGCTGTGGCCTTTGAGGAGGTCAGGACTACCAAGTCAAGTGCAAAGAGGTCAAGGACAAAAAGGCAAACCAAATATAGGCCAAAATATTTATTGTATCTCTTCTTATGGTTACAAAAAAAAAAAAAATTGGAAACAAAGTAGATATACATGGACTTAGGAATAACTGAATATATGTTGTTTTGTTAATATAGTAGATTAATATATTTCCATAGAAACTGTTGAACATTCATAAATAATGAGATGACTTGTTTGAACTGATGAAGCATGGAACAGTAGGAAGAATGTTAAAATTAGAATTATAAGACTAACTTTTGTTTTTTCACTTAGTAGATACTTGGTTTTCAGAAAATCATAACCTTTCTGGGCCTGAGTTTCCACATTATCAAAGTGAAGGTTTTAGAATAAAGGTCTCTTATAGCTCTAAATCTATGATTGTATGAGAGAAAATAATGGTATACTAGATAGAAAGCTGGCTTCAGTGTTATCGAGATGTGCATTCAAATCTTGCCTTTTCTGCATTCAAATCCTGCCTCAGGTATCTATACTGGCTCATTGACTCAGGAAAAGTCATCGGATCTATCAGTGTGCAGTTTAAAAAAAAAGTCCCTTTAGATAACTCCCAGTATCAGTAACTCTAAATATACATAACCAAGAGCTCAACAAATAAAATGACTGAAGTAATGGAAACCAAAGTAACAATAAATGACAACTAAATATGCATTAATTATAATGATTGATCCTAAAACTGGTGAAGAGATGATAAATCTCACTTTTCTACCCTCAGTCAGACAGGGCTTCTCTTTGTTCATTTATTTTACTTAATATTTTTCCTTTAAAAAGGAAGGGCTCAAAGGTATGTGGGTGGGGATAGATTGGAAAATCTCTCTGACAAAAACCAAAAATAGTACGCATAATCTTAAAAATAAAAACAAATAACATTTTCATTTACAAAAAATTAACTTTGATACTACAAAGTTTGGGCAACTTTCATAGAATTTATGAGCAGTACATAAATTCACTGTCATTTCATTTATTTTCAGAATTATAAGAAAGGTTTAGCAAACTGTAATCCAATAATTCATAGAGCTTATATAATATTTATATAATATTTTAATTTTACATTGAAAACCATAGTTACCAATTTTATATGTTTCAGAAAGAATAGAAATGATCCAATAAAACTACAGAAATTATAATATTAATTTATATTTTATTTATCATTATATTTTATCATGTAATTGCCATTACATTTTATATTAAAAAGAACATTGGAATAAAGATCGTGGGATAGTGCTTTTTAAATTTTTTATATAGTTTAATCTGAGTATTGGTCTGTTCACTTCCCTTTTGGAAAAAGAGTCATCATCAGTAAAAGGGATATTAAATCTCTTTTTCTGGTAAAATTTAGCACATGAACAGAATTGCAGACATGATATTAAAATAATAGACATGGTCAACTTTCTAGTTCAAGTTTGCCTGTGATTTAAAAAAAATACATGCTTAATGTTAGGAGAAAAAGAAGAAAGCTTAATGCAAAACAGATGTTTAAAAAGATCATATTTGTTTAGTTCCTATGTCCTAAAAGAAAATCATTCACAATTCAGGAAACTAATTTGCAAAATTTAAATTGCTGCCTTATTCTTTAATTAGGACATTTTTTTTTCCCCACCAAGCAGTTAAATCAACACATCTCATTGGAAAAATATTTCAACTACTACTTAATTATAACATACAAAATAAGTGAAAAGCCCATGAAGATTTTTTTTTATAAAATTGTTTCAAAAGACTTAAGAAATATTTTACCAAGACCTTGGAGATAATAGCTTTTCAAATTAATAGAGTTCAATTGTCCTCTCCTCCATATCCTTTCTCCCAGGTGTTTTAAGAAGAAAATAAAGGAAGAGACTAGCAGGAATTCCCCGGTGGAGCTGACTGTGGGAAACTAGCAAAAAGAAGTTATGACGAATTCCAAAATTACCTAGACACTGACCATCATCTTCTTCTCTGTTCTCCCATGGACTAGAACTTTGATTTCTGTCTTAGATACCTAAGTTCTGATAAGTTAATTTTTGCATTATCTTGCTTGGAACCAGGCCTCCACATAATTTCCTGACCTTTTGCATACCATGAGTATCTTCACAAGTGCTTAATGAGTATCTGTCAGTCTATCCATCCATCTACATATACAGCTAGATGGCACAATAGATAGAAGATCAGGCCTGGAGTCAAGAAGACCCAAATTCAATCCAGTTTCAGATAATTACTACCTATGTGATCTTGAGCAATTAACTTAACCTTGTTTGCCTTTGTTTCCCGTTTGTAAAATGAGCTGAATGAGGAAATGACAAATCACTCTGATATCTCTGCCAAGAAAACCTTAAATGAGGTGATGAAGAGTCATACATGACTGAAATAACTGAATAACAAAAATGTATCTATCTATGTAGACTCCATTCTAATTAAACAGATCTGCTAGTTGTGCTAGTCTGGTCTCAAGTACATTACTGGGCATGTTCATTTTCTGTTCCCTCCCAGTTTAATTAGCACCTCAAATCTGCACTGGGTTAGCCAACCCCTCCCACATTTCCTATTACATAGCATAATGAGCATGGAATTTTACAGTCTTCCATTTTTCTGAGTCTCTCAGCCTTTGTGTCTCAAAAGATCTAGTTGGAAATTTCTTTAAGAAACAGAAACTTAAAGAAATTGAAATTTCTTTATGAAATAGAAACTTGGGAAATTCTTGCACTTATATACTCCAGCTAATCAAATTTCTTCAATCTTCAGTGTTGTCCACCTTTCACTCAACTAATCCCTGTGGCTTCAAGAAGCTTTAGCACGCACACCCACCATAGCTTGATAAAGCTGTCTCTACAGATGAGCTAAACGGGTGAAAGTAATTGACAGACTTCCAAGCAATTGATGAGTTAGGGGAATGTCTTCAAGCAGGTGAAGACTTCCTCTGGTGGAATGGGTGAATGAGAATAATTCATTCCAGATGACAGGAAGGTAGCTGAAGCAGGTGTTGTGGAGGACTTAGAGCTTGGTGAGACATTGGAAGATGCGAAGGTCATCTAATGTATTCCAGGTCACTGCCAGTCATTTTATCTTTTGTCTTTCCATTGGAGTTCAATGACTCTGGAAGAAAGAGTGAGGATGAGTACTTTTACAACACTGAATCACATGCAAGTCAAAATAACACCCCTTGATGTCATTGGTCTTCCTTGAAAACAAAAGATGACCAACAAAAACACCAATTTTTTGGTCAGATTTATTTTGTATTTTCTTTTTCCCCAAGTACATGTAAAACCAAATTTTAACATTTTAAAAATAATTAGTTTGAATTTCTCTCCCTTCCTATCCTCCCCCTCATTGATAAGGCAATAAATTTGATATAGGTTTTACATATGTAGTCAAGGAAAACATTTCCACATTAATCATGAGAAAGAAAACACAGATTAAAAAAGTATTTGAGGGGATAGAGCTAAGATGGTGGAGTAGAAGTGGGAACTTGCTAGAGCTCTTCCTCAAAGCCATTAAAATACCTGTAAAAATGAAGAACCACATTTTTGAGCAACAGAAGTCACAAAATGACAGAGTGAAACAGATTTCCAGCCCAAGACAGATTGGAAGGTCAATAGAAAGGGTCTATCAAATGAGGCTCAAGTGGAACACAGCACGGCATGGATCACACAGCACAAGACAGGACTGGGGTAGGCTTCAGGGAGCTGAATCATGGGTAGTTGCTACAGTATCCAGATGTCTCAACCCACAAACTTCAAAGATAATTTGAAAGGTCAGTGAGAAGGCTTTTTCACCTGGGTGAGAGGGGAGCTTGGTCAGGCCCTAGTCCCAGTCTCAAGGAAGTTGCAGCCAGTGTAGCAGCAGCTTTCATTTCTGGAGCTCTCAGCCTACTTACCTTGGGGGATTCAAGCAGCTGATCTGGGTCTCAGGCCTCAGCAGTGGTTGTGGAGGGAGGAGGAGCACTAGCATGGCAGAGTTGGGGGTGGATGTGGAGAGGGAATCCAACTTGTAGTTCCAGGGCAGAAAAGAGTACTTTTGGTGCTCACTTACCAGAGCATAGGCCAGGATAGGAGTAAAGACCTCTGTCTTGACTGTGCCACCTTGGAGGAACTGACAACATACAAGTCCCTAGACATGTCTTAGAGAACAACTACACAAATCCTCTGAAAACTAAGGTAGTGTATCCTGCACTTGACAAAGGACTTGAAAGTCAAGTAAATGACTGGAGAAATGCCCCAAAAGGGGAAAAATTAAGACTATAGAAGATTACTTTTTTGGTGAAAAGGTATTTTCTTCCATCCTTTCAGATGAGAAAGAACAAAGCATGCAATCAGAGGAAGACCAACATGCAATGGTCTCAGGCTATGGAAGAGCTCAAAAATGATTTTGAAAATCAAATAAGAGAGACAGAGGAAAAATTGAGAAAAGAAATGAGAGCAATGCAAGAAAATCATTAAAAATGAGTCAAGAACTTCCTAAAGGAGACCTGAAAAAATGCTGAAGGAATTAACACCTTTAAAAATGGACTACTCCCAAAAGCAAAAAAGATCCAAAAAAGACAATGAGGAGAAAAATGCCTTAATCAGTAGAATTGGCCAAATAGAAAAAGGATGTCCAAAATCTCACTGAAGAAAACAGTTAATTAAAAATGCAAATGGAGTATATGGAAGCTAATGACTTTGTGAAAAACCAAGAAATTTTAAAAGGAAACCAAAAGAATGAGAAAATAGAAGACAATGTGAACTATCTCATTGGAAAAACAACTGACCTGGAAAATAGATTCAGAAGAGATAATTTAAGAATTATTCATCTTCCATAAACCATGACCAAGAAGAGTGTAGACATCATCTTCCAAAAAAAAAATGTCAAGGAAAACTGCCCTAATATTCTAGAATCAGTGGGTAAAATAGAAATGGAAAGAATTTACTGATCACCTACTGAAAGAGACCTCAAAAGGAAAACTCCTAGGAATATTGTACCTAAATTCCAGAGTTCCTAGGTCAAGGAGAAAATATTACAAGCTGCCAGCAAGAAACAATGCAAGTATTGTGGAAATACAATCAGGATAACAAAAAGATTTATCAGATTTTACCCTAAGGGATTGAAGGGCTTAGATTATTATATTCCAGAAGTCAAAGGAGCTAGAATTAAAACCAAGAATCACTTAGCAAAACTGAGTATAAAATTTCAGAGGAAAAAATTGAATTTCCATGGAATAGAGGACTTCCAGGAATTCTTATTGAAAAAACTAGAGCTGAATAGAAAATTTGACTTTCAAATACAAGAATCAAGAGAAACATGAAAAGGTAAACACGAAAGTGAAGCCATTCTCTTATTAAGAACTTATTAAAGTTAAACTCTTTACATTTCTTCACAGAAAGATGATATTTACAACTAATGAGACCTTTTTCAGTATTGGGATAGTTAGAAGGAATATGTGTGTGTGTGTGTGTGTGTGTGTGTGTGTGTGTGTGTGTGTGTGTGTGTGTATGCTTGAATGGGTGTCTTTACAATGAAGGGTATGAGGGGGAAGGTGGAAGGGAGTAAGTGAGCCTTACTCTAGTGGGATTTGGCTTAAGGAGGGAATAACACACATTCAATTGAATATGAAAATATATTTTACCATACAAAAAAGTAGGGGGTAAAGGGGATTGGAGAGGGAAGATAATAGAAAGGACAGAAAATTGGGTAAAGAGATAATCAGAAGCAAACACTACAGTGGGATGACAGGTAAAGGGAGAGAGTGGAATAAATGGAGGGCAGGATAGGGCTGAGGGAAATGTGGTTATTTGTTTGCAACATAACTACTATGAAAGTGTTTTGCATGACTACACATGCATGACATGTTGAATTGCTTGTTTTCTCAATGAGGATAAGTGGGGAGGGAGGTAAAAAAGGAGGGAATATGGAATTTGAAGCTTTAATAATGAATGTTAAAAATAGTTTTAGCATGCAACTGGCAAATATAATGTACAGAAAATGGGGTATAGAAATTTAATTTGTCGTACAGGAATATAGAGGAGAGAGGGATGGAAAAGGGGGGTGTAATAGAAGGGAATGTGTGGATGCATTGCATGCTGTCCTGGGTAGTGGGGTAGGGAGAGATGGGGAGAAAATTTTGAATTCAAATTCTTGTGGAGGTGAATGTTGAGAACTGAAAAAAAGATAGATTATATATTTTTTATAAAACACAAGAAACATAAAGTTTAAAAATTGTTTCAGTCTGTATTCTAACTTCATCAGTTCTTCCTATGGCAATATCATTTTTCATCATAAGTTTTTCAAATACCATTGTGCTATGAGAAATGATAAACAGGATGCTTTTAGTTCATGTAAATCTTTCTAGGTTTCTCTGAGCACAACCTGCCCATCATTTCTTATAGCACAATCATATTCCATAAGAATCATATACCACACCTTGTTTAATTATTCTTGAATTGTTGGGCATTCCCTCAATTTACAATTCTTTGCCACCACAGAATGAGCTGCTATAATTATTTTTGTGCATAAAGGCCCTTTTTGTTTTGTTTTTTTTTTTTTTTTTTTTATCGTTTGGGGATACAGATCTAGTAGTGCTATTCCTTAATCAGAAGGTATACATGGTTTTATAGCCTTTTGGCCATGGTTCCAAATTGCTCTCCAAAATGATTGAAGCAGTTCATATCTCCACCAGTAGTGCATGAATGCCTCAGTTTTTCTCATATTACCTCCAATGTTTGTAATTTTCCTTTTCTATCATATTAACCAATCTTATAGGTAGAAGGTGGCATCTCAGAGTTTGTTTAATCTAATTAATAATAATTTAGAGCATTTTTTTATGTCTATAGATCACTTTGATTACTTTATCTGAAGTTTAGCTTATATACTCGACCATTTATCCATTGGGGAATGACTCATTTCTATAAATTTGAATCAGTTCCCTACACATTTGGAAAGTAAACAGTTCAACTTTATTAAATTCCTTGCAATTTCTCTTTCCTGTTTACCTTTTCATGCTTTCCTTAAGTCTTCTATGATCATTTCATCAGAAATACTTGAATTAATTCTATTGAATTAAATATCTAATTCCCACCCCAGAAGTATTATATTCAACATTGCAGGGTTTAAGTTTCTTCATTGTAATTCTAGTTCCTTTATCTTTCAGAATGTCATATTCCAAGTCCCCTGATTCTTTAATTACTGTGTTATCTCAATGGTGGTTCCATTATATTTGAAATTGTTTCTTTTCTGGCCCCTTGCAATATTTTCTCCTTAACTTGGGAGACCTGAAATTTGCCTATAGAATTCCTGGGAGTTTTCATTTTTGAATGTCTTTCAGGAGGAAATGTGTTGATTCCTTCCATTTCTATTTTTCCCCTTTGGTTCTAGAATGTTAGAGTAGTTTTCCTTTTTAATTTATTAAAAGATGTTGGCTAACCTAATTTTTGGTACAGCTTTCAGGTAATACAATAATTCTTAATTTTTTTTTGTACTCAACTACCCATGTCAATTGTTTCCCCAATGAGATAGTTTGTATTTTCTTCTATTTTTTTCACTCTTTTGATTTTGTTTTATTTTTTCTTGATGTCTCAAGACATTAGCTTCCACTTGCCCAACTCTAATTTTTAAGGAATTGTTTTCTTCAGTGATCTTTTGTACCTCTTCAATTTTGCCAGTCCTACTTTTCAAGGTTTTATTTTCTTCATTGGATTTTTCTGTCTCTTTTACCATTTGGCTTATTTGGTTTAGATTTTAAAGGCATTCCCATCAATTATTTTGTGTGTGTGTCTCCATTACCAAACTGTTGATTCTTTTTCTCATGATTTTCTTGCAACTCTCATTTCTTTTCCCAATTTTTCCTCTACCTCTCATTTGATTTTTCAAATTCTTTTTGATTTCTTCCATGAATTCTTTTTGGGCCAGACAACAATTCACATTTTCCTTTAAGGCTTTGAAAGTAGCAATTTTGGGTTTATTATCTTTTTCTGATTTTGTGTTTTTATTTTCCTTGTCACCATAGTAACTCTATGGTTAGGTTCTTTTTGGTTGTTGTTGTTATAATAAACTTATATGTTATTTCTTGATATTTAACTTTATATTAAAGGTGAGAGATGCTCCCTAGAGTCAAAGGGGTATTCTTCAAAACTTCAGGGTTTTTATTTTTTCATTGTATAGCTGTTTTCAGAGCTAATTCCTGAAGTCTGTAAGTGAAGTTACTCTAAAGTATAATCTAGTGAAAGACATGTCACTACTCTCTTTGTTTATATTCTGGTCTGTGAGTGACCATGGGCACTCTTCTCCAACCTGGAAATATGATTAGGGTTCCCAGTTTCTTGCAGCGACAAGCTCAGGTTTGCTAGTGTTCCTCCTTCATGTAGGACTGAGGCCCAGGACTACAACCTGGATCCACAAATAGGCAATGGAACACATTCCCACATCCAATACCAGCAAAATTACCCCTGTAATCTCCTTTTCACTGGTTGTCTTACTTCCTTACACTTTGTGGGCTGAACTCAGTGCTACTGCTGAATTAGTTGCCACCAAAGCCTGCTGCTGGTTTTCTGGGGTGCCTACATTCTACTCTCATTCCAGTACAACATACCTTTTCTGAGAGCCTTCTAAGTATTTTAGGGACTGGAAAACTGTGGGTTCTGTTACTCTATAACTTATTTTGAGGTGTTATTTCAAGTTCTTTGGAGTGGAAATTTGGAGAGTTCAGACAAGTCCCTGCCCTTTCTTTGCCATCTTGGTTGTGTCTTCCCAACAAAAAATGATTTCTGATAGATTTTAGCTGGGCTAAAGATCTATGGACCCACTTAAATAAGTGAAAGATTTGTGATTTCCATTGGAATGGGGACTATCTTTACTTATACAAAGCATGACAGGACTGACTTATGTGGCCCATTTTAGGATGTTAAGTTACTTGTCAGGTTGCAAAGTTAGTGAGTCAGAAATAGTTGGTAAACCCAGACTTTCTTGACTGTAAATCTTTTTCTGGTATGTTAAATATCTTCCTTGTGCAAATATAATACTCCTCAAATTAACATTAGAAAAAAATTTAGGAAATCAAGGCTCAAAAATGTAAAAATATTCCCAAAGTCATTCAACTTATCAAGTTGTGGAACCACTACAACTTTCTAAGAAATATAAATTTAATCCAAACAATACAAAACAACAGTAAAGTTTTTTTCTCTCTAGAAGTTGCTGTTAGTGGGAGTTTTGCCACATCATTCCATTTGGGAGTTCCCATTTTAGAAAACTGGTACAGATTTCTCCACTTTCTCAGTAGCAATTCACTTTCCTGCAAAATTTATACAATATGCCCCTGGATTTCAGTATATTTTCCCTTCATTTAGCATTTTTAGATATCAGTAAAAATATCTATATCTGCAAAAAAAATCTTATGCTTAATAAAGATGGTTCAGATTCAACTGACTATGATGAACAGTTGCACTCACTTTATATCATATTTTGCACCAGATTTACAGGAAAATTGTAATGTGTGTTCACATCATTTCTTTTCATTTCAATCTTGTCTTTTTTCTTCTTTTCAACTCCCAAATAAAAGCACCCTGAAAGAATATAATCAGAACACATTTAAACTGTCATGGAAAAAAAATGAAATCTGTTTTTCTCATCAAATTCTCATAACACTGTGCAATGCTACTATTTGATAGCATTACATGAAGCACATAATGTTAGCGTAAAATCACTTTGAGTTACAATTACAATGTTTTTTCAAGGCAGATGGAATCCTGAGTCCTCAGAATGTCCATTATATTTGATGTTTTGAAGTAACCCCCAGAAATGTGCTTGATAAATATTGATGGTCATTTAAGAAAGTCTTTCCCTTTCTATATTTAATTCACTAAATCAGATGTATTACTATAGAATTTAGTTGATAAGATTCCATGTTTTTTTTAAAATTCTCCTTCCTCAAAATGATAGCAAAGAACACTAATTGTATATCAGCTAAGGGCAATCATTTTCCTTGTCTCTCTTCTATTTTTAAATTGAGGGAAATTTACATAGTTGCACTACCTACTTCATAGGCTGTTGTGAGGAAAACATTTAAATAAGACCTAAATACCTGTGTGAACTTTCAAAGTTTTTTTTTGTTTGTTTGTTTGTTTGTTTTTGAGATGTTGCTATTTTCCTTCTTTCTCCCAACTTTTTCTTTCTTGTTTATTAGATATTTACCCAGGTCACACCCATTATCATGGGGGTATTCCCCCAAGCCTTTATACTATTTCACTCAGGGATTTCATCAGCTCCCATATATTTAATATTCATTACTAGGGTAATCATGGGGCACCTAGGAGGTACAATGGATAGTGTACCAGAACTGAAATCAGGAAAACTCCTATTCCTGAGTTCAAATATAGTCTGACACATTGACTAGCTATGTGATCCTGGGCAAGTCACTTAACCCTGCTTGCCTCAGTTCCTTCTCTGTAAAATGAGCTGGAGAAGGTAAAAACAAACCACTCCAATGTCTTTGCCCATAATAAAACCCTAAATGGAATGACAGACAGTTGGACATGGCTGAAAAATGACAAAACAAGATTAATGATGCTAAGATTTATTTTTTATCAATACTAAGATTTTATTAAGATATTAAGATTTATTTATTTATTGACTTCTCTCCTATATATTGAATATCCTGAACTAGATGTCTTATAGAAATTTTAAACCCAACATAAGCAAGTCTGAGTTCTTTATCTTTCCCTAGCAATCCTTCCCCTCTTGCTAATTTCCCTGCTACTCCCCAAATCACCATTCTCCTGCTCACACAACTCCTCATTTTCCTTATACCAGGAATTACTTTTTGCCTTACTTTTTGTACTTAGCATTAAGCACATTGCTTGACATGAAGCAGTCATTTAATAGCTCTCTGTTGATTTCTCTTTACCATCATCATTATTGAAGAAAGACAAAGTGATATATTGAAAATAGCCCTAGAAGCTAAAGATTTGGTCAAAGTACTGGCTCAGGCACGTTTTATTAGCTATGTCACTTTGAACAAAACCTTCCCCCTTTCCATGAATATTTCTTTATCCATAAAGTGGAAATATTAAAATTGCATTTTGTACTTTCTAGGATTATTGAGGGGATTTTTTTTAATAAAAATTTATTTTTTAACTTTTTACATTCATTTTCACAAAATTTTGAGTTCCAAATTTCTCCCCTCTTCTCCCCTCCCCCAACCCAATACATCAAGCAATCTAATTTTCCCTATCACCATGCCCTCTCTTCTATCATCCCTCCCTTCTCTTGTCCCCATCTTCTCTTTTGTCTTATAGGGCCAGATGACTTTCTATTCCCCATTAACTGTATTTCTTATTTCCTAGTAGAACAATACTAAACAGTTGTTCCTAAAACTTTGAGTTCCAAATTCTCCCCATCCCTCCCTCCCCACCCATTCCCTTTGGGAAAGCAGGCAATTCAATATAGGCCCTATCTGTGTAGTTTTGCAAATGACTTCGATAACAGTCGTGTTGTGTAAGACTAACTGTATTTCCCTCCATCCTCTCCTGCCCCCCATTGATTTTATTGTCTTTTGATCCTGTCCCTCCCCAAGAGTGTTGATGTCAAATTGCTCCCTCATTCCATTGCCCTCCCTTCCATTATCCCCCCCAACCTGCTTATCTCCTCCCCGACTTTCCTGTATTGTGAGATGGGTTTTCATACCAAAATGAGTGTGCATTTTATTCCTTTCTTTAGTTGAATGTGATGAGGGTAAAGTTCATGTTTTTTTTTCTCAGCTCTCCTCTTTTTCCCTCCACTAAAAAGTCTCCTGCTTGCCTCTTGAATGAGATATAATTTACCCCATTCCATTTTACCCTCTCTCCTCCCACTACATTTCTCTCTCACCGTTTACCTTAATTTCTTTTAAGATATGGTCCCATCCTATTCAATTCACTCTGTGATCTCTGTCTTTGTATGTGTGTGCATGTGTGTATGTGTGTGTGCGTGCACACATGTACATGTGTGTGCATGCATGTGTGTGTATGTGTGTGTGGTCCCACCAGCTACCCAGATACTGAAAAGTTTTAAGAGTTACAAATATTGTCTTTCCATGTAGGAATGTAAACAGTTCACTTTTGGTAAGTCCCTTCTGACTTCTCTTTGCTGTTTACTTTTTCATGCTTCTCATTCTTGTGTTTGAAAGTCAAATTTTCTTTTCAGCTCTGGTCTTTTCATCAAGAATGCTTGAAAGTCCTCGGTTTCATTGAAAGACCATATTTTTCCCTGAAGTATTATACTCAGTTTAGCTGGGTAGGTGATTCTTGGTTTGAGTCCTAGTTCCTTTGACTTCTGGAATATCCTATTCCACGCCCTTCAATCCCTTAATGTAGAAGCTACTAGATCTTGAGTTATCCTGATTGTATTTCCACAATACTGGAATTGTTTCTTTCTAGCTGCTTGCAATATTTTCTCCTTGACCTGGGAATTCTGGAATTTTGGCCACAATGTTCCTGGGAGTTTCTCTTTTTGGATCTCTTTCAGGTGGTGATCGATGGATTCTTTCAATACTTATTTTGCCCTCTGGTTGTAGAATATCAGGGCAGTTTTCCTTGATGATTTCATGGAAGAGGATGTCTAGGCTCTTTTTTTGATCATGACTTTCAGGTAGTCCCATAATTTCTAAATTGTCTCTCCTGGATCTATTTTCCAGGTCAGTTGTTTTTCCAATGAGATATTTCACATTCTCTTCTATTTTTTCATTCTTTTGGTTTTGTTTTGTGATTTCTTGGTTTCTCAGAAAGTCATTAGACTCCATCTCTTCCATTTTAATCTTGAGAGAACTATTATCTTCAGTGAGCTTTTGAACTTTTTCCATTTGGCTAATTCTGCTTTTGAAAGCATTCTTCTCCTCATTGGCTTTTTGAACCTCTTTTGCCAATTGAGTGAGCCTATTTTTCAAGGTGTTATTTTCTTCAGCATTTTTTTGGGTCTCCTTTAGCAAGGTATTGACCCATTTTTCATGCTTTTCTTGCATCTCTCTCATTTCTCTTCCCAGTTTTTCCTCCACCTGTCTAACTTGATTTTCAAAATCATTTTTGAGCTCTTCCATGGCCTGAGCCCACTGGACACCCACCTGGGATGTCTGGGATACAGAAGCCCTGACCTCCACGTCTTTCCCTGATGGTAAGAATAGTTCCTCGTCATCAGACCTGAAAGGTGGGAACATCTGAACCCCATCAAAGTAGCTTTCTATAATCTTAATTTTCTTCCCTTTTCTGGGTATTTTCCCAGCCAGTTACTTGACTTCTGAGATTCCTGTCCACCCCTGCCTAGATCTGCCCAGCTGGTGCTTGGGGTCTGAGATTCAAATGGATTTTCCGCAGCACAAGTGGCTGCTATTCAATGTGAGCTTAAGTTCTGGTGCTCTGGGTAGGGGCAGGGCCACCTCCCAGGCTCAGTTCCCTCAGGGGCTTTATGCAGAGACGTTTGGTAATGGAGCTCCCGTCTGCTCGGGGAGTCCCGGGCTGCTGCTGCCTCTGCCTCTTCTGCTGCCTCTGCCGTTGCCTCCTGAAGGGGCCCAAGCCACGGAGACACCCTGCTCCCCTCTCAGCCAGCCAGACATCTCTCTCACTGACCTGTAGCATCTGTAGGCGGAGGGACCTTCGCAGTCGCCGGAGATTCCATCCCTGAAGCTTACTCAGATCTGCTCCTCAGGGGCCGCGTGGCCAGGACAGCACAGGTGTGGACTCCGCTGTCCAGAGCGCAATGGACCCTTGGGGATGGCTTTCCAGGGCTCTCTCTGGAATGGAAATCTTTTCCACTGTGTTTCTGCGCACCTTGCAGTGCTCCAGAATTTGTGGGGAGTTCTTCTTGCAGGAAATATATGGACTGTGGGTTCGAAGCTAGCATACGTGAGTCTTTCTACCCTGCCATCTTGGCTCCACCCCCCTGAGGAAATCTGGGGGATTTTTAAAAATAAAACTTCAAGCACTATATAAATGTCAGTACTTAGAAAATGGGCCCTTAATTAATGGCTTTAAATTTGTTCATAGAAAAGCAATCGTTAGATTGGTCTTTTATAAATCTAGTCATAGAAAAGGTCCTTAAAATAAATAGAAATATTTACGTATGCCAGGTTATCCCTATATGAAGTGCAAATTCGTTGCTTGAGTGAATCAGAAAGAAAGCAATGTCAGGTCCACAATGATATTTAAAAGTTAAGTCAGTAAGTTAAGAAGAGAGATTTGAAAATGGACTACGATTCTGATGAATCCTATAGAAGGCATATCATATTAGAGAAGGAGCATGCCTTTAGAAATCTCATGGTTCTAGGAGAGTGGAAGTATGTGAAGAGGCAGTCATCATAAAAGAAAGAACAGGACTTTAGGAGTGAAAGTACTTGAACAATTTGGGCCAAAGAGTATTGAGACAAAATGAATGCTACTGAAACTCTGTCCCACATAAACCCTAATACATCTGCATCTCCTATCTCTTTGTGATATCCCCAATGGAAGTCTAAAGGCTGTCATTGTCAGCACATGATAACCTTTTTGCTTTTCTTTGTTTTAAATGTTTACTTTGCTTTAAAAAAAGAACAAAGCCAAGCCAATGTTAACTAACAATAAGTCTATACACTATATATATATATATACATATATATACATATTTATATGCATACTCACACATATATACACATATGTATGTAGATATGTATGCATATACACCCTATCCAACCAAAGAGTTGATAGTAGTATAAAGAATATGTAAATAGAAATATTTGAACATGATTTGTGATTTTCACTGAAATGGGGACACCTCCACTGATATAAACCATGACAGGACTGACTTTTGTGATATGTCCTAGGGAGAAATCAGACCTCAAGATTTTAAGTGACTTGTCAGGTTGCAAAATTAATGAGTGTCATGCATGGATTTATAACCCTTTAGGCCTTGTTCCAATTTGTTCCTCAGAATGGTGAGCTTATATTCTTGCAGGCTACATTACTGGAGAATAAGCCCTGGAAGACATGATTGAATAGGAAAGAGGTAGTGATATAGTGCATGTTTGTCACCTCAAGATTGGTCTACCGAAGTCTGGAGAGGCATATTGGGACCATAACATTTTAGGGATTTTAATCTACATAAATGGAAGGAGTATTCCAATTGAGGAAATCATAGCCTGTAAAGTACTAAATTAATTTGAAAAGGTAACATAGTAAGTGTTTAAGAAAGGTAGAACGTCTATACACATTATGACAGTTCAGTTGGGGAAGGGACCCACTTCCTGCAGAATGATCAGCGAAGGAAAATGTTAGATGTGCACAATCATGAAAAAAAAGAAAACTAACTGCAAACTCTTTTTAGAGTTCCATTAGTTTGCAAATCATAATTAATACAATTATACTGTTCACTTGTTTCTTGATTGAAAAACAAGTTCTATAAAGAATGCGTATTGCGGTTGTTACCATCAAGCATTGTATCCTGCCTGCAAGTGGTAGCTAATGTATATTTGCCTAATGTGGGATGAAGCTTGAGCTACAGCATTAGGTTTCAAATTAGCCTGAATGCTGTAGCGGTTGGAACTCTGGGAGTTCACTTCCTAATTCTATTAGCTCTCTCTTGTTTTGCGCAGAGTTAAAAAGAGTTCAAGAATAATACACAAAAGCTGCAACAAATGGTCCTTGCAGTAACTGATTTCCTGTTATATGAACTTAGACTCATTTTATATTTGTTCCTATTCCAATTCTTGCAGGTACTTTATAACTTTTTTATAGGCACCTTTAAATCCCTTCTAAAATAAGGATCAAACTGTGTTCTGAAGCTATATGAAAAGTATTTCTATATACGCATATATGTGTGTATATTTGCATACATATGTGTATATAAATATGTATTTATGTACATATGTATATCTTGGCTTTATGTGTGTGTGGGAATATACACAAATATTTAGCTTTATGAATCTAAAATGCTGTGAACTATAGTAACAGTCTTGTCCTTAAACAAGACAAAACAAAACTTTTAAACTATTGGACATTAACCTCGTAACATTTCTGTGAGTACCTTATTCACATCGATGATAAATATATATCACACTGTATTCATAAGAGCAGATCTTGAGAACTCACTTCCCAAATTCCCCTCTATCCCATCTTCCCCCCTCAAAAAAAAGAGATTGACCCACAATTAATGTTCAAACAATTTAATATTTTTTTTGTTGTTCTGGACCCTCTGAAGTTCAATGACTTTTCCTAGAGTCACACAGTCATATGACACAAAGAAGACTTGAAACCAGATTTTCTTTATTTTAAGGTTGGCTTCCTATCCACTATGCCATGCTACTTTGTTTTAGTTTTGTAAGTTATTTAGTATGAAACAATATATCATAGAATCTCAGATTTGGAAGGGCACTTCAATGCCAACACATAGATCAAGTACCGTCTTTGCAATACCTCCAAAAAGTGGTTATCCGGATTTGACTGGAAGATTTATAGTAAGTAACAAGTCCCTACATTAAAAAGAGTCCCATTTTATTTTCAGTTTCTTTAATGATTAAGCTTTTCTCCTTCTCTGTTTAAATCTGAAATCTGCCTCCTTATCACTTTTGTATATTTCTCTCCAAAGCAAAAAAAGCAAGTCAAAGAGCTCTTTCTCATGAGGACCCTTCTGAGCCTTAAAGATTATTATCATGTCTCATAAGTTTTCCAATATCTAGATTAAACATTATTACTTCTTTCAAATGAAACTCTTATGACATGATCTTAAGGATCCTCACAATCCTACTTCTCAATGGCTTTTCTAAAATATGGAGTGTAGCAAATGTGCATTGAGCAAGTCAGAGGACAGAGGAGCTAGTAACTCCTCATGGTAGATCTTATGTTAGTCAGTGCAGTTTAGGCTATCTTGAGCTTTTTTGACTATCTTGTCATAATGTAGAGTCTTATTAGGTTTTATGATACACTGAAAACCCAGCTCTTTTTCATGCAAGCTGTTACATAGTCATGTTTCACCCATGAGATATGCCTGGAGTAGTTTTTTTTTTTTTTTTTTTTATCAGAAACATAGGACTTTCAATTTACCGTTATTAAATCTTTTTGTCTTTTTAGGATTGTTTTTATCTTGATTCTGTCAGATGACATTACTTATCCTCTCCTGATTTGTTTCATCTGTGAGATAAACATACCTGCTACACCTCTAAGTCACTGATAAAGATGCTGAGTAGTACAGAACGAAAACTAGATCCCAGTGATATTTTACTAGAAAATGTCTTCGAAAGACTGATATTTGGGTCTGTAGCAGAAATGTGTACTGCCACCAACAAGGAAGGAGAAAGCACTATCCCTTCCCTAGTTAGTATATTTGCAAATGAGATTTTTATTAGTCAGCAAAATAGAATCAGATGTCCTGAGGACACAGTCTCATAAAATTAATTAATCTTGTAAAACTTTGACCAGAGCTACATAATACTCAGTACAAAATAGAAGAAATATATTTCATTTGGAAAAATTTGAATGTGAATGAATGAGCAGAAGTAGTTTCCATAATATTTTTTTTTTCTAGGAAAGGGAGTAAATCTGTGAGTTTTGATATGTTGGACTTCTAGTAAGAAAGTTCTTAGGCCTTTCCTTAACTTCTTGCTAAACCCCAGGTCCATATGCTTTTGTGTCAATAAAGCTCTCTGGTTACAGGGAAGGTCTAAGTGAATCCATTCACATTTTGAACCAGCTCTTCCATCTCTCTCTTCAACATTTATGGGGCTGAAACCCAGGAGTTCAAATATTAATTGGACTCTGATAATCTTCTCCTAGTCAAGGTCTTTTCCAATGAGACCTTTCTTCTCATTATGTGGTCAAAGTAAAGCTTCAAGGTTCATCTTTGGTATTTGACCTCTCAGTGAATAGCTTGAATTAATTTCTTTGAGTATTGATTGATTTGATCTCCTTCCTATCTGAGGGATGCTGAAAAGTCTTCTCTAGCACCACAATTTAAAAGTATCAGTTCTTTCCTTACAGACCAGATTTGAACTCACAAAGATGAGTCTTTCTGACACCATGTCCAGTACTCTATCCAATGTATAATGTAACTGTCACCATCTTGCATAGACTCTGTGTTTAATCCATGCTTAGTGACTTGGTAGAAAGATTAAATGATTTGTGCTGGGACTCATGGCCCTTTTTATGTCAGAAAGAAGACTTCTATCTAGATCTTCTACTTCTCAGGCCATCTTTTTATGTTTTATGTCATGCTGCCTCTCTAACTTTCTATATCTGTTAAAAATTATAAATACTCTGAACAATCAACTTGCTTCTGTGACCTTCAAGTGTCCAACAAAGCACGCTCTCAGTGAGTATGACACATGGGTTAGACTTTGATCGAACTAAGTATTTTATCTGAAACTAGATAAGGAAGATAAGCCATTTCAATTTATACTAAAGTGAATAAGACAATTGGTAAACTCTTGATGATGGTTTACTTCTTTTCTTAAAGACTGTTATCTTTTAACTTAAACTGAGAGCTGTCATGTCAGCATCTTTGTCAGAGCAAATTTATCTTCCATTAATATGACATATCAAAGGAGAATACCGTATAATTCATGGAATAAGATTGTCATGTGTTCTTAATTTATATTTCAATTTCTAAACTGGGAAGGAAGAAAATATTCCAAACTATTACTTTCAATGTTTTGTTCATCTCACTTCAAAATATGATTTTTCTGTTATTTTATCTAGTGTTGTATAAGTGGTCAATGTTTTCTGAAAAAAGAAAAAAAAGGCTAAAATGACCACAAATCTAGTTATATAGTGTTGTGTTTATGAGCAAAGGACTATAAATCAAATACTATGTAATTTATAAATCCTTCATAGATGACTGAATGTTAGTCAAAAATGGATCTCTGGCACCAACTAATCCTAATTTATCTAATCCTAGTTTATTTAGTCTGGCACCTAGCTAATCCTGGGGTCTGTGAATACTTAATCAGTGCAAATGAGATGACAATCTTTTCTCCCAAAGCAATTCATTCAATTTTAGCAGATCTCAAACTGTGAAGACATTTCTTCCTTATGTTAAGACATCTACCTCTCTTTGACTTCTACTACTTTGCCTAGGTATAACTCCGGGAGCTAATCTGTATAAACCACATTCCTCCAACACTTGACAACCCCTTAAATATTTGAAAACCACAGTTATGTTGTCCCTAAGTGTCCACTTTTTCTGGTGAAGTATCACCATTTAGCATGTCAGTCTTATCTTTTGCCTTTAGATACGTAAGTTTGAAAATAAAGTATTTGAACTTAGTAAATCATTTAAACTGCTTGATTTGTCATCAGAAACACATGAGTTTTTGTTTTCCTTCTGACAATTACTAGCTGTGGGACTATAGAAATCACTGTGATGGCCAGGAAAGTGTGATCTTTTGCTATTTTTGTTTTAGTATAATCAAGTGCCTCTGGTTGATTCTTGCTTTATCAATCAAGAGTCTTTACTAGGAGTAAAGTACAGAAACAAGAGTTTCTTTAACTAGAAAGAGTGTAGGTATTTGTATTGTTAATTATTTTAACGTGAGTAAAGATCTTCCCCACCCATTAATGGGCCTACCCATTAAGGGGAGTTTGATAAGGAAATATTAGGGAAGAACCCATAACTTTTGTTAATGAGGCATTTATTCTCTAAAAAAGGTATAAATAGTCTGAGTTGAGGTTTTACTTTGGGGCTTACTGACTGAAAGTGTTTATTTGGCCAGAGGAGACTCTGAGAAGCTGAAAAGCCCCCATAACTTTGAAAATCCAGATATTGGTGCTTCCCTTTCTGGCAACTATGGTCAGACAGTTGGACCTGTCTGTTGATTTTATATATATATATATATATATATATATATATATATATATATATATATATATATATATATATATATATGTATATATATATATGTATGTATGCATATGTGTATATATATGTATGTATGTATGTATATGTATATATGTATATATATATGTATTGATTATGGTCAGATGGTTGAAAGCTGTGTCTGTTGATTTTTGGTTTCTCTGTAGTTTCTCTGAAGTTCAAAGTGCAGACTTTTTCCCCTGACCTAGGTGAATGATATACGTGCTTGATTAAAGGAGATTGTTAACCCCTCAAAATTTGCCTTTCCTTTTAGAAAAGCAGATCAAAAAACCTGCACTCTCTGTGTGTGTTAGAGTGCTTACCGACACAATCACCTGTCCAATTTTGAACCAGTTTTCCTTATCTGTAAAAATACTAGTAAAATTCATGGTGGTACTACCTTACGGTGTTTATGGAAAGCTCAAGAGAATGTATGTAAAATGCCCCAAAGATCTCAAGTTTCTATATCAACTCCTATATGGCTGGCACTTTATAGACTGAATGAATGGTTGTTGGTTGGCCATCTTCTTCATAATCATGATTTGTTTTAGAGTTCTACTGGTTTTATTAGTGACTCCTTTTCCCCATCCCTTGACTTTTTTTTTAACACTTGCCTAAGATATCCCGTTCCTGCAGATTGACAAATCTTTTGCGGTAATAATGTCTGTATTTATTTTTTATGATCATGGTTCAGGTACTATTAAGAGGGGATGGAGGAAAGCAGAGGAGGGTGTAAGTAAGGCAGGACTGCAGTTTGCCTGACTTAAGTAGGGGATTCAAAGGTTGGATAAAAGTCAAGAAAGTAAAGGAAAGCAATGAAAATAAATAAGAATGCAGGTATTTTGGTACTAGAAAGCTTCAAATTATACTCCAGTGCATTGTCAAAATTTTATATTGCCAAACTAAAAGTAGCACAAGTAGATCAGTGGAAAAGATTAGATAAAAATATATGTTTACAAGTGAAACAGAGATTTGCTTAGTAGCAAATACACCTAATAGTCTAGTAATGAATACAAGAACATAAATGATTAGAGAAGAGATCTTTAAAGAGAAATTCTCAGGAAATTTAAATGTAGTTTGGTAGAAAATAGATTTAGACCAGGATAGTTAATCATACACCGTAATTGAGTCCAAAGGAATAGACTATATGAATGTTTCAAAAATCACTCTATTTTAAAAGTTGGTATAAATAGAAGGTAGAACTGTGAATGGGCAGAAAATGCATAAGTAGTTGCACAATACAGAAGGTAATAAAAGACAAAATAGGCAATTTCAGATACATAAAGTTAAATTTAAAGCGTGGTGTTCATTCCCAGAACAGTCTGAACCATTTAGATGGTGTGCATATTGAAGAACAAATAGCCTAACTTTCAGAAGATTCCAGTCTATATCACTGATTTATGGTCATTAACAATCCCTTCCCACCACCGTTCACAGGGAGGCTATAAATGAAGGTATTATGGTGGTACTGGAGAAGGTAAACACACCAGTGAAGGGCACTTTGGTGACAAGATGCTGGGAAAAGTGTCTCAGACTGAGGCAAGGGATCAGAGGAATAAACGCTGTGACCCTTTTGGTCACAGTAGAACCACAAAGCCTACTTAGGATCAACTAGTCAGAGAATCATTTTGGGAAGGAAGTCTTATAAGACACCTCAGGGAAAAATGCTGGTATCCCTATTCAGTACACAACAGAAACCTTCTAAATACTATTTTTTCCCTTAATTTATTTTCAACTTAAATACTCACTTAAATACATGATAAGAAAAAAAAGAAAAAATATTACACACTTAAATGCTAAAAACTTAAGTACAAAATAAGAAAAGAAAGAAAAAAAGTATTGCAGTGTGCACAGCAGAGTATCAGAGGAGTCAAAATGTACAGTAATAAATTTCCATTTGAAGAAAGCTATTATAATAAATACTGTACTTTGTGTGCAGAGCTATCCATATTTTCTTTGCTTCCTTGTCAGCGTGTGCACTTCTACTTTATTCTCCCCCACAATGAGCCTACACACACACACGTAGTTTTATTTATATGTACATGTATATATGTATGTATATATGTGTGTATATATGTGTGTAGTAGTACACATATATGTACACACATATATACACACATGCATACATACACTTACAAATGCATATATATGCATAGACAGTTAAAATCATACTCCTATATAAACATGAACCTTCATATGACTCTAGGTAAGACCATGCTATACTTAATTGTCTTTTGTTTCTCTGAGAGCTGGTAACATCTTCCTTGATAAGTTTAAGTTTTCCATATTTTTCTGAGTTCACAAACTCAACATTTCCTATACCACAGGAATATTACAACCTTCTAGTGTCTCTTTATTTTAAGTAGTCTAAAACAATATGGACTGATATGAATGACATGTAGTATAGTTTCCCTACTTTTTCTCTTTTGATTAAATCATTTAGCTTTACTTTGTCTGAGATCATGATTACTATTCCTACTTTTTTCCCTAATAAATTGTATTTATGATCTTCATTTGATATTTGTAATGTTGAGTCCCTCCTGATTCCTCTACTTTACTTTTACCCACTAACTTGCCTTTCCATTACTTATCCCCACTTGAAGGGCTCTCCTCTTATCCTCTTTCCCCACCCTATCTTCTTGCCCTCTTGTTTCTATCTGAATTCAGAAGATTGTTAGAGCCTTCCAAATATCTATGTTGTTCCCTTTTTATCCTATTTCCATTAATCTAGTTTCTGAATTTAGAAGACTTGTATTCACACACCCAAACACACACACACACACATATATATATATATTTGTTTGTGTTTGTGTATACATATATATATGTGTGTGTGTGTATACAAATACATGCATAAATACATACACACACACATACAGACACATGCATAAATACATACACACACACACATACCAACACGTATAGATTTTCCCTCTTTAATCCATTCCCAATGAGAGCAGGTTACAATACTGCCAGACTTTCCTTTTCATGTAATTCCTTTGTATCAGTTCTTCCTCTTGTATTTCATTTGTATAAGATACTTTTTTACCTTTTTTTAGATGCTATTACTTTTTAGAATTACATCATACTCAACTCTACCCCAATCTTTCCTTCAAACTATCCAATTACTATTTACAATCTCAGATATGCACTTCCTCATTTAAAAAGTAATTAGTCTGTCCTTAGTAATTAGTCTTTGATGTTTACTTTGTATTTCTCTTGGATCTTCTATGAAAATTTTCTGTAGTGCAGGTTTTTTGTTTTTTGGGGTTATTTTGCGATAAAATCCTGAAAGTTTGGCAATTCATTGAATGTCCATTTTTTCCCCATTCAGGATTATGTTAACTTTGTGGATGTGATATTTTTAGCTGCAACTTTAATTCTTTTACTCTTCAGTAGATAGTATTCTAAGACCTGTGGTTTAAAAGACTGTGTAGTGGATGTTAGGTCTTACGTAATTTTAATTGTGTCTCTACCATATTTAAATTTTTTTTTCTTGTTTCCCATATATTTTTCTCCTTGAGCTGGGGATTTCAGAATTTAGCTATAGTATTCCTGCAGGTTTTCCTTGTAGGATTTCTTTCAGGTGGTGATTGGTGGATTTTTTCCATTTCTACTTTCCCCTCTTATTCTAGCACTTCAGGACAATTTTCTTTAATTTTTTTCTTGTATTATTGTGTCAAGGTTTTTTCTTTGATCATAGTTTTCAGGTAGTCTGATTATTCTTCCCCTTTTCCCTCTTGATCTGTTCCCCAGATTGTTTTTCTTATGACATGTTTCACATTTTTTTCTCTATTTTTTCATTCTTCATATTTTGTATTATTATTTCTTGGTCTCATATAACTTCACTGGCTTCTCCTTGCCCAATTCTAATTTTCAGGAGTTATTTTCTTTCTTACAATTTTGGATCTCCTGTTCCAGTTGGTTGACTTCCTTTTCATAATTTTGTTTTTCTTGGATTTTTCTTATTTTTAAAAAAATTCTCAATTTTTCTCTTTTGATCTTTTTAAATTCTTCTATGAATTCTTTTTGGTCAGGTGACCATTTGACTTTACACTTTGGGGTAAAGGAAGCAATTTTTGTTTCAGTATTCTTCTTTGAAGACAAAACCCAATTTTCTCTATTTGCATAGTACCTTTTTAAGATCTAGCTCTTTCTCCTTTGCCTGGTCTTTTAAAAAAAAATGATAGCAATTTCTAATCATCTCTAATTTTAGGGGATTTAGGGGATTTTAGAGGCCTCTGGCCTCAGGTCTTCCTTCAGTTTTTCTCTTTGTCCTGGAACAAAACCAAGAACTCTAATCCCTTCCCCTACACACACACACACACACACACACACACACACACACACACACACACACACACACACACACACACGTAAGTGTTCATAGCTAAGGGTGTCCCTGCCCCAGTGCTTTTACATTCACTAGGTATTTGCTTGTTCCTTTCCCCCTGGGACACCCAAGGCACAGTTAGGTCTGCCCCTTTATCTTCCCCTGCTCAGAGGCCCAACTGTCCCCACTGTGTGGGAGGTGAAATTCCTGTGACTGGAGCAGAGGCCACCTCCCAACCCGGTTAACTCTGGGGCTCACTGCTTGCCATTTCAGTGGAGCTCTGTGGACTTAGTGGAGACCCTGCAGATTTTTCCTTCCATTCTTCAGGTTTTCCCAAGGATACTGTTCTGCCTCAACTCTTGTTTCTTTTTATCTACTCTGTATTTACACTAAGGATCTATTTTTATCCTGTTGGTGGGGAAAATCTGGAGAGTTTGAAATTTTCTAACCTACTCTACCATCTCCCCTGAGTAGTCTTTAATTTTATGAAGTATTTTATGTTTGTTCCAAACTATATTTCATAACGGTTTTCCTTCATCTACTGTAAAGAAAATTCAGATTCAAATTACTGAGTTTCAAAACATGTGGACCTTGCCTGGACATTCTTCAATGACCCAACAGGTGTTTGTTATGAAATTGCTGCACTGATTTTTTAAAACAAAGCAACATCTTTACTTTTTTCTTCCTCTATTGTTGGAACAGATATTGGTGCATAAGTTGCAGTTATCTTCATAGTGATTCTTTTGATTGTGTTTGTCATGTGGAACTCAAGGCAACACCTACCATTCCAGTCAAGAATCTATGACTGTTTGTCCATGTGTATGTGGTAGGGGGCTAGGAGGGTGAGGTGTGTTTGTGAGGAACAACCTAATTGCAATCTATAACTTGAAGTAATAAAGAGCTACCTGAGGCTCAGAGAAGATATTTTACTTGCCTGAAGTTATAAAGTCAATAAGTAGAAAGGGAAGAATTAGAACCCAGATCATTTGAGAAGTCAAATGCCCTATCAACCCTGTGACATTGATTCTCCATCAAGCAACATAACAAGAAAGTGAAGGAAGTCTGTGGTCTGTTCTTGGCAATACATTTTGTTGTGTTGTGATCACATTTTCCTTAACAAATGTTTGGTATCATTGTTTTAATCATGGTTCCTTGAATTTTGCAAGAGTTGTAGTCAGACTGGCTGATACATAGGGTGCAGGGATCTGGTTCATCTAGAAATGATGATTTGAATTCATTGAGAAAAGTCAGGGAATCTTCTACTTAAACATATTCTTAAATTATTTTTGAACAAATCCTGGGTTTCAACTCTCAGTTAATCAGTTTTATTCCATCTTCTCTAGTCTATCATACTGTCAGAGAATAAAATATGAAAAAAGTGTCATTCTTTTAATCACCAATTTTATTAACTCTATTGAGCCAAAGAAAGGATCCTATTCATTCTTCTCTATTTCAATATGAATAGAAATATATTTTTAAAATCATTGTCAGCATATTAATGCATCTGAACTTAGACTTATAGGACTGTACATCCTTTCTAAAGTCATTTTTATATTCTATATTTACATCCAATTTTCAAGAAGAAATTTCTTTCAGCATTCCTCTCACCCTTCCAGAGATCCCTTCCACATAACCAAGAAAGGGTTATGGGAAAAGATGGAGTAGATCAGAAAATCCCAGGCTCTCCAAATTTCTTCTAGAGCATATAGGGCATTACCTCAAAGTTATTGAGGTTTAAACCCAGGGACACCAAAAACTGTTGAGGTTTCATGATGTTTTGTGGTGAAACTGTTTCAAAGAATTCACTCAGACCACTTCTAATCCAAGTATAGACATTTCTTGAGATAGACACCTCTCATGAAGTGAGCTAAGTTCCAAGAGGAACCAGAAACCTCAGAGAGAGCAAGATAGATTTTTATAGGGTAAAGATGCAATTACATAACAGAAATTTATGTGGAATATAAGAATATGATTATTATTTAAAAAAACAGGAGCAATTTGTTAAGAGATTAGTTAACGGAGGAGGGATCCCATCTATGGTGTGGTGGTTAAACATTCTGGCCATGCTGCCCTCCAGTTGGCTATCTATTGTGGTTCTGTCTGGTCAAGATAGATAGTCAGGTATTGTGGTCCTATCTTAGACTAGATGGATGACGTTATTGTGATTGACTTCAAGAACATACATGTCTGGGGCCATGACTGGGTAGAGGCAGTGGTTCGGTTCCTACACCTGCTGTTTCTGTAAGAACTATGAGATTCAAGGACACATATGTTGTTCTAATGAGAAGTCAGGCATATGAAGAAGTTAGGACATTGGTAGGAGGGTTAAGTAGGTACAATGGACCTGTAATGATGTTAAACTATTGGGCCTGGGGGCTTCTCTGTTAGGACTCCAGCAATCCCCCCTCAGAGAGCTGGGACCCAAATTAATTTGGGAAATGGGACAATGGTCTCTGCTTCAGTAGCTTCTTCAGGCTGAAAAGGGGCATAGAGCTATTCCTGTCCCAATGGGTCTGGGGAAGGAGGTTGACTAGAATAGGTCACATCCAAGGGATGATGGGTGAGTATGGACTGGTATCCACTGTTTGCTGCTGACTGTAGGTGAATTGGCCTGTAGTCTGAGAAACACAAATCTGACAGGCATGTTCAATATGCAGGACCCCAGATATAAGAAGAAAGACAGATATATCTAGTAACAGGCACTTGACTAGATCAAATACACCATTTACTAAATTATTTAGGCTATAGAAAGGAGTATAATCTTAGGCTGAATAGCTCAGATCTAACAAACATTTTAGTAACTCAGAGGTATCCCAGCCTTAGTATATAGGGATATTGATTAAGGTTGTGTTTGTACCTTTGTTTCGCAATCTTCTTTCACTTGACTATGCAGACAGGCACATGACAAGACAGTGTACTATTTTACTCAGTTATTTGGAATATGGAGTGACTATACATTCAGACCACAAACAGCATTATTTCACGTGCTTGCATTTTACGCATATATTTTATTGACTACTTGCTTTGATTAGAGAAATTTGCTATAAAAGGAAAGCAGGGACATGCCAGATATGACAGGATAAAACATTCTTTTCTCTGTTTGAATTCAAATGAGGCACTTTAATTCCATCTGACAGTCAAATTCAGGAATATCCAGGTGGGAAACATTCCTTTTCAAAGGGAAACAATGGGGAAACTGAGCCAGTAGGGTCCCGTCTTAGATTGAGGCTAAAATTGCCAAGCTGAGGAAAAAAAATAATGAGTAAAAATAGGATGGAGGGAAATTTGCAAATGACAGTTATAACTTTGAATATGAATGGGATGAACTTGCCCATGAAAACAGAAACATAGCAGAATGAATTAGAAATCATAATCCAACAATATGTTGGTTATAAAAAACTCATTTCAGAGTGAGAGATACACACATAGTTAAACTGGAAGGTTGGAGTAGAATTGATTATGCTTCACCTGATATAAACAATACACGGATAGCAATCATGATCTCAAACAAAATTAAGGCTCAAATAGATTTAATTTAATGAGATAAATAGGGTAACTACATTTTGATAAAAGGTACCATAGACAACAAAGCAATATTTGAATCTATATGCACCAAATACTATAGTGTCTAAATAATTTTTAAAAGAAAAATTAAATGAATTACAGGTGGTGATAGTAGTACAATAATAGTTTGGGAACTTTAATCTTCCACTCTCTGAAGTACATAAATCTAACCAAAAATGAGAAAGAAGTCAAGAAATTTAATAAAGTTTTAGATGTTAGATATGATAGACATCTGGAGAGAATTCAGTGGGAAAGAAAGGGATATACTTTGTTCTCAACAGTTCATGATACCATTATAAAGACTAACCACATATATTAGGACATCAAAAAAGTAGCATTAAAATCAAAAATGCAAATATTAAAGATATCCTTTTAAGATCATAATGTAATTAAAATTATACATATATGGGTATTTATGCTTTATACTTTATGAAACATGAAATTATCCTGTTCCATTGTTTCTGACTCTCCTTTGTTTGGTTTGTTTCATTGATCTCCTCTTCTATTTTTAAATCATTATCAGATGATCTTGATTACTGCTGTTCTATAATAGGTTGAGTATAGAAGGTCTGTACTCCCTTCAAACCTACTTCTTTTTGTCATTACCCATGATATTCTGAATCTTTTATTTTTTCAAATGATTTCATTATTTTACAGCTACTCTACCCACCCCATACACTACCTGAAGGTCAGGTAAGTTTTGTTTCAGTCTTTATTTCCCCTTGCCCCCTGTATTTGCCTATATCCTTAGAGTATCTTATAGTATCCAGGCACTCTGCTATTGACTCAAACTTCTAATGATGGTGTTCTCTCAATCTTAGAGAGTGTTCATTTGTTCCCTGTTTCCATGAACCACTCAATTTGATTAGTTTTTAGATAGAAATACCTAATTCAGAAGCTATACTCATTTACTTCTCTAACATGTGGGAGGCTAATGCCTTTGCACCACCTCAGTTTCTGAGGAAGGAAAGAGGATTAAATACATAGATAAGTTTTCTTCCCATAGAGAATAGTCCCTTTTCCAATTCTAATCCTCCTAAAAACTTGAGACTCAAGTAGCTTGGCTTCTTGGGGCTACCGTGCCAGGCTGGCTACCTTCAACACTCTGCCTGAAATCTTGACTCCAAAGTTGCCATATTTTGAACTCCAGATCCTGTGAAGATCATATCCAGAACCAGAAACAGAGGAAGACAAACACTACAGAACAAAAATAAACAATTCAAAGTCCATTTTGGGGGGCCTGTGAAAAAGATCTGGAGCAGGGGAAGTCCTGCCTCTCACTAGCTATAGGTGAGCTGATATTTACCTTCTATAGCTAGACAATATGATAGCTTCAAAAATAGAATGAACAGCTCAGTCTTACCATTTTTAAAGATCCAAGCAATCAATCAAAGGGACCTTTTGTCACCCACATAGTAGAGGATGCAGCAGACTCCATGTTACCTGACCTGGGCATACCCAAACCAGCCATGGTAATATTACCTTAGGTGGCATTGCCTTTTTGATTATGTAGTCAGGCTTGGGAGAAGAATACTAAATATTCCTCCAGTTATTTAAACTGTTCATCTGAGGAAAATTTAAAAATTCAATTTATACATATTTCTTATGTGCTTTGGAAGGTTAGTCCCCAGATATTTTATACATTTGATAGTGAACCTACACTTTTAATTTGGTCCTATCAAGATGTTAGGAACATGTCAGATAATGCAGTGAGCTCAGGGCCTGGAGTCAGGAAGACTTGAACTCAAATCTTACATCAAACACTCCTGAATGATCTTGAGTAAGTCAATTAACCCTTTCACCCCAGTTTTCTCATCTCTAAAATGAGCAAGAGAAGAAAATGCCAATCAACTCCATGATCTTTACAAGGAAACCCCAAATAGAGCTATCAAGAATCAGACATGACTGAATAGCAACTGTGATGAATTCTAAGACTAAATTGTTACTTTCCCCAAGGTTCACATAATTTCTGTTTCCACAACTATTTCCTCCTTGTTTATCAGATTATGTTCTAGAGCTTTAATTTCTTTCATAGCTGACTCAGTCTTTTAGAGTAATGAATTCATTTTTAAGGGAAGCCAACAATTTATTAGCTACTCTGTTTTAGGGAGAGAGTATTTTTTATTACTTTTCTGCCTATTTGAGTTAAGATCAAGTGGGAGCAAAGAGAGTTCCAGCAGATGTCAAGATAATTGAGTACTCTCAGTACTTTAGCATGATTACCTGCCAGGTTTGTGACTATTTCCCACTTTTCTCCAGGTGGTTGTCAGTATTCTCATAATGGCTGCTTTTGTTTTGCCCTCCATTGATTTATTCTCAGCTAAACTCTTTTGGAAATATCTCTCAGCTTTGGTTCTTGAATTCCTTCACACAAACATTTCTCCTTAAAATAGTAAAATGTAAAAATTATAACATAAGTGAAACAATATCTAAACAATTCATATAAACAAGATTATTATTTCAGAAAACTTTGATGTAAATGGAAAATTACACATCAAAACTCATTATAAACTTCTAAAATAAAACTATAGACACAAAAAGCATCTAAAAGAGAGCAGATATGTGACTTTCAAAGTGGATAGATAAAGCATCCAAAGACAGCCATACTCCATAATATAAACTTGTTTGCAAAATTTTATAGAGAAAGAGGATAGACAATTATGAACATTATTTCCTCATAAAACAGAGACAAGCAGTAGAAGATAAAACTACTTCAATGACAGTTTGACTAGAGACCTAAGCAGTCATCCCAAGGACATTTAAGGAGTAGGAGAACATATTTAAAAAATGGAAATAAATGAGAAAACATTAACACTTCCCAATCTATGTACTTCACCCCAACTATACTAATATATATGTATAATCTACACATACAGCAAGGGTATCCTTAACAACTATATTAGAGGGAAATAAGTAGGGTTTTCATATGATGTTTTACAATGGATCACTGCCCCTGAAATCCCCAATTCATATTCAGGAGTTCTTGGCACCTCCATTTCAAGGAAGTGCCCAGGTTGTGCTCTGCTAACTCCTTCATTTCTTGTCCTGCTCTTCTTCTGGCTCACAAATCTCCTTTACTGTAGGTCTACTTTCTTCCCTTCCTTTCCCCTAGATTTTCAGCTCATTTTTTTGTACATTGCCTTCCATTATTCAAAGGTAATCTCCCTGAGGACAGGAATTGTGTTTTTCTTTTTGCTTGACAATCTTTTTCATCATACAATTGGTGAAAGGTTTAAGGAATATGAAATCACACTCAACATTCTAATGATTAATATCAGATGAAGTATCAAACATAAAAACGTATGCCAGAAGTGTTTGCCATCTTTATGGAAGAGATCTAATGTAAAATCCAAGTTGAACGAGAAATTCTTTATGATGTTGAGGTTCTCTGAAAGCTTTTGTTTGTGGTTGACATCATTTTGACTATATTAAGTCTGAAATCATTTCAGAGCCTACTGGATAAGATCCATAACCACTCAAAAAAGTTACTTACATAATGAAAACAAACAAAAAACAAGGGGATAAATAATGACTGCTCAACCACTTTGTGTTTATGCATGTACAAGTATTAGATATATCTGGATAAATATTAAAAGATGGGTCATTGTTTCATGTACACTTTTATCCCCTTTCAAATAGACAATGAGTTGGTCCAAGAATTGGACAAGAGAGATGTGATATGTTGCCTTTGAGAGATTACAAATAGTTAAAATATCTCCAGAACTTCTCCCTGAAATAAAGTCTCATTTTTAATATCCTGCCATACTGTTGTATGGCTGAATTATGAATTATTATGATCTCTGAAGCCATGAACATTATTATCAACCAAAGGACAGTAAAGAAGACATGGGGCATGTAAATAGACTGCGATGCATTACAAATGAAGAAGAGAAGAAAAAGGCCTTGTAAAAATGTACAAATTAAAAGATATGGAAAGATCAAGGGAAAATGAGGGACATCCCATTGGCTCGATTACTATCCTCTCAATACTAACAAAAACTGAAGAAAACCCTGGAATGTTGGGAGGAACCTCTTATGAATTTGTAGTAGGACATGTAGAAGAGTCATAGTGGATGGACATTCATTAAGATTACTCATGACCTCCATCACTAGGAGTTACTGCCCACCTTTATCCTTCATTTCCCTTTTGAATAACACATACTTTCAGAGTTTATGTCTATTTTGGGGGCATTTTCATAGAGACCTAAAATTGGATTTTATTTAGATTTTTTTCACTTTTTAATATCTCAGTTCTACTGACAACTTTTTAAAACCAATGTAGTTCATACTTTCTAACCTCATGGAGTATGTAACTTGGTAGAAATGTGTAGATAGCTTTCTTTCTCCACTACTACCAGGTTTAAGAATTTGTTAATATTAGTTGGACTCTAAACAATATATGCTTATATCTACATATATACAAAGGGGGGTACCCCAGTGACACTTCAGCAGAAGTAAAGAGTGTTGAGAAATAAGGAATGGAAACATGAAAATGTAAAGGGAAAGGCCTTTAGATGAAAAAACCATATATGTGTATGCATGTACATGTATGTACACATATAATATATACATACATGGTATATCTGTATATTATGTGTATATGTATGTATCTATATAAATATATACATATATATGCATACACACACACACACACACACACACACACACACCCTTTCCTAGAAAGTGTATCAGTTTTGAATCTTTCAGTTGCCTGTGAAGAAGACATGGAGATACTGAATTTTCCTCCAGGGTATAGACTGTATTACTAGCTTTGCCCTAACTCATCCTCATAAAATCCTGAAAGGAGCTTGACATGCCTCACTCTAATATAAGGTGGCAACTTGAGTTAACCAGGTAGAGTGGAGAGAGCATTAAGCCTGGAGTCAGAAAGACCTGAGTTTAAAACCAGCCTCAGATGCTTACTAGCTATGTGGCCCTGAGCAAGTCACTTAACCTCTGTTTATCTGTTTCCTCATCAGTAAAATGGAGATAATGAGAGCATCTACCTTTTTAGGTTATTGTGAAATGAAATGAGATAATAATTGTAAAGCATTTAGCACAGTTTCTGGCACATAACAAGTACTATATAAATGGAAGCTCTCATTGAGGTATAGTGTGTTAGTGAAGGAAAGGGATTCTGAACCTGGAAAGATTTGTTAAACTGAAGAAGTAAGATGCTCTCAAATCCTGCCTGAAAGTGAGAAGGTCACAAACAGAAAATGAGGGAGTCAAAAGAAAAATATTTCTGCAGCTCCTAAGCTGAATCTTTGCCCTAGCTGAAAGAGAGTACACTGCCACCCAAACAAGCCTGTGGCTAAATGTGGAAAAGGACATTGGCAACTCATTAAAGAGCAAACCTGAAACATTCAGAGAATTGGTCCTGCTGTAAGAATACCCAGAAACCTGTTTGGCCCAAGTCTGGTAGCTATAGTCCAACCCAGCTCAGCAGGAGATTGACCTGCTCAGATACGCTCTATGAAAAATGAGGCCAGCTGAGCTGTGGAGCAATCTCATCCATCATGAGTGTGACCCACTCCACCCCTATCCTCAAAACATTGTGAGGGAACTCCAGAGAGAAAGGGCATCAAGTCTCTGCAGTCCCACAACTGTGACATGCTTTGGACCTCTACAAATGTGCTTCAGGACTACTGTATTTTCAATTCATGGCTAATCTCTCTGCACTTCCCTCCAAGGACTTTCTGTATGTTTTTGGAAGATTGTACCCCTGGTATTGGAGGAAATGATTTGTAACTATTCTTCTGGTTATATCATTTGAAAAAAATCCTTTCCTAAAAACCTGAACCTGCCAATCACTTTTTGAAGGGGAAAAACATTGGGGAGGTCTTATAATCCAGTAGACCCACACATAAAGTTACTCTTCTAGGGTGCCTTTCTTGGTTGAGTGAACCTTTATATTTCTATGCATTCCTCTCTGTTTGCCTTTAGTTATGCCTGTTATATATCAGCTAAGTCTGGAGGTATATGGAATATTCCGCATGTATAGTATTTCATAGTATTCCACCTTTGCAAAGATGGGAGGGAAGCACATTACCTAAGTTTTTTCCAAGATGAATTATCATCATCATTATCATTAAATAGTATTTCATTTATTTCTTTTTTTCCATTTAAAATATAAATAATTTTGCATAATGCTTTCCTGACTTGGCTTTCTTCAGTTGGCATCCGTTCATATAAGTTTTCTCATTAGGCAAGTGTGATTTGTACTCATCCTCATTAAAGATTACATCATTCCTGACTGCAATCATGTAACTTATATTTTTAAAAAATGTGGTGCAGAAATTAAAAATCCTCTTTTGAGATTCTAGGGTCTCAAGAAACTGCCTATGCCCCAAACCTGTCTTTGTGTTCTAAAGCCCCTGCTTTCATTTGAAAGCTGTTATGAAAATACCACATGTGTGCCTAAGGCTTTCAGATTCCTAAGCATGTCTTCATAATCTCTAACAACTGTTTCTAGATTCCTTGTCAGCATCATTTTTATCCATGCAAATTACCTGAGGTAGGTAATAATTCCTAAGTTGAACACATTTGAAAAGCTCTCCACCATTCCCCTGGTAATTATCCTTAGAGAACAGCAGAGCTCTCTACCATTATTAACAATTTGACAAATAACTTCCTAAGAACCCTTCAGCAAGGTGCCTCCAAACACCACTCTTTGTATTTTCTTCCTTCAACTCATTCTGGAAGAACTGTGTTTCTTGACGTCCCTTCTTATCTCATGTAAACATGCCATTATTACTAGAAAAACAATTCATCTATTTCTTCCTCATATAGTTCACATCCTCCATCTATAGAATAAGCCAAATACTTATCACAAAATTCTAAGTGCTCAAAAGGCAATACAGCTGGATACCCTTAGCTCAATCATCTTATATCAGGGAAGCTAATACATGCATTAAGATGTATCAAGAGAAGACATACAAAATAAATTTATAGTTTGCTGGAGAGAGCCTAGGAGATGAGGGTACCCAGTAGTGCTTAACCTGAGACTGGAAGGAATAAAAAAATCCTTGACTTGGAGTTGAGGAGTAAAGGACATCTTAGTACAAAGGCATATTAATGCGAGAAGGAATATTATGGGAAAATAACTACCAAGAAACATCAGGGACAAAATTGTATAAATAAAGAATAACTACTGTAAAGATGAAGACAAAAGAACTGTGGCTTTGGCATACATGAAAATACGCAGTAAGCTAGAAAAACATACCTTTTTCATTGCTATTCCCAATGTGTATCCATAGAAATAATGAAATATTTCATAACCAATCCTTATATAAATTCTACTCACTGGAATTTCCATAGGCAAAAATGTATACATTCTATAGGTTTCATTGTTTGAAGTAGGAATGTGCAAGAACTAGCCCAAAATGACTTTAGGGTGGATCGTAAAATTTTCAGTAGACTTGGCATCTTGGAAATCAGCAAATGCTACAAATTAGAGTTCAGTTTATTGTTACCTGTCTAGATTTAAGAAAGTGATGGAAAAATGTCAATAATGTAGATGAAACTTAAAAGTGTGTCGTGGGAACATTTTTTTAGAAGCGGGCAACTAGTTGTAAAATATTTACCACTACATCCCTATTTATATAATCTATCTCATTTAAACTACCCAACAAAGATCTAGCATAAGTACTTCAGGTATAATTATTTCCATTTTATTGGTGAAGAAAACAAAGTTCAGAAAAGGTAAATAATTTGTCCATAGTCACAGTTACTATCCAAGACAGAATTAAAACCAAGATCATCCTGGCTCTCAGTCCAGTCTAATCCAATGAATATTTAGTGAACAATTACCATGAGTCAAGCCTGGTGTTAAGTGATAAGGCTACAATTAATAAAAAGAAAGGTAATCCCAGTCCTCAAAGAATTTACAATCTATTAGGGGGAGACAACACAACAAAAGGAGTAAGAATAGCAGAGGGGAAAGGGTAAGACAAAGGAGACCAGAGGATTCCTTAAGAAGGGGACATCTTGTTCAGTGGAGTTGACATAATAGTACAGACATAATAGTACTTCTGTAAGGAAGTCATTGGGAAGATTAGGTACTCCATCCTCCAGCCCTCTAATTAGAGGGGAGAGAAGGCTGAGACAGATGATGTTATTCAAGGCTGGAGGTAGCTGGATGGAGACGAGATTGGAGATTAGCCTAACCTGGTAGCAGCCTCTTGTTTCCTGGCACTGAAATCAGGTAACGTAGCAGATGCAGAGAGAAATCAGTGATCTATCAATTAATGGTTAATTTAAATGCAGTTAATTTTGTAAATTAATCTTACAACTAGTTCTTTCAATTAATCATAGTTTATATTTGGAAATGCTTCTATCACAAAGTATATGAACATTCTTTCTCCATCTTTAATCTCATTTTTTCCCTATTTGCCTCCTACCTCCGCCTCCACCAAAAAAAAAAAAAAATGTATACAGATAAAAAAATGATGTGACAACCTACAGGGCAAACTTGTGATTATGTGTATTTTTAGTGAGTGTCATTTCATTCTTAAAATGAAACTACTTCCATTGCCTGTTGTGCAAGTTAATAGTTTTTCCCCATGGGTAAGGATCTATTTCTGTGGCCTCCATGCACCCTGCACAGAGAAAAACAAATGACTTTCCAATTTGCACATTACTTTAAGCATTTTGTTTGTTTGTTCCAATTGCTTTCCCTGTTAGACCATGGATGCTTCACATAAAACCTCTCCCAATCTTTGTTTCCAGACAGAAAATATCTATTGGATGTATCAGATCAATGGGCTGCCACCAAACACAGTACCACCAATAAATGTACCAGCTAGAATTGATTGCATTAATAAGAACCTGAGAACCATTCCAGTTCATCAGCGCAACTTCTTCAAGGAAAATGCTAAACTAATCACGACAGGGGTGTCCTCAACCATCAAAGGTGCTCCTTTGGTCTTAAGAAAAAATAAATAAATAGTTTTTTTTTTAAATGTATTATTGGCCTTCTAAAAGCAACAATGATATTACCATCATTTTCTTTATCTGTTTATTTTAACACCTCTAGGAAATAATAGAGATGATATAGCATACTTATATACCTTCTTTACTTTTGCTTTCATTTGAAAAGATGAAAATAATAAAAAAAATCACTTCTAATATGCATTTCTTAGATAGGTTGGTATGTGCATATTATGAAATTGACTTCAAATCTCTAAATATCGGCAACTCCTAACTTTTAAAATATAGGAATACATTTATAGTCAACATGAAAATGAGTTTCGGTGAAAAAACTGTTTCTCATGCTGATGTTGCTTTAAAACCTCAATTGCTCATATTGATGTAGCTTATGAACCTTTAAACTTTAAACATAAAGTTAACTTACTATTAAGGAATGGATTGCTAAGCAATGTGAAAGATTTTTCATTTTTATGTTTTGCATATTTTGCATGTTTTCAAAAACTGATTTAAAAATGAATGCATGTAAAATGTGTATATGTATATATGCCTCCATATACTCAAGCTCATTCAGGAATTGGACTGGGATAAAGTGATATATAATGAGGATAATAACTGAACATCTTAAAGACATAGAAAATGCTATCATCTTTGGTTCTCACTATTCAATGGTTGGACACAAGGCAATATAGATGGATACCCTTGGCTCAACCATCGTGCAAACTTTTACAACAGCAATTACAAAACAATGGCACTTTGAAGAACTTCACTAACTGGCAATGCCACTACTTAGCATTGTGATCTTAGACACACAATTAAATCTACGGAAATGTGTTTCATCTGTATAATGAAGAGTGTATATAATGTACAATATACGAATTAAGACTATGGGATATATAAAATTCTGTGAATTGGTAAGAAAAAAAATACTTAGTATTTGCCAATTGATTTCCTTTTCCACTCTACTCCTCTCTCAAGATAATCAGTCTGAGGTAGCATAGATTTGTTTGATATTTTATTTTTCTCTCCTGTTCTTTGGTGGGGTCATGACAATATTCATGAGAAAGTCTTCATGCCAGCTCTGAAATTCCTTAATAAAGCTCAATTGCTTCTGCCCAGCACATGCTTGGAGTCCTAACTGTTATTAGATTTGGGATATTTAGAGCAATTCCCAATATTTCAATAATACTAAACCTCTTTATATGGTACCAGCTGAGAAGCATGGTTGCAGTCCAATCTGCAGTACTGGAGTGCTTTAGATCAGAGTGCACAGAATAGAGGCAATCAGCCCTATATTCCTGGGGATGGGGTGGGAATGAGAGGAACTAAGCTTTTCTTCAGCAGTTGACTCAAGTTGCACTGTTTTGAAGCAGCTGGATATGATTTAAGAAAATCAGAAATGGGTCCAAGGTAATGGTATAAAGTTTATCTTGTTTTACATGTTTTTGTTAAGGTAGTATGGATTTATTTTCTATCAAAAGGGAAAAAAAAGAAATCTAAAGAGTTGAAGTTGACCAGTGAATAAAATACTTAGTCCAGCAACAAAAAAAATCAGAGAATTTAGTGCTGGGGGGAGCAGGACCTTAAAGATGATCTAGTCATACTCCTTCATTTTGCAGCCAAGGCATCTGAGGCTTTGAAGAAGGAAATGACCTACCTAAGTCACATAGAAGTTCATTTGGGTCAGGATTTAAAGCTGAAGTCCTTTAGTCCAAAGTCAGGAGTGCTATGTCTTAAAGGAAATTCATAATGGGCTTACTAAGGGAAATTGGAATCTCATCACCTAAATCTTCATTCTTTGACTTTGTGAAAACAATTCTTTCCTATAAGATATTTCATTTCTGTTAAAGTGAATTTTTGTACTCAGTTAGCTCTGGGTTTGGAATGGCTTCCTAAATGTTCTGAGTTCATGTGTAATTTGGTTCGATTAAGCAAACATTTATTAAGTATATGTGGCATGTAGACTAATCTTCTAGGGACTGGGGAAGACACAAAGGTAAAAAAAATGACAGTAATGAAGGTCACCATCCACAAGGGGCATAAAATATCCTAAAATGCCTAAGTACATAAAATACATAAAATAAAAATTAAGTTAATTTCTCTGACTCAGTGGTTTACCTCTTGTATCAGAGACTTTCATGATATAGAGGGTCAGAATACACTCTCTGTTGAAAACATGTAGACAAAATGCAAATAGGAATAAAGATCAACAGACAGGGCTTCCAACTATCTGAACATAAGCAATACATACATCACAGAGCAACAGATACAATCGTTTGACCATTACCTACATATGCCAGAGAGAGAAGCACTGAATTCCATCAAATCTGCAGGCACTTTAGGGGCTACCCAGAGTTTTGTCTGGCCAAACACTTCCAGTGAGTAAGCCCCAAAACAAAATCTAAACTCAGAATATATATACACTTTTCAGAGCCAGAGGACATCACAACCCTTGAGAACCAGTGCCTCATTAGAAATTAACAGAAAGTGTGGGTCTTCCTACAAAACAGATATTCCTTAATCAAACTTCCCTTAATGGGAAGGCCCATTCATAGGTGGGGAAGATCTTTAACTCTCCTTAGCATAATTAATATTACAATATGATCATTTTCTACTCACTCTGAAATTCCCATGGGCAGTTGGATAAAAACTTAGAATACTCTGTTCATATTAAAAATATACTGGCATAATGAAATTTTTTTGTCACCGAATAGGATAAAGGTAATCATTTTGCATCTTCTAATAGCTTATTCTCAATAGAGAGCAAAAAATGTGCTCCATCGTAAGACTCACTGCAGCTTTGGCTTATTCCTTCCACATGGGTGATTGGATTTCATCAAAGGAAAACATAAATGAATATATATAAAGTCTGAAATGTAACCAACCTCGGTGAGCAGGTCACATACCACAAGTCAACTTGTTCAAGTTGCTATTTTTTCTCCTTATTCCTCCTAGCTCAGGGATTATTGTCCTTGCTCCATTGGTGCTGGAAAATGCTTGAACTGCTGAACTCCTGGATATTGGCATCACAATTTCACTTCAGCTCAGCTCCTTCCTAATATGAAATTCCAACCAGATAGCATGGAAAATATAGTCAAATTGAAAATGCTGTTTAATGTGTTCCTATATTAAATCCTCCCCCCCAAAAAAAAATCAGTGTCTACTAACCATTCTAGGTAGGTACACATATATTACTCTAGGTAAACCATACAAGGAATATAATCAAAGACAATTATCACAATTGGTCAGCAAGGATTTAATATTAATAATAATAATAACTTCAGAACTAATAAAGCACTTATGAATGCATTTTCTATGAAGTCCCTACAATGTGCCAGGTACTTTGCTAGGTGTTGGGGATGTAAGTACAATTAGTGAAACATTTCTTACTCAAAAGCATCTTATGTTCTAATGGTGAGACAAGTATATTTAAAAATACATAGAATATAAAGTTAATCAATATAGATATATTAAAGGCAGTATTTGTTGTTCATCTTTGTCCAACTCTCTGTGCATCCATGGACCATAGCATGCCAGTGCTGTTCATGAGGTTTCCTTGACAAAGATACTAGAATGGTTTGTCATTTTTTTCTCCAGTGGATCAAGTAAAACAGGTTAAGTGGCTTTCCCCAAGTCACACAGTGAGTAAATGTCTGAAGTTTGATTAGAATTCATGTCTTTCTATCTCTGGGTCCAATATTCTACATACTGAATCACCTAGGCTGATTCTTCAAGGTAGCATAGTAATGATTTAAAGTAGTTTGGCAGGACCATGGTAGTTGGGGATACTTAGAGAGGCTTTGTATGGAAGATGATGTTTGAGTTTTGTATTAAAGGAACAAAGGTTCTCTTTGACATGGAGATAATGAAAAAGTGAATTCCAGACATTGGGGATAGCCAATGCAAAAGCACAAAGAAGAAGAAACCTCTGAATTAGTAGAACCAGAGAGTCAGATGGTCAGATCTGCGTGAAAGGAAAATTATTTTGACAGTACTGTGCAGGATGGATTGTAACAATAAAAGGCGTGACAGGGAGAGCAATAAGGAAAATTTTATCATAATCTAGATGACAGTGTATGAGAGGAGAGACAGGGTTAGACATGAGAAAGGATGTGATGCAGAAATGGGAAGATTTGGTCAGTGATTGACTATATGGTGTAAGAAAGAGTGAAGACATGGCTAATGCTGAAGCTACATACATGGGAGACTGAATATAATGTGGTATCTCAAGCAGATACAGAGAAGCTTGGCAGCAGGGAGTATTTAAGAGGAAAGATAATGAATTCACTATTAGACATGTAAATTTTAAGATGTCTTTGTGATATCTGGCTTAAAATATCCAAGAAATAATTGGTGATGTGAGACTAAAGTTCCGTAGAGAGACTGGGGGTGGATATATAAATCTAGGAATTAGCTGCATAAACAGTTAAACTCAACAGTTATGGTAAGTTCAACAAGAGGTGGAGAGAAAAGTCCTTTGAAACTTAGGGTACATAAACATTTAGGGAAAATACTGTGCAGGATGAAAAAACAAAGCATACTAAAAATAATGATCATATAAGTAGGAGGCAAACCATGAGAGATAGTGTTACAAAAACTCAGAGTGGAGAGAATATCTTATAAGAGAGGATAATCAATGGCATCAAATGCAGCACGTGTGTCAAGAAAGATTCAGATTAAGATAAGACTATCCAATTTGACAAGCAAGTGACCATTAGTAACTATATACAGAACAGCTTCAGTGGAACGATGAATTGGGAAGCCAGATGCCAAAGAGATGGAGTGAATGACAAGAGAGAAAATCAAGGAAACAAGTGGAGACAACTGGGAATCAGAAACATCTACTACCTTCATTCCTACTCACACAATGACGAATGAAGTTGGAGAAAATTATGAAATTGGACTGTTGCATAATCTTAACTAGGCCTTTAATGAAGAAGAACAATCTTATTACACCTCTCTAATTGACTTACTAGCCCACTTCCCCAAAGCTTTTTTTCCTCCTCAATCCTCCCAAAGCCGCTTCTTCACCTACTTTCTTAACTGAGAACTTTGCCTTACACCTCAATGAAAAAATTGAGGTCTCTGACAGAGCTCTTGTGTATTTCCTAATCTTTATCTCATGTCACTCAGAAGCTTTTTACCATCTTCTCTTCTTTTATTCCTGTTTCATATAAAGAGGTAATCCTTTTCATTGCAAAGACCATCCTCTTTACAAGCTATCTCATTCCATCCGGTCTTTTCCAGTAGATACCTTTATCACCCCCCACTTTTGAACTTACCTTTAACATGTCTATTGTTTCCTTACTATCTACAGTCCCAAGTCTTCCCCATCATCACAAACCCTCACTTGATCAATCCATCATTTCTGCTAACAATTTTCTTATGTCTTGTCACCTTTTCATGACTAAATTCCTTGAGGTTATATATAATAGATTGCTTAACTTCATTTCTTCTCTCTCCTTTCTTACCTCCCTACAGTCTTGTTTCCAACTTCCAGCCTCACAATCCAACTGAAAATGTTCCCCCTCAAGTTGCCAATGATCTCTTAATTATTAAATTTAATGACCTTTTCTTAGTCCTCCTCTTCTTGGACTCTATGTGGGCTTTAGCACTTTGATCACATTCTATTTAACATTCTCACTAGGTTTGGGTGACATTTGTTTTAGATTATTGTGATACTCTTTCCTGGTTTGCCTTTTACCTATTTCTTCTCAATATGACCATTCTTTCTCCATTTTTACTAGATTTTCATCAGGAGCATGTTCACTACCCATAATGAAAAAGTGAATTCCAGACATTGGGGATAGCCAATGCAAAAGCACAAAGAAGAAGAAACCTCTGAATTAGTAGAACCAGAGAGTCAGATGGTCAGATCTGCGTGATGAAGGAAAATTATTTTGAAAACATGGCTAACATGGGTATCCAAAGGGTTTCTGTCCTGGATCCTTTTCTACTCTCCTACACACTTTTCACTTGGTGAATGAACTCATCAGCTTTTAGGTTATCACTGTCCATCTCCATGTAGATGATTTTCAGATATATTTGTCCAGTCATAACTTCAATACTATATGTCTAATAGACCTCTTAAACTCATTATGTCCAAAATAGAACTCATTATCTTTCCCCAATCTCTCCCCACTCCTCTCTTATCAATTTAGAGGATAATCTAGAAGTAATCCTGAGTTGAAGAATAACAGACAAACTCTCTCTCTGTCACACACACACACACACACACACACACACACACACACACACACACCATGTCCAAGCTGTGTTAAAGTCTGCCAATTTTACTTTTGCAGCATCTCCTGAACATGGTCCTTTCTTTTCTTGGACACTGCCATCGCTTTGTTCCAGTTTCATATCACCTCACACCTGGACTCTTGCAATAGCTTGCTGGTTGATTTCCATCTCAGATATCTTCCTACTCTATTTTATTCTCCACTCATCTGTCAAATTGATCTTCCCCACAAGCAAATATGACCATTTTTCACCTTCTACCTACACTCAACCCATTCTATCATTTTGGTGGCTTCCTATTACCTTTAGTGAGAAATGTAAATTTCTCCATTTGTCTTTTAAAGTCTTCTATAACTTGGCCCATTTCTATCTTTACAATCTTCTTATACCTTATATATCCTACACAGAAATACACACACACACATACACACACACAGAGTAATACTGTGACAATGATCTCTTTGTTATTATGATTCTATGAGGCAACCCATCTCCTGACTGTGTAATTTTTTTTTTTTTTGTCTTTTTTTTTCAAGGGAACTGAGGGATTTTTTAATTGCCTTAGCTGTTGCCTATTCTCTTTGCTTTTCATCGTTCAACATTCATTTCCACAAGAATTAAGATTCCAAAATTTATCCCTATTTCTCCCTACACCCGGACACTGACAGTATGAACCCCATCCACTCCTTTCTCCAGTCTGTCCTCCCTCTTATTACTCCCTATTCTTACATCTCCCTCTCCTTTATTTTCCTGTAGGGCAAAATGGGTTTCTATGCCCCATTCCCTGTGCATCTTATTTCCCAGTTGCATGCTAAAACAATTTTTAACATTCATTATTAATGCTTTGAGTTCCATATTTTCTCCCTTCCTCCCTCCCCACCCATCCTCCCTGAGAAAGTAAGCAATTCAATATAGGTCATACATGTGTAGCCATGTGAAACACTTCCATAATAGTTATGTTACAAAAGACTAACCACATTTCCCTCTGTCCTATTCTGCCCTCCATTTATTCCATTCACTTACTTGACCTGTCCTCCCAAAATAATGTGTGCTTCTGATTTTCCCTTTCCCTAATTTGCTGCCCCTTCTATTGTCCTCTTTCTCCTATCACCTTCCCTCCGGCTTTCCTGAAGGGTAAAATAGATTTCCATATGAAATTGAGTGTTTGTTATTCCCTCCTTCAGTCAAATCCCATGAGAGTAAGGCTCACTTTTTCCCTTTCATCTCCCTCCTCTTCCCCTCTGTTGTAAAAGTTCTTTCTTGCCTCTTGTATATAGATGATTTGTACATTCCACCTCTCCCTTTTTCTTACTCCTAGTACATTGCACTTAAAAGTAAAGCTTACTTTTTAGGTATTCTTCCTTCATATTCAGCTCACCCTGTGCCCTCTGTCTATGTATACATAGATATATATGCATATGCATACACATATACACACATATACATACCTACACCTATATAATATACACATATGTACATATACATACAGGTGTACATATGTAGATGTATATATGCGTAATATGTGTGTAAATATGTATGTACATGTGTGTGTGTGTGTGTGTATAGTTTTCCCTCTAACTAACCTAATACTGAAAAAGGATTCATGAGTTACAAATATCATCTTTCCACGTAGGAACCTAAACAGTTCAACTTCAATAAGTTCCTTATGGCTTCTCCCTTTTCATGTTTCTCTTGATTCTTGTATTTGAAAGTCAAATGTTCTATTCACCTCTTGTCTTTTCAACAAGAATACTTGGAAGTCCTCTATTTCATTGAAATTCCATTTTTTCCCTGAAGTATTATACTAAGTTTTGTGTAGTAGGTGATTCCTGGTTTCAATTCTAGCTCCTTTGAACCTCTGGAATATCATATTCCAAATACTCTGATTCCTTATGTAGAAACTGCTAAATCCTGCGTTGTCATGATTATATTTCAACAATACTTATTCTTTCTGGCTATTTGTAATATTTTCTCCTTGACCTGGAACTCTGGAAATTAGCTACAGTATTCCTAAGAATTTTCCTTTTGGTGTCTCTTTCCTATCTTACCCTCTGGTTCTAGAACATCAGGGCAGTTTTCCTTGATAATTTCTTAGAAAATGATGTCTAGGTTCTGTTTTTGATCATGGTTTTCAGGTAGACCATTAATTTTAGTCTGTTGGATCTGGATCTATTTTCTAGGTCAGTTGTTTTCTAATGAGATATTTGACATTGTCTTCTATTTTTGTCATTCTTTTATTTTCTTTTATAATTTCTTGCTTTCTAATAAAGTCATGAGCTTCTATCTTCTCCATTATAATTTTTAAAAAAAACTATTTTCTTCAGTGTGCTTTTAGACCTCCTTTTCCATTTGGCCAATTCTGCTTTTTAAGTCATCCTTCTCATCATTGGTTGAACTTCCTTTGCCATTTGAGTTAATTTATTTTTAAAGGTGTTATTTTTTTCAGCTTTTTTTTGGGTCTCCTTTAGCAAACTGTTGACTCATTTTTCATGATCTTCTTGCATCTCTCTCATTTGTCTTTCCAATTTTTCCTCCACCTCTCTTACTTTATTTTCAAAATTCTTTTTGTGCTCTTTCATGACCTGAAACAATAGTATATTATTTGGAGGCTTTGGATGCAGGAGCCTTGACCTTGCTGTCTTCCTCCAGTTGTATGCTTTGGTCTTCTTCTTTTTATATGTTTTAGTCTTCCTCATCTGAAATTATGGAATAAAATATCTTTTCACTAAGAAAGTAATATTCAACAGTCTTATTTTTTTCCCTTTTGGGGCATTTCCCAAGAAAACTACCTGATTTTTGAGTCTTTTGTCAAGGACAGGGTATGCTACCCCAGGTATCAGAGGTTTTGTGCAGCTTTTCTCAGAGATATCTCTCCAAGGTCTCTAGAGATCTGTAAGTTTTCAGTTCCTCCAAAGTGGCATAGTCAAGGGAGGTATGTTTGTTTACTCCTCTCCTGACTTGTGCTCTGGTCTATGAACAAGCAAAAGCTCTCTTTTTTGCCCTGGAACCGTGAGTAGATTACCTTTCCACAGTTGCCATCACATCTTCCATGCCAGTGCTCCTCCTCACCCCAGGACTGTCATTTAGAACAGAGACCCAGAGCAGTTGCTCAGATCCCACAGAATCTGTAGACTGAGAACTCCAGAAGTGGTGGGTGCTATTGTGGTGCTGGCTGCTGCTGCTGCAATGGCTGCAGCTGCACTGGTGCTGGGGTCAGACCATGTTCCTCTCTCACCCAGATGAAAGAGTTTTGTCACTGAGCTTTGAAGCTGTCTAGTATTTGTGTGTTGGGAAATCTGGAAATAGCAGCAGCTGCCTGTGATTTAGCCCCCTGAATCCTTCTCTAGTCTCCTCTATGCCGGTGTGGCCCATGCTAGGCTGCACTCCACTCCAAGCTAACTGTGATAGTTCCTTCCTCTTGGTCTTCCAGGCTGTCTTGGACTGGAGATCTGTTTCACTCTGTCATTTTCTGGCTTCTACTACTCCCGCTCCAGGTCTATGTTTTTACATTTCTTTGTATTCTCAACATTTAGCACAGAGCCTAGAACTCAGCATTATTGATTCACTGAAAATGGACAGCAGAGGGAGAACATCTAAAAAATTGGAGCAAAGAAGAGTAGAGAGAGAGAGATACTGTGAAATGAAGAGTTACACAAACACAAATCAGTGAATCCTCCTCATTTACAAAATATTACCAGGAAAACATCTATCAGTCAACAAAAATGCACTGCATACTATGTGCCAGGTATTTCTTAGGTGCAAGAAATGAAAACAGAAAATTGAAGTGACCCCTGATGTCCAGGAAATTATATTCAATACATCAGTCAATAAGCATTTATTAAGTGCCTACTATATTCCAGGCACTGTACAAGGTACTGAGGGAATATAGTACATTCACATTCTTCTGAAGGGGAACAACACATTCACAAAGTAGTAAATACAGTATGAAAATAGAGCCTATTCCTGTAATCTCATTGGTATCAGGATCTCCTAGAGAGGTACTTTATAACTTTCTGAATAGATTTTTGCCCCTACTTTGCACCTTAAAGTCTTTAGACAGTTGCTTAGAGCACTGAGAGATTGTGACTTACCCTAGCTTCCTTATCCAGTAGTAGTCAGGACCAGAACCCAAGTTTTTTTTCTGACTTCTTGCTATACAACAAGCCGTACTGTCTGTCTCGAAAGCACTACATACATAGTAAATCCTCTACTATATATATTGTATTATTTATATGGTATAACATATACTATGTATGTGTTATATATATGTATATATATTACACACAAATATGTGTGTAATATATATAATATAATATATATGTGTGTGTGTGTGTGTGTGTACATGTGACAGAGACAGAGAGAGACTCACACAGAGACAGACAGAGACACATAGAGTAAAAGACAGAGGGACAGAAACAGCCAGCAATCATGGTAACCAGATGCAAAAGGCCTTTTGAAGGAGGTGCTACTTGAGCTGAGCCATGAAAGCAGCTGGTAGAAGTCTCAAATTACAGAAGGCAAGAGAGCATCCCAGGAAAAGAGGTATAGACATAGGAGGTGTGATGGTATGTATGGGGGAAAGAAGACAGATCATTTAATTGGAGCATGACATTAATAAGCAGGAGATATTTTCAAACAATCTAGAAACATAGGCTGGAGCTAGAGCACATTTAAACTTTTAAATATCAAAGAGATTTGATAAAGACAGACTTCCTAGATGGTTCCATTGTAATCTTATTCCAAGTGGCTTAGCAACTTTTGTTTTTCATCTCCTAGTCACAATGTGAAAACTTCTGTATTCTTATCACAGGAATTTCAGTTTGGGGAACTCGAATTAAGCAGAAAGGATAAATACATACAAATGTGGTCTTCTTTGAGACTGGACCATTCCATGGGACCTATAACAAACCTTCCTTAGGTGAATGTGAACTCCTTACTTTTCTATTGGCATGCCCAATGCTTAGAGCAGTGTTTAGCACTTAGAGCTAAATGCTTTATAAATAAATGCTTCATAAATACTCTTTTGGCTACTTGTTACTTTGATCCTAGATGGAATGGGGATTCACTGATGCTGTTTAAGTAATGAAATAGCATGATCATACTTGACATTTAAAAAATCAATTTACCTGATAATCTTTTGGCGGAGATAGTAATTAGTTCACCATTCTGTGAAGCAACTTGGAATTATGCAAAGATAAATTAATGCAGTATCCATACCTTTTGACCTGGAAGTTTTATTGTTCTCCATATAGCCCCATAGAAGTAATGAGCAAAAATAAACGGGCTCTATATACACCAAAATGTTTATAGTTGCACTTCTGGAGTAGCAAAGAACTGACAAAAAAAATATACAAATCAAGGCTTAATTTATTATTTTATTTCTTGTCTATACTTAAGAAAACAGTAATGTAGGTTAAACTTAAAAGTGTGTCATTAGTAATTGTTTTTGAGAGACAAGTATTAAATAATGCTAAGACATCCCTAGGTGAGAGCGAGGGAGAGATGGATTCAAATATGGCACTAGATCAAGGCCATGATGGAATAATTGCAAAGTCCTGAATCAATTGGAGAACAGTAAATTAAGTTTGATATATGAATATAGTTGATCATTATTATGTTGTAAGATATGATGAGCATGATGAATACAGAAAAGCTTAGAAAGACTTACTATGAACTAAAGCAGATTGAAGTCAGTAGGAGCAGAAAAATAGAACACACAATTGCTTCATCCACTGTAACGTTTTGAAAGGAACAAAATGATCAAAACTGAATGCCCTGAAATTATAATGCCTAAGATTACACATAAAGAGAATGTACGAGAAAGCATCTCTCAGGTTGTTTGCAAAACCGGGTAATTTTGGGTGGGGAACACTACACATGTTGTCAGATTTCCTTAATATATTAATTAGTTTTATTAAATTGTTTTTACCCTTTTCTATAAACATCTACTGTCTGGGAAAGAGAGGAGAAAATATGCAATGGAAAATATAGGTGATGTAACTTTAAAAGAAATAAGAAAAGATTTGTTTTTAAAATACCATTTTTGTAGCTGAGTGAAGGATGGATTAGAAAGTAGAGAGATTGGATATATAGAGATGATTTAGAAGGATTTTAAATAGCGTAGGCAAGAAATGATAAAATCTTGAACTAATAGTTATGATGTGAAGAAAGGGAGTGATTTTTTTTTTCAGTTAATTATGAGGTAAGATTGACTTCTACCCTTTGGAAAGGCATTGTGTGGGTTACTTGGAAAGTGAAGGCTTGTAACAGCCTCTGCAGAGAGTGAAAGAAATAAAATCAAAGAGAAATAAGAGGATTGACATGCAGTGGTAAGGGTCTAGTTGAGGATGAATACCATAGATTTCCATAGGCACACTTAGAATACTTGTGTGACCTCCTCCAGTGGTGCTCAGCAATTATCTGAGTAGGAGAACAAAAATCAATAGTTGGCATAATCCAAGGTTGGAATTTAGAATGGGATGATGTTCAGTAAGGAAAGGGACAAGGGATTTAAGGATTGAGGATGATCTAAAATGGGTTAACTAATGATGCACATTTTAGGAGGAAATTGAAAGCAGGGTTAGCAGTAATGGCCTGAGATAACAAAAAAGGATGGAGTGAGTGAAGGTTTTCATAAAGATGGAGGACGGGTTCACGAGTGGTCAGGGGTATGCTGGAGCCCTTTTAAATTGGCTTGGAAGAGTTAATTGTTGGATGATCCTTGTCATTTCTCAGAAATTGGTAAATGGTACAAATTGGGGCTTGCCTTATTCTTTTGTTGATTTCCTAGACGTAGGAGCGGGATTGAGAACATGTTAAGTATGTAGATTAAACCTGAGTGTGCTGTGATTATTTCTTTTGAGAGCTAGATGTAAACATTTAGCAGCCCAACTTTGGGTGAGACCCAGGAAGTGATGGATTCATGGGTGACACTCATCCAAGGAAGGCACAGTGCAACTGAGCAGTCCTAATTTAAACATCCTGGACTTGGGTGGAGAATTGATGGACCAAATAGGAGCTGAAGCCAAAGAAGAACAAGGGAGACAAAATAAAAAGCAGAAAATGCTGAAACTGTGATTCACTGGTGTTGTGGGTTACATCATGATCGTCAAAATCATCATCACTGCCATTTACATGACACTTCTGGGAATATGTTCCTGGCACTGTGTTAATTACTTTGCAAATATTAACTCATTTGATCCTCACAATAATCCTGGGACAGCTAGGTGGTGCAGTGGATAGAGCACCAGTGCAGGAGTCAGGAGGACCTGAGTTCAAATATTACCTCAGACACTTGACACTCATTAGCTGTGTGACCTTGGGCATGTCACTTAACCCCAATTGCCTCATCCTGGGTCATCTCCAGTCATCCTGATGAATATCTGGTCACTGGATTCAGATGGCTCTGGAGGAGAAGTGAGGCTGGTGACCTGCACAGTCCTCCCTCACTCAAAACAAAGTCAAGTGCAAGTCATGTCATTATTTCTCTGATGGCATGGTCTTCTTTGGCAACGAAGGATAAACACACACACACAATAATCCTGGAAAGTAAATGATAATATATGAACTATTCACATAAGTGAATGGGCAACTCTCAGTGGCAGGAGTTTTTAACTGATCTTTAATTAAATAAATTCATACATGCATACGTATATACATTCACACATATGTATATGAATTGATAACTTTAAGTATAATTGACTTCTTTTGTAATAATATTCTATTTTACGAATTTGCAAATATTCTAAAAAAGTATACAGATACTTAATCAGACTACCAAAGGGGCCCATAAAACACACAAAAATGGTGAAGATCCCTTTTTTATATTCTTTCTAATTCTTCTCCAGGTTATATATCACTAGTTAATTTCATTCAATTCTCAAACGGCATGAGCCTGACTTCTGGGCAACTGAAAGGATTACCATTGTAACTTAGCTAAGGTCTATATAATTTCTTGTCTGTTTTATTGCAATAGCCCTGTTAGTGGTCTCCCTGCATCCCATCTCTTGTTTCTACACCATCTTCCACATAGCTATGAAATTAATATCTTTAAAAGTCACACCTGACTATGTCACTTCTATGAAGAAGCTTCAGTGTCTCCCTGTTGCTTCTAAGATTAAAACATTAATAAAAGGCTCTTGAATTTTTAAAGGATTTTTTCTGAAGAAAAAAATGCAGAAAATCCAACACAATACTATAGTTGCTTGAAGAGTTTTAATCATAGTGTAACTCTTTAAAATAAATTCGATAATTTACCCAACAAGGTCCAACTATTTACATCACATTAAGTGTTCCATTCTGGAAGTTTTCCAATTAATTTAATGCCCTCTACAAAAGTTGGTGTCTAGAATGGAACATACTATTCTAGACTTTGGGCAAAAAGCATAAATGTGGGAGTACCTCTTTCCTAGACCTTGATTCTGTACTTTTTAAAATTCAGCCTAATATTGCTTTAGTATTCTTTGATGTCATAATATGTTGTCTTTTTCTGACCTTGTTGTCCACTAAAACTCCAAGTTCTTTCTTGAATGAACTGCTCTTTAGCCACTCCCCACCCCATCTTATGCTTTTGTAATTGATCACTTCAAAAAATGTAAAAGACTTTGTATTTATCCCTACCAATTTGATTCTGATTCACTTTGTCTCATATTCTAGACTGCCAAGTCAACATGTTCATTTAATAAATGAAGAACCAAAGATACATAGAAGTGAAATAGTTTGCCTTATATACCACAGGTATATAAGTAGATGAGCATGGATTTCAACTCTGACCCTGTAATTCTAAATCCAACACTATTCATTGCATCATGCTTCCTACTACTCTAAGTTCAGACCTTCATCTCTTCTAACTTGGTTTATTTGGATAGCCTTCATATCATTAATCCTTTCTCAAAGGTCTTTCTTGTTGAATACATCCTTCCCCAATCTGCCAAAATGATATTCCTAAAGCACAGGTCTGATCATATCACTACCCTGGTCCAGAAGTTCTGGTGGCTCTGTACTGCACTTAGGACAAAATAAAAAGTTCTTCAGTTTATCATTTAAAACCCAAGACAATCTGATAAGTGACTCTCTGTCTCTATCTCTCTCTTTTTGTCTCTCCCTCCACACACACACACACACACACACACACACACACACACACGAGAATTGTTACTCATTCAAATTTCTAGAAACTCTTAAATTTTAATAATAAATTAACTACTTAGATGACAAGTTCTTATGGATAAAATAAGATATCAATTCCTGGTCATCTTTTTGAAGAGATAATCTTATAAATGACTTGTTCCATGTATTACAAAATTTCAGTCTACTAGTCTCAGATAAACAATCACAACTGACATGTTATTAACTTTTGGCTTTAACTTTTTAAATTGCTTGATATTCCCCAATGAATGGAGACAAACATTGCTGTTGTTTTTATTTGAAATTCCACAGTTCATTATTACTTATTTGCATTTCTTTTGTAGTTCTTGGACTCCAGCACCATGAAACTCAACAGCAGCAGCTACTACTACTAATAATGCATTAGGGAAGTTGTGTAGGAGCTTCTTTTTCCCTTGTTTCATTTGTGTTTATTTTCTTCTTGCAAATTAATTGTAAATTCCAAGGTCACTGTCATAGACCTTGTCTAATTATATTTTAAGCAGTGTCTAATGAATTAGCAACACTTAAAAAATGAGTGTTTATGTAATGTGAACTTGTTTACTATATAGATTCAAAAAGCACATCAAGCAGTCATGACCTTGTAAAGTGTCATTTCTTACTATTGGATGGTTGCTAAGAAGAAAAAGGGATGTCTTATAGTCTATTTCTCTTACAGTTGACTTTACTTTGGCCTAATGCTAGATGGTATAGATCCAGGCAAACCAATTCTACCCCCACTCTGACCTTGTAAAAAATAAAGATATTCTATTTGTAGTTTCGCAAACATTATGTCTGAAGAGAAACCAGAATGACTTTCAGTAAGTATGTGGTTGTAACACATTTCCTGTCTCCATTCCCTAACCCCATCCCCAAACCCTGCCTTTTAGTGGCCTAGGGTTTGATGCAGGGATTAATTTGTTCTTATACTTATCGAGGCCTTTGACACTTCAAGGTAAAAAGTAGAGAGAAGAATGGCTTCCTGAATTCTTTAAAGGTTTACTCTGAACAAAAATATTATTTTTTGATAGGGGCCTGAAATAGCTTAATGAGTCTATTTTTTCCCTGAAATTTTACAAGCTATAATGAAAATAAGAATATGATTTTATCCCCAATAAAAATTAATTTTAACATACTACTATATAGCTTGAGATACCTGTGGGAAAAATTCTTGTTCCTTTATCTCTTCTGCAAGTTTGGCATGTCGTATTCCACTTGAATCTTTATCCTCTGGCTCTTTCCCTGCTGACTACAAACTTCTCCCATTCATCAGAAATCTTCGCTTGGCCTTGACTTTTTCCTGTAGCACTCCTCCCTTTCACAGAAGAAGTCCTAGAAAATGTCCTCTCCTCTGTTGCTTTCAACTTCCTTACCTCTCTCTGTCAGCCAGGTGACACAGTGGATAGAGAGATGAACTTAGAATCCAAAAGACTCATGTTCCTGAATTCAAATATAGTCTCAGACCCTTATGAGTTGTATGGCTCTGGACAAGTCACGTAACCCTGCTTGCCTCAGGGCAAAATAAAAAATTAAACTGGAGAAGGAAATGGCAAACCACTTCAGTATACTGGCCAAGTCCCCCCCACCAAATAAAACAAAAAAAACAAACCTAAAGGGGCCATGAAGAGTTGGATAATATTGAAAAGACTCAAGAACAACCTTTGACTTTTCCATTCTGTGCTGACAGCTGACTGAGGGAAAATTGCTGCCTTTAAGTTTCCCAAAGATCTTCTAATTGAACAATTCAATGATCTTTTCTCAGTCCTCATCCATCTGGATTTCTCTGTAATGTTCCACACTATTGACAACTCCCATCTCCCAGATACTATGTCAATTGTGATTTTTTTTAATGATGCTGTATTCTCTAATTGTTTTTCTCCATCTTGTCTGAATGCTTCTAGTTTGCGTTATCAACCATGTATCCCAGGGCTTCCCCTCTGGGTCCTTTCCTGGGTCCTCTTATTCTTCTATTTCTTCACTCTTTATCTTGGACAGTTTGTCAGCCACCATAAAATCAGAGATCAATACCATGAATATGACTTCCAAGTCTTCACATTCAGCCTTCGTTGTGTCTGGAGATGTAATGTTGTACCAATAACTTTATCCTACTTATCTCCATCTGGATGTTATATAGGTATTTCAGAATGAAATGTGTACAAAGCAGATTTCACATTTACCCTCTCTCCCCGAACCCACCTCTCTTCCCAACTTGCCTGCTTCTGACATGAGTACACCTAGGGCTTCCAGTTACCCAGGTTAAAAAATGCTTTCAAATTACCCTAGATGTTCATTTTTCTTCACTCTTCCCAGGCCAAAAAAAAAAAAAAAAAAATTCCAATCAGTTTCTAAATCTTGATTAAATCTTTTTTACACTTCAAATTTTCCCTTTTCTTCTCCTATGTTAACAACCTTTTACTTCAAGCCTTCACTACTGTAACAACCTCTTAATGACTAATCCTGCCTTCAGGCTCTCCTTTCTCCAGTTCTCTGAACAACTTTCAAATTCATAGTCCTAAAGCACAGATCTGACCATATCACCATCTGTAATGAAAGTGATTAAAATTGAATTACCTAATAGAATCCAGGTATTTGGATATTTTTGATAGGGAGAGAAAGAGGAGGAGAGTTATAGGGTACTTCTAGTGATGAGAATTTCTAATTAACGCAGATTTTAAACTTATAAATCCTATAATCTTGGAGTTGCTTGATATACTTAGAGGTTAAGCATGGAGTAAGTGTGTGTGACAGCAAGTGTGTGTGAGAGAGTTAAGATTTGAACCCAGGAATTCCTGACTCTGATGTTGGTTTTCTTTAGTTATGCCCAAATTGCCTCTCTCTGACATTGACATTCAAAGGAAAAAGATAATTGAAGTAGTCTCTTCCCTTACGGAGCTACATTTTACTAGCTGTAAAAGGATATACCCAGATAAATAAAGGCAAAATGTAACAAGTATATATAGAATAATTTCATATCATAAGGTGGGACTAGCAAGAGGGAGGAGGATTGGGGCAATCAGAAAAAGACCTGATGTAGGAGATGACAGTAGAACTCATCCTGAGATGGAAGCCCATATTCCAAGAGGCAAAAGTGAACATGCCTGACAGAGGGATAACCTATCTAAAGGCAAAAAGGCAGAGATGGGATAAATGTGTGTATGTCGTAGGTGGTCTATTTGGCTTGAAAAGCAGTATATGGATGGAGATAATATAAAAACAGTCTAGAAACATAGACTGAAGTTAGAATATGATGAACTTTAAATACTAATATCTTGTTTTTGTCATTGCCCCCTGTCACACTCCTAGCATGTGGCAGACGTGGGTCAGTCATGGAAGTAATGGTCAAATCACTTGCTTCACCAACTTTGCAATATGTCTTATAATCAATTCATTCTCACTTCTAAAGTGGGAAGATATCATATACATACACACACACAGATACACATATATACATAGATATGTGTACATATGCATATGTGTGCATGTATTTCTCACCCCTTATAACGTGTGTGAATGGAAGGCAGTATGACATAGCACAAAGAGAAACTGAAAGTCCTACCTTTGATATATACTGGCTATGCTGCCAGAGGCAAGTAGCTTAACTTCTCATTGCTTTCCAGGGGACCCTTTAACACTAATAAATTACATAACAAAGTTTTTGAGATGTGTGAATGGAGGGAGCTTCTAAGATTGGATATTCCTTGCATCATGTAATTTGCAAGTACAACACTACACTTCCCTACACTCTAACCCCAGCACCCACCAAAGTGGGCTTATACATCCTCAATGAAAGTTTAGTTATCTAAACAATAACAAGTACAATACACAATCAGTTGAGTAGCTAACATACCTACCAAGGCAAGGAAAAAACCCGAGCCATGCCCCATTTCCTACTTTTTATCTAGTAAAAACAATCATGATGAAGATAACAGAGAAAACCGCCTGGACTATATGTTGCACTATAAATCATAATAATGTTAATGCAATGCTTACATGAATATCATCCTATTAGACTCTTCCACCAATACCATGATGCCAAGGGCTGTTTATATTACCAAAGATGAGTTCCTTCTAGAAGAAATTACAAGCATGCTTTGATGAGCAATGTTCTCTAAGAGTCTGAAAAATGATAGCTTTGAAATTCAACTGGTAGATTATATTTATATATGTCACAAAGGTACAAATTAGCCTTTTCCATTCTCATTCCAAAAACAAAATCCTAACAGAAAGTCCTGAAAATGTTTATTTTTTTCATATTTCCTTTCTACTTCTATATCTCTGCCTCAGGACAGATGTGAAAATATCAGATTCACACTTTATAAAAATACCCATAGAATTGCTTATGATGTGAAGATGCCCCAAATTCAACTGGAAATGAATGATAAATCATTTGAGAAGGCCTAGTTTTGACTTCCCTATTTCCTTTAAAGACATGATAAATAACCTCTTTCTATAAAATATGATGCTTCACATTTCATATTGCATTCTGTATTCCTCTAGACACTTTCATTAGTTTCCCAACAATCCTATGAAACAAATTTTAAGTGACAGAAGGGAGATTTAAGTGTTTGAAAGTGTTTTGGGTCCTAGAAACATATGCATTTTCCCATTCTAGATTAACTTTCACAGTGTTTTATGCACAGATTACACACAAACAGCTGAACTATGAATTCTAATTTTGTCAGGATTGGCAGTTTTATTGAAAGAAGCAAATTTTGCTGGTTCTTTTTAGTAGGGGGAAGGATTTTTTATTTTTCACTTATAAATATTAAAATTTAAGTGGTCATATAAAGTATTTTGTATCAGATTCAGGAGAGATTTCATAAGGTAAGAAAAATTAAAGAGCTTTTGAATTCAGTAAACTAGTCAAGGATAAATCAAGGTCAAAGCCTTATAATTTTAGAGAACTCTCTGAGGCTTAGAGAGTGTAACTGATTTGTCTATGATCTCAGAGTTATTAATTGTCAGCAGCTGTATCTGAATGCATGTCTTCCTCATGCTAAATCTAACAATCTATTCAGCAAACCATGATGCTTCTTTTAGTTAAAGATACGGAGAAGTTTTTTGAAAGTTAAAAAAAATACACTTAGACATGGGTATTCAAAGCTCTTCTTATTCTGGCTTCAATATAAGATATGTCCTTTCTACATTATTTTGTATTCATAAAGTATCTTTGTTTTTTTATATCTTTCACTTAATATACTTGTTTACCTCCTTTCATGCTAGAGTTTATAATTTCTTCGTTAATATTATCTATATGGACCTTTAAAACTTATCTAAAAAAAAACTTAGACATCATTACCTGTTTAAGGGCTTCAATTCAGTGATATCTTAAGTCCCTATTATGTACCAGGCACTCTTCTAAGAACTGGGGATACAAAAAGAGGCAAAAACATCTGAAGCTGAGGTCCTCAGCTTCCAGTACAATGGGAGAGACAACATGCAAATACATATATGCAAAGCAAACTATATAGAGAATAAATAGAAAATAATTGAAGGTGAGAAACACTGGAATTAAGATAGATTAGGGAAGGCTTCCTGTAAAAGGTAGGATTTAAGTTTGGACTTAAAGGAAAGCAGGGACATGAGTAGTTAAGGCAGAGGTGGGAACCCATTCCAGGTGGAGGGAATAGCTGGGTATTCTTATTTGTGGAATAACCAGGAGACCAGTGTGACTGCAAGTATGGAAGGAGTTAGAGTAAGTTATGGAGAACTTTGGATGCCAAACAGACATTTTATATTTGATCTGGAAGCAACAAGAGGCCAATGAAATTTCTTTAAAAGTGAAGGAGACATGATAAGACCTGCATTTTAAGAAAGAAAAATCATTTAGTGGCTGAATTAAAAAGGAATTGGATTGAAGATAGACTGAAAGACAGAGTACTAGGAAGCTGGATGTTGTCTTTTGTTTTCCAAGAGGACCAAAATGACATCACCATGATAAAGTGAAGATTCACTGTGTCTGACTGTGGCTGATCAGACTAATATGAGCTCAGAGTGCTCTACCACAGACTGGGAACAGAAAGTTCGTATACATTTTTGGGGTGGATACTCCAAATTTGCTCATTCTATGTTTACTTTGTGCTGTCTCAATTCTGCTGTGCTCAAAGAGCACAACACCCTTTCTGAAGTGGGCATGCCATGCTGAGTGGTCCTGTGCCAGTATCTCCCATATTGCACAGGCAAATTCAAAGTTCTTGAGAGAGACCTTGAGAGTGTCCTTCTATCACTTCTTCTGTCCACCATGTGATCGCCTGCCCCATGTGAGTTCTCCATAAAATTGTCTTTTTGCAGGACTATATTATGCATTCGAATAACATGACCAGCCCATTGGAATCGCATTCTCCCAGGAATAATTTGAGTGCTTGGCAGTTCAGCTTGAGCAAGGACTTCAGTGTCTGGTACCTTATCCTGCTAGGTGATTTTCAGAATCTTCCTAAGGCAGGTCAAATGGAAACAATTCAGGTTCCTGGCATGGCATTGGTAGAACGTCCATGTTTCACAGGCATACAATGAGTTCAACTCAACGGCTCTGTAGACTCTCAGTTTGGTAGACTAATACTTATTCTCTCCCAAACTTTTCTTCAGAGTCTCCCAAACACTGAGCTACCTCTGGCAATGAGTGCATCAACCTCATTGTGAATGTGTACATCACTGGAAAGTACACTACCAAGGTAAGCAAACTTATCGACAGCATTCAAAACTTCTCCATTTGTTGTAATGTATGGTGTGGTGGTGACTGATGTAGCACCTGTGTTTTCTTGGTGTTAATTATTAGGCCAAAATTAGCACAGGCAGCAGAGAATTGATCCATACTTTGCTGCATCTCACCTTCAGAGGCTGCATTGAGGGCACAATCGTCTGCAAACAGAAAATCATGCACCAACACTCCCTCAACTTTGGTCTTGGTTTATAGCCTTTTCATACTGAACAACTTACCATCAGTATGGTAGTAGCAAGAAAGGTATTGCAACAATCAAAGCATGAGGGGGTGAGAGGATGAGGGCCTCCACTAGAGTGGTAGAAAAGTCAGAGGAGAGAAAAGGGCATATTTGAAAGGTGAAATTGGCAGGCCTTGGCAGCAGATTTGATATGGAACCAGGTGGTGGAGATGGTTAGTAATCCAGGATGACTACTAGGTTGCAAGCCTGAGGGACTGAAATGGTGGTGCTGTATACTATAATAATAGGTAGGAGGTGTGAAAGGTTTAAGGGAAAAGGTAATGAGCTTTTTTTTGTATACATTGAGCTTAAGACATCTAATGGACATCCTTCAAGATGTCAGATAGGCAGTTAGAGATGTAAGATTGGAAAGGTCTACCCCACTTGGGTAAAGGGGGAATGCAGACCAGCGCAGGCAGTAGCCAGCAAGCAAGTGGGAGGCTCTTAGCCACAGCACAGATCAGCAAGTGAGGCCCCAAAGTCTTGGGTCACTAGTCTGTCTAGTGACTGACACAGCAGGCCAGATGGGAGTCCTCCAACTCCACTTTAAAGTTACAAAGTAGTCAAAAAAATGAGAAAAAAAAAGAGTCCTGACCAAAGAAAGCTACTATGGAAACAGGCAAGATCAAAACACAGAAGATCAAAAGTTCAGAAGAGGACAGCAATGCCAAAGTGGCTTGTAGTTTGCCCTTTGTTTCTGAATATCATGCCATCAGGATGATGAAGCCATGACTTGAAAATGAATAGGATTTAAGTGAGGGTGGATTGAGCGAAATCACCAGCCTCACTCTCTCCTCCAGAGACACCAGGGCCCAGTGGCAAGATATAGATAAAGATGATTAGAGATGGTCTATGGTGGGAAATCATTGCCTTTTTAAGTCTATACCTTCCCCGGGTCCCAGTTAGAGTGAGGCAACATCCAGTCAGCAATTAAAGTTAAGTAAGAAATGAGTCAAAGAGAGACTTGCCTTATCTAGTTTAAATAATAATAATAATAGTAATCTGGGGTAGGGGAAACCCTCAGAGTTTCTAATCAAAACAGAAATGGGTGCTATTTGCATTCATTCTGAGCTATCAAGGCCCAAACAATGACCATGTGGGGCTTTTGCAGGGATTTATATACTCTTTCAATGAGAGTCAAGGTGATTGTGATTTCAAAGTGGGATATGCATTGGTCTCAAGTCCAAAAAGCCTTCTTGGAAGACCTCAAAAGGACTTTTAAAATCAAATAAAAGAAGTGGAAGAAAAATTAGGGAAGAAAATGAGAGATATATGAGAGAAAGGAAGGACAAAAATTGACTGAAGAAAGTAATTCTTTAAAAAAAGTAGAACTGTCTAAATGAGAAAAAAGAACACTGAAGAAAATAACTTCTTAAAAAGTAGAATTGGCTAGATGGAAAAAGTGGTACAAAAGCTAAATAAAGAAAGTAACACCTTAAAATTTGAATTGGGTAAGTGGAAGTTAATGATTCTATGAGGCATCAATTATCAGTCAAACAATATAAAATACTTGTAAATCTACTTGCCAAGACAAACCCAGAACTACATGAATGCCAATATAAAAAAAAAATTCACACAAATAAAGCCATATCTAAATAATTGGAAAATATCATTTGTTCATGTGCTGGCTTCACTAATATAATAAAAAAGACAATTTCACCTAAATTAATGTACTTATTCAATACCATACCAATCAATCTTCAAAGTAAATATTTTATAGAGCTAGAAAAATAATAGAATTCATCTGGAAGAAGAAAATGTCAAGACTATCAAGGGAAGTAATGGGAAAAACTGCTAATGAAGGTGACCTAGCCTTACTAAATCTAAAACCATATTATCAGTCATCAATCATCTAAACAATTTGTTACTGACTAAGAAATAGTGTTGTGGATCAGTGGAATAGATTAGGTTTACAAGAAACAGTTATAGTAATCTACTCTTTAATAACCCCAAAGAATTCAGCTTCTGAGACAAGTACTCACTATTTATCAAAACTCCTGGGAAAACTGGAAAATTGTATGGCAGAAAGCATAGACCAATATCTCACATTGTATATGAAGATTAGGTCAAAATCGGTATATTGTTTAGACCATAAGCAAATTAGGAAAGTAAGGATAGTTTACCTGTCAGATCCATGGAGAAGGGAAAAATTTATGACAAAACAAGAGAACATTAAGAAATGCAGAAGGGATAATTATGATTATAAGAAATTAAAAAAAAAGTTTTGCACTCAAATTCACAAAAATATAAGTCATTCCCCAATTGATAAAGGGTCAAAGAATATGGACACGTAGTTTTCAGATGAAGAAATGAAAAGCTCCCTGTGATTATATAAATATACTCTAAATCACAATTGATTAGAGAAGTTCAAATCAAAACAACTCTGTGATATCACTTCACACCTAATAGATCGGGTAATAAGACAGTAAAGGAAAATGATAAATGTTGGAGAAGATGTGGGAAAATACATACACTAATGCATTGTTGGTGGAGTTGTGAGTTGATCCAACCATTCTGGAGAGTAGTTTGGAACTATTCCCAAAGGGCTATGAAACTGTGCATACCCTTTGATCCAGCAGTCACTACTGTGCACAAAAATATTTACAGCAGTTCTTTCATGATGGCCAAGAACCGCAAACTGGTGGCACGCCCATCAATTGGGGAGTGAGTAAACAAGCTGTGGTATATGAATGTAATACTGTTGTGATATAAGGAATGAGAGCAGGTAGACTTCAGAAAAACCTTGAAAGACTTATTTGAACCGATGCTGAGTGAAGAAAGCAGAACCAGGAGAACATTTTACACAGTTGCAGCAGGAATGTGTGACAGACTTAGCTCTTTTCAGCAATGCAATGATCCAAGACAGTTTCCAAAGACTCATGATGGAAAACACTGTCAACATCCAGAGAAAGAACCATGGTGTCTGGATGCAGACAGAAGTATGCTATTTTCTTTCTTGTTGTTCTTGTTATTTTTTTTCTTTCTCATGACTTTTCCCTTTTGATTTAATTCTTTTTTTTCACAACGTGACTGATGTGGAAATATGTTTGACATGATTGCATCATTATAACCTATATCAGATTGCTTGCTCTCTTGGGGAGGAAGGAGATAGGAAGAGAGAAAAATTTGGGAATCAAAATCCTATAAAAATGAAGGTTAGAGGCTATCTTTACATGTAATTGAAAAGAAAGTCATTTAAATAAAAAAGTTAATGAGGGCAGAGGTAGAAATGAACAGCCAAGAATTATTATACACTCATGCAGATGCAGATTCACATGGTCAAAATTCATTAATACAGTATTTAGGCATATAGTGTATGATATTTCATTGTCTACTGTTCTTAGGATCATGGAATCACAGATGGATGTTATAAAGGAATTTTTAGAGGTTCAACTCTCTCATTTTTAAATGAAGATTTTATAAGCTCTGAGAATCTTTTCCTGTATTCTTACTTTCATATATGAGTTGGATTCCCCAGAACAAATTTATATTTCCCCTGCAAAGTTCTAGGGTTAGTCATGATGGGGTTGGAGGGACTCTCTTGAAAATTAATGTCTCAAGTTTTCATTTTGATGTGTTCTTCCCAATGTTAACCAACTGCTGTTGGTCTCTTAATATCATTGAACTAATTAACAACAAATAACTTTTACAGAGAGGTATTTACTATGAAAATATGTCCCCCCAAAAAACCAAAAACAACGATAAAGAAAAAGAAGTTATTAACATTTCCCAAAATACCTGGGAGCACACTTACCTGTACCACCTCAGTTCTTAGAGTGAGTCTAAATTTACCACTTATATTTCAAAATTTATGCCACCATGTTGACTTCTGAATATGGTATAGCCAATGGATGCATCAAGGTTGCTCCCTCTTGCTGCCTTTAATCTATGCTAGGTTACACAGATCCCTCAGGACTTCACTCATTTTATCTGGCTTCCAGATAACCTTAACATGGCCTCTACCTCCAGAACTTTTAGTGATGTTCAAAACTCATAGCTGTCTCATACTCTTTCACCTAAAAAAAATAATTAAAAAAGGAGATTTCACAGAGACAGACAAAATAGCAAGTCCATGCATTCATATAGTATATGGTGGCAAACCCAGGTAAAGAGAGAAAATCTTACAGCTTCTCACCCCACTTTCAAGATTTTCAGCTTGCCTTGCCTTGGTAATGGAAGACTGCCATTTTATCTCTCAATGCTCTCCACAAATTCCCCAAACTATAAATAAAAGTACATCCTTGCATTGGTAGAAAAAAATCCCTTCCTGAGGAGCTCTATTATATCAAGGAAATCAATTCTGGGGCCCATCCATCACGCTTTTCTGTTGATGCTGTTTACTCCGCATCCCATGAGTAACTCTTCACATATGATGTATCCCAGTATGCTCACAAGTACCACATGCCTTTCCATTGCTTTTTGTGTAAATTTCAACTTCACTCCCTCAGAGACTGTTGGATTCCATGCCTTGAGGCCATACAACTTAACCATAATTATATTGGTATTAAAAAAATGTGACAATCACTTTAGGGGAAAGTTTAAAGACTTAAAACAAGTATATAAATTAGTAAAGATAATTTTCTCTGCTTTTTTAGTTTAGCTCTTGGCTCAGATCATAGTCTATTTGTAAGTCTGTTGTATTTATATGAACGTATGTGGATAAGCTCTGTCCATTGTTTATTCACCTACTTATCACAGTCTGATAAATAGGATATTTATTTATCTATTTGTTTTTTTTTTTCTAGTGTAGAGATGTCAGGCTACTTTCATGGATTACACACAGCATCTGGGATCTCTTTAGTATTCTAGTACTTAATATAACCAGCACCATCATCCATACAATAGCTGTAGTTCATCAATGTTTTTAGTCAATAAAAGGCAGGTGGCAATCAATATGATGAGCTAAAATGGGGGTGATGATTTTATCTCTTTTTTATGCATTAAGTATACTACAAATTCCAGAGAGCAGAGGGCTGATTTCAATTCTTACAAGAAACTAGGAAGCATAAAGAAAACTTGTAAAGGTTTAACAACAGCAAACAAATTTACACCAACATTTTATGGACATTTAACATACACTTCAAAGGCAGAGGATAGGGACAACTAAGTGGTGAAGTGGATACGGCATCAGTTCTGGAGTCAGGAGTACCTGAGTTCAAATCATGCCTCAGACGCTTGACACTTACTAGCTGTGTGACCCTGGGCAAGTCACGTAACCTCATTGCATCACCAAAAAAATAATAAAATAAAATAAACAGTAGTCAAATGTGATTAATGCTTAGTTAGGAATATTGGACAAAGAAAGTAGAATAAGATAGGAAAATAATGATGGCTATTTGATTCAACAAATATTGAGTACTATGTTAATCATTGCCTTATTTCAAAATGAATTAGTATTCAAATATCTTACAAGTCTAGAAAAGCAAAATAAGCCATATTTACTTCAAAATTTGAAATTTTGGGGGTGGAACCAAGAAGGAGAAAAGACAATGACTCCACTGAACTCTCCCCAACACCCCTCTCAGCACCTTGAAATAATGTCATACAACAATTCTTATAGCAGCAGAACCTATAAAAGGACAGAGTGAAATAATTTTCCAGGCAAAGACCTATTAGAATGTTGGCAAGAAAGATCTGTCACACCTGTCTGAGAGTGGAGCACAGTCCAGCTCGGGCCACATGAACACATACCAAGACCTAGCAAGCTAGGAGCAGGCTTTGGAAGCCTCTTCATCAACAGTGTCAGAGCTTGCTTCCAGAGCTCTCAGCCCACAGATCCAACATATTCCAAGCAATTAAATATCTTTCCCAACTCTTCCCTACTTCCTGATTTTGCTATTACCTTTCAGGGTATTGTCATCCCCCTAGTCATCCTATCTCACCACCTGGGTGTCATCCTGGACCCTCTCTCACCTTCCATATCTAATCAGTTGCCAAGTCCTGCTGTTTCTACCTTTGTGACATCTCTGGTATATGATCCCTTCTTTCCACTGACACCAGCACCATAGTGGTATAGATCCTCATCACCTCAGGCCTTGATTATTGCCATAACTTCCTCCTTGTTCTCCTTGCCACAAGTCTTTCCCCATTCCAGTACCTCTTCTACTCAACTGCCAAACTGACCTTTCTTAAGAACACGTAAAACCCCATTCAATCACCTCTGGTGTCTCCCTATCACCAATAGTATCAAATATAAAATCCCTTGTTTGGCTTTTAAAGTCTTTCATAATGTAGATCCCTGCTACTTTTCCAGTTTTCATGGACTTTGCTGTTCCCTCAACTCCCATAGTTGGGGTTCCAGTGATGCTGTCCTACTTGCTCCATCTCCCAACTCTGTGCATTTTAACTGACTGCCTTCTACACCTAGAAGTCTCTTGATCTCAGTCTCCTAGTTCTCTTGACTTTCTTCAAGATTCAGCTTAAGTCTGGTCTTCTGCAACGTCTTTCTTTTTTTAAAATTTATTAATTAATTTATTTATTTAACTTTTTACATCCATTTTCATAAAATTTTGGGTTCCAAATTTCCTCCTCTTTTATCCCCTCCCCCCACCCCAATACACTGAGTAATCTAATTTTCCCTATCACCAATCTGCCCTCTCTTCTATCATCCCTCCCTTCTCTTGTCCCCATCTTCTCTTTTGTCCTGTAGGGCCAGATGACTTTCTATTCCCCATTAACTGTATTACTTATTTCCTAGTAGCAACAATACTAACCAGTTATTCCTAAAACTTTGAGTTCCAAATTCTCCCCATCCCTCCCTCCCCACCCATTCCCTTTGGGAAGGCAGGCAATTCAATATAGGCCATATCTGTGTAGTTTTGCAAATGACTTCCATAATAGTCGTGTTGTGTAAAACTAACTGTATTTCCCTCCATCCTATCCTGCCCCCCATTGTTTCTATTCTGTCTTTTGATCCTGTCCCTCCCCAAGTCTTGACTTCAAATTGCTCCCTCCTCCCATTGCCCTCCCTACCATCATCCCTCCTCCCTTGCTTATCTCCTTGTCCCCCACTTTCCTGTATTGAAAGATAGGTTTTCATACCAAAATGAGTGTGCATTTTATTCCTTCCTTTAGTCAAATGTGATGAGGGTAAACTTCTTGCTTTTTTCCTCAGCTCTCCTCTTTTTCCCTCCACTAAAAAGTCTCCTGCTTGCCTCTTGAATGAGATATAATTTACCCCATTCCATTTCACCCTCTCCCCTCCCACTACATTTCTCTCTCACCATTTACCTTAATTTCTTTTAAGATATGGTCCCATCCTATTCAGTTCACTCTGTGCTCTCTGTCTCTGTATGTGTGTGCATGTGTGTATGTGTGTGTGCGTGCATGCCTGTACATGTGTGTGTGATCCCACCAGCTACCCAGATACTGAAAAGTTTTAAGAGTTACAAATATTGTCTTTCCATGTAGGAATGTAAACAGTTCACCTTTGGTAAGTCCCTTATGACTTCTCTTTGCTGTTTACTTTTTCATGCTTCTTCTCATTCTTGTGTTTGAAAGTCAAATTTTCTTTTCAGCTCTGGTCTTTTCATCAAGAATGCTTGAAAGTCCTCTGCTTCATTGAAAGACCTTACTTTCCCCTGAAGTATTATACTCAGTTTTGCTGGGTAGATGATTCTTGGTTTGAGTCCTAGTTCCTTTGACTTCTGGAATATCGTATTCCAGGCCCATCGATCCCTTAATGTAGAAGCTGCTAGATCTTGAGTTATTCTGATTGTATTTCCACAATACTGGAATTGTTTCTTTCTAGCTGCTTGCAATATTTTCTCCTTGACCTAGGAATTCTGGAATTTGGCCACAATGTTCCTAGCAGTTTCTCTTTTTGGATCTCTTTCAGGCGGTGATGGATGGATTCTTTCAATACTTATTTTGCCCTCTGGTTCTAGAATGTCAGGGCAGTTTTCCTTGATAATTTCATGGAAGAAGATGTCTAGGCTCTTTTTTTGATCATGACTTTCAGGTAGTCCCATAATTTTTAAATTGTGTCTTCTGGATCTATTTTCCAGGTAAGTTGTTTTTCCAATGAGATATTTCACATTCTCTTCCATTTTTTCATTCTTTTGGTTTTGTTTGGTGATTTCTTGTTTTCTCGTAGTCATTAGACTCCATCTGTTCCATTCTAATCTTGAGAGAACTATTATCTTTAGTGAGCTTTTGAACCTCTTTTTCCATTTGGCTAATTCTGCTTTTGAAAGCATTCTTCTCCTCATTGGCTTTTTGAACCTCTTTTGCCAATTGAGTGAGCCTATTTTTCAAGGTGTTATTTTCTTCAGCATTTTTTTGGGTCTCCTTTACCAAGGTATTGACCCATTTTTCATGCTTTTCTTGCATCTCTCTCATTTCTATTTCCAGTTTTTCCTCCACCTGTCTAACTTGATTTTCAAAATCCTTTTTGAGCTCTTCCATGGCCTGAGCCCACTGGATGCCCACCTGGGATGTCTGGGATACAGAGGCCCCGACCTTCACGTCTTTCCCTAATGGTAAGAATCCTTCCTTGTCATCAGAATTGAAAGACAGGAACATCTGTACCCTCTCAAAGTAGCTCTCTATAGTCTTATTTTTCTTCCCTTTTCTGGGCATTTTCCCAGCCAGTTACTTGAGTTCTGAGATTCCTCTCCACCCCTGGCCTAGATCCGCCCAGCTAGTGCTTGGGGTCTGAGATTCAAATGGGCTTTCTATGGCAGATGCAGCTGCTATTCAATGTGAGCTTATGTTCTGGTGCTTGGGAGGGGGCAGGGCCACCTCCCAGGCTCAGTTCCCTCAGAGGGTTTATGCAGAGAGCTGAACTTCTGCCTGATGTCCTGGGCCACCGCTGCTCCCTCTGCCGCTGCCTCCCAAGGGGGCCCGAGTCACGGAGACACCCTGCTCCCCTCTCAGCCAGCCCAGAAGTCTCTCTCACTGACCTGTAGCGTCTGTGGGCGGAGGGACCTTCCCAGCCACCGGAGGTTCTGTCCCTGAAGCCTGCTCGGATCTGCTCCTCTCGGCCACGCGGCCAGGGCAGCACAGGGGTGTACTCCACTTTTCGGGGTGCGATGGACCCTGGGGATGGCTCTCCAGGGCTCTCTGGAATGGAAATCTTTTCCACTGTGTTTCTGCGCGCCTTGCAGTGCTCCAGAATTTGTGGGGAGTTCTTCTTGCAGGAAATATACGGGCTGTGGGTTCGGAGCTCGCCTACGTGAGTCTTTCTACTCCGCCATCTTGGCTCCACCCCCCAACATGTCTTTCTTGTTCCCTCTTAATGCTAATGCCTTCCCTTTATTGTCTCTAATTTATCCTCTGTACGCCCTGTTCACATGGTGCTTCTGTCATTAGGCTGTACGTTCTTTTAAAGCAGAGATAACATTTGGTCTTTCTTTTATTTGCACTGATTATAATATCTGATACATAGTGCTTAATAAAGGCTAGTTGATTGACTGGCATATTATCCAGTCATTTAAAGACCACATAAATGTAAGCTGCAATTAAGGCATATTGAGTACACTTATTTTGAACTTCTCATGGTTACAGGCACGGAGCATGGCAAAGCACAAATATTCCTGGAATGGACAGGAGCCTAGTGTAATGTCTTCCTTTGCCAACAAAAAGCTCTGGATAAGGATAAGCTTTAAACTTTTCACCTGTCCCCTTCTTTAATTGTATTCCAATTTGGTAAAAAACGAAATACTGATAAAATATTTGGTGCACGCCAATCCTTTCCATGAGAGCAAGAGGAGAGAGAGATTTCCTAACATAGTGTGATGTCACTATAATCATGGGGCAAGGAGGACAAATCTATAATTCAGATTTTCTTGTTAAAATGAGAAGCGTCAGAATTATATTTAAGCAGATCAGGAAATTCTGCAAACTAAAAAGGCCAAGGAATAGTCTCTGCTCCCTAAATATTACAAAATCTCATGGGATAGATTACATCAGAATTAAAGTTTTAGTTCACTCGAAGCACAATATAACACAAATGTATGGTGAGTGTGAGTAGGCTAAAATAAATGAGATTTTTCCAAAAGTTTTAAGTTTATTAAAGCTTTAAACTGTGCAAGCAATTTCAGGACATCACCAACAAAGAGGGTTGTAACACAAGCAACATAAAAGATGTCAGTAGAGAGGTCTATGACTAGAGTAGGAGGTAGACACCAAAGGTGGAAAGCAACCCTGGAAATCACTCTATAGCTCTCATCCCAGAGGTATTACTACTCTTATCTCTACATGGGTATTCCTAGTAATTGTGTATTGCTAGATCAGACCTACTAGGAGTATTGCTGGAACAAAGGGTATACAGCATTTTATAATCCTTTGGGCCTAGTTCCAATTTGTTCCTCATAATGTTTATACCAGTTCACAAGTCTACCAGCAATTCATTAGTGCACCTATCTCCCCCTCATTTTCTCTAGTATTTTTCATTTCTGATAGGTGTAAGGTGGTTGTGTTAAATTGCATTTCTTCAGTCAATAGTGATTTTTTTTTCCTTTCTTTTCTTTCTTTTTTTGAGGCAACTGGAATTAAGTGACTTGCCTAGGGTCACACAGCCAGTAAGTGTCTGGGACCAGATTTGAACTTAGGTCCTCCTGACTCTAAGACAGGTGCTCCATCCACAGCACCACCTAAACATTATATGTCTTTCTGTTTCAAGTGTATTTTTTACAAACAACATGTTGTTGGATCCTGGTTTCTAAGCCATTCAGATATCTGCTTCTATTTTATAGTAGAGCTTATCTCATTTCCATTCCCACTTACAATTACTAATTGTACTTGTCACTCCATCCCATTATCTTCTGTTTCTTTCTCTGGCTATCTTTTTTTTTTTTTCCGTCCCTACTCAAATGTCTATTTTCCTTCTAACCATTAATCTGTTCAATCTTTTATCATACACAGCCCCCTTTTCCTTATTCCCTTCCCCTCATATTTCCCTCTTAGGTAAGTTAGATTTATATGCACAAATGATTGTATATATGTATATATACATATATGCACCTATGTACACAAGCACATACATATGTACATACATACACATATACATGCATACATGTGTGCATATATTCTTTCTCCATGCAGGTAAGCTATTGTTTCCAAAGCATCCTAACCCCTACTCTATTAACCTTTGTTAATTTTGATTTTGATCTGAATTTGCTAACCTCTTATCACCAGCTTTATTTCTGTGTCTGTGAGCCTGAAAGTAAAACCTCACCCTGTGAGTATTTATACATTTTCCAGAGTTGGAGGGCATAATCCTGTGACTCAGTGTCTCGATAGAAAAAGCAAAAGGATCGTCCTACAAAACAACTCCCATGATCAAGCTTCCCTTAATGGGCAGGCCCATCAATGGATTGGGATCTTCTTTAATCATATTCAGATAGAGGCATTATATTTTTTGATAATCGTAAAACAAAAACAGTGGAAGATCCTACTTTGCTTGACCTCACAACTTTCTATCTGTGGTATCTGTTTTGCTAACTCACACCTGAACCTCACTTTTCTTACCTGCATCCTAATTCAGATCCCTCTCTAGCATGCTGCAGATTTCAGGTCATAGGACCAGTCACTTAATTAGTCAGCATTTATTAAATTGAAACCATGTTTCCCCTTTCCCTTAGTTCCATACTATTTAGCCAGGTATAATTCCTGTGCCCTAAGGCTTAACCACTGGCCCAGTTTCCACACATTTCTTGCTTTCTGAGATTCTCTTAGATAAGAATGTGAACAGCTGGACACATCATAAACTTTTTGTTTTCAAAACACAAATGCCCCTGAAAAAGATATTAATTTATGTCTCTAGTATAATGGTGGCAAAGGGGTTAACTGGATAAAAGCTTTGGTGAAGGAGATCTTGGAAAATCTTGGCTCAGGTGCAAGAATGTAAAGTAGAAGGCCCTGCAGTGGTATTTCCAATAACCTTGATAGGTTTGTTAAAATAATATACTGTTACAAAAGAATATTATCTCATGGATACTGAAGAGATAGCTGGAGAAATTAAATTTACCAGAAGAAGGAAAAGACAACAAAAGGATCCCAGAAATGGGTGACTAGAGGAGACTTGAGTCAATCAATTAGAATTTATTAATCATCAAGTACTACGTTCCAGACTCTGTTATGTGCAAGAAAGGAGACAAAAAACAAGTCCTTGCTTTTAGAGCACTCATGGAGAGTCCAACAGAAACTTGGCTGAGTTAGTTTTTAAGTCCTCAGATTACTTAGGAAGGGTTCAAATCCTGCTTCAGAGGCTTCCTCATTATAGGTCTTCTATAAAATGGGGATAATGATACTTCTAGTATTTACCTCAAATGTTTTTGGTTTTTTTTTGGTGAGGATCAAATCAAACAATATGTACACAGTCTTTTGCAAATTTGTATTACTATGTGAATGCCAATTTTCATTCAAATAACCAGAGATTGTCAGTACAATAAGATTATTACCAAAGCAATGGAAGTTCTATGACCCCTTCCTCAACCTCTTGGCACACTAAAATTTAAAAAATTAGACATTAGGGAGATCAATCCTCAAGCCCCTTAGTTTCCTTGTCTGTAAAATTAGGTGAGTGTATTCCATATTCTTCATGGTTTCTACCAGATCTACTACTGTAATAGCAAGGACCTGGCATATGCAGGAGGGTCTGCTGTATAGGTTCTTAGATCTGTTTTTCTAAAAGGAAAACAACTTTTGAGGGGTTCAACAAACTACTTTAATCAAGCACCTAGATCATTCACTTAGTTCAGAGGAAATAGTCAGCACTCTGAACTTCAGAGAAAATACAAACAGAGAAATAAAGACCAACAGACAGGGCTTCCAACTGTCTGACCATAAACAATGCATACATCACAGATCAACAGACAGATCCAAATTCTAACCATTGCATACATATATAGTTACCAGAGAGAGAGAAGCAGCATCTCAGTTTTCAAACCCAGGGGCCTCCTTAGTGGTTACCCAGAGTCTTATCTGGCCAAATAAACACTACGAATGAGTAAGCCCCAAAGTAAAACCTTACCTCAGAGTATTTATACATTTTCAGAGCCAAGGACCCTCTGACCCAGCCCCTCAGTAGAAATGAACAAAAAGTATTGAGGCCTATTAATGGTCAGGGAAGAGCTTTACTTCTTTCTACCACCCACCATTAAACTTACCTTAACATTGCAACTACTTAATGACCTCATTTAAAAATATTTAGAATGATAGGAGATATTTTTAAAATCTCATTCTGCTTTGCATCTCATATCTGAATGAAATTCAACCTGTATCCCTGCTCATATACTAAAGCTCCTTCAAGAACATAACCAGTCACTTTCAGGATCTTCCTTATATAACATTACCAAGAAAAATTTTGAAATCTCCTTGACTAAATATAGGTGTAGATCCACTAAAAAGGAAATATATACTTTGGGTAACTGAAGCTAGAAAGCAGAGTGAGCAGGTCTTTGCTACCCAGAAACTTTCAGTTCCTTGGTCTGTCATTCATTCATTCATTCATTCATTCATTCCTCACTTATTCATTTTTTCATTCATAGGTTCGTTTAATAACCATTTATAATATACTTTTTAAGTACAAAGCACAGTCAGTTGTTGAGTCAGTTAAGGTTACTGCACTAAAAAGAACTCTGTAACCCTAGTTCATCTCTGCTATTCTATTCAGGTCATGTCCTTTTTTATTGATGTCTTTATTATCTGAATAAGAATTATGAACTTTCTAGAAAATGTAAGCCTTAGTTTTCATTTGAAAATAAAAAAATAAAAATTATCTGTCCATGATAAGGAACAGGAGGTGGCCAACCAGAGTAAAATGAATGAGGGCAGCTAAGGAGGATACATGTTTATAATTCCAGAAGAAAAAATGCCCCAGTTTTGCCTCTATATTTATTTACCTCCTAGATATTTAATAATTGTATTTCTCCCAGTAGTGACTTTTTGCACTAAAATAAATGACTGTACAGTCTCTTACTGCTGACACAGATCACAGTTTTGTTGCTAATGGAATGTTAACCGCTTTTTAAATAACTCTGAATATGTCTGCTGGTCCATAAAAGATTCATCTGAAAGGAATTCAATTCATCTCCTGGCTCTGCTGCTTTCTCTGACATGAATTGGATTTTTCCATGTTTTACTTTGTGTCAGTAGTTGTACTGTGGAGAGTGGCACCTCGATGGTAATGGAGCTGATTAATTGGGACATCAAGGCATAGTATTAACATGTCAAGGTCACAATGTAAAGGGCAAATAATCTGTAAAACAAAACTGTCTTTCAAGTGCAATCCTCCTGCAGCAAAATCAGAAATTGCTCTCTTCTAGAAACCAGAAAAACAAGGCTGAGAAAATAGGCTGATTGAACTTTGCAAAGGAAAACCAAAAGCCTTATTCTATCTCTCTGTCTCTGAAGTGATACCATGCCCCTGGTAGAACAAGCAGTGTCACTTTCAGGGGAGTGAGTGGAACTTAAGTCAAAATGGTATCCACTTGAGCCTTTGATCATTTCATAACCTGAATTCCTTTGCCCTTGAAAAAATAAAAAGCACCTGCTTTAGTTTCATCTCAAAAAGTCTAGAATACGTAGAAAACTGTGACATTTGAAACATGAATTGAAGTTATTACGAGAATCCTTCTGGTTCTACCTAGAATGTAAATTCATTCTTCACACAAGTGTGTAAAAAAAAAAAAGAATGAATATCAGTTATTAAGTCCCAAGTAAAATCCCACCTTTTACTGGAGTATTCTATTTTTCCCTCTAAAATTCACAATGCCTAAAAATTATTTTAACTGTTATTTTGGGGAGATGATTGATGTTCACACATTAGTGAAAATTAGATCTCTCAACTCCTGTAGTGTGCTACGGTTTATAGAAACTATAGAATAATGCTACATTAGGTATATATGAACTATTTTCAAAACTTTATTCACATCCTTGAAAGTGACTTTATTTATTTTGTTATGCAATTAAATATTTAAACTCAATATGTGTGAAGAAAGGTAAACATATGACTGATATTTCTTCTATATGAATTTTATTAATATAGGCAATGCTGAATCAACACCTGTGTCCTGTTTGCTTAGAACCAAGTACCAAATCATCACTTTCTTTCTGTATTTCTATTTGGCTCCATCATGAACACAGCATACACACACACACACACACACACATAGACTCACCTCTTCATTTATAATTAACAGGTATGTTTAATTAAGTACTACATTACCCAGACTGTCTGATTCCATAGCCTGGTCACTTATTTGAAAAGATCTCAGAACTAAATTTTCATATTATTTGTGAGAGCACCAGCAACCTCCAAACCATCTAGGCTTGCAACCTTACTAACAGTTACCCCAGATATTCAATTTATTGGCAAATATTGCTACTTCTATCTTTAAAACACCTGATATCCATCTTTTTCATCCCCCTCATATGAGTGCCTTTCTCTATAGGCCTTTATTATCTCATGCCTAGACTACTACTATAACCCATAGGTTGGTCAGCCTGCCTCAAGTCTCTTCTCAGCCCAAGTCATTGTCCATTCAGGTTCTAAAGAAATTTTTCTAAAGCCTAGGTCTGATTGTGTAATTCTTCCACTCAATAAATTCCATTGGGTCTCTATTAGTTCTAAGATCAAATATAAATTGGTCCTTTTGACATTTATAGCTCTTTACACCCTGACCTCTCCCTATTTTTGCAATTTTCTAATATTTCTTTCTCCTCTAAGCATTCTAAAAATACAATAATACTGTTTTTCTTGATATTTTTCACCTATACTATTCCATTTCTAACTCAAGCTTTTTCTGGACATCTTCTACTCCTGAAATACTCTCTTTCCTCATCTCCTATTTTCCCTAACTCCTTTCAAGATTAACTTCAAATCAAAGACAAGAGCTTCTCCTAATGTCCTATACATCTCCATTACAGTCTATTTGAGATTGCCTTCCATTTACACTGAATAAATCACATATACATCATAATTTTTTGCATGTTGTCATCTTCCTTAGAATGTCAATTCATTGAGCACAAACACTGTATTTTTTCCTTTCTCTGTATGTTTGATGTTTAGCACAGTGCCTAGTACTTTGTAAGTGCTTAGTAAATGCTCAACAATTCATTGTTTAAAATATTTCTATTGATTTTTTTGGTGGAGATCTCAGATCAAGTAAAAGGTAATTCACAAAATCTCCTAAGAATACAGATTTTGATCTAAAACTAACGATATAGAAATAAAGTATTTGAGAAGTAAAATCCATACTCAAATAACAGGCGCATACTGAAAAAAAGAAACCACTACTTCCCAGTACTTTCTTTGCCTAATATATGAAGTAATTATTAACTGTTCATTTATACATATAAACATATATCTAAACATATACATCTAAACATATATATATATACATACATATATATATATGTTGTCATGAACTAGTACCTATCTAAAAAGAGATAGAAGAAAAGTAAAGACAATATGGTGTAGTAAAGAGATGATTCAATTTTGAGTTAGAAGAAATGAGTTTGAACTCCAGTTCTCTTACTTATGCATCCTTTGACAATTCACTTAACATATCTGGTCCTCAAGTTCCTCATTTATAAAATGTGAGAATTGAAATAAATGATATCCAATATCCCTTCTGGCTCTAAATCCATGATTTTATGACTAACAAGAATTACAATTCTTTATAGCCTCTCCAATTTAACATGGATATATTCACTGAGGTACATGACAGCATGACATGTGCCTCTTCAGACTAGGATTGTTGAAAGAATAGAGGTATTCTAAACCCAAGATTGCATTTGAGAGACCTGAAGGGAAGCCTTGTACTTGGTGGTATTTCATTAGTTCCATTTCTTCATATCTCTGAACCTTGGTCAATCATGCTTATATGGGGATATGATTTATCTCTGAAGACCCACAGATGTCTACACATCAACAAGAATGTCAACTAAGCCTGGGATTTTGTCCATGTGGATTTTGTCCTTTTGCCAATGCAGATATTTGGTTGAAGTAGCAAAATGGTGGTGGTGGTCATGGTGATTATGATAACAGCAATAATTATTCTTGTAATAATACAATTCTTCAGGTTTGTACGAACCCCATGTCAAATGATTGCCATATGTGACTTCACTTGTATTTGGTCCTCAGACAAAGGACTTCATGGACACTCTATTTAATAGATCCATAGTTATTTTAACAGTTTCAGCTATGCTGCCATAACGGCAACATTAGATTGTCAAAGACCCATCATAATACAAGTAATATTTAGCAAATTTTCATACCCAAAATTCATTTAACTTTGTGAGAAGTCCATTTCAGTTGAACAATGAGGTTAGAAAGCAGACTGTAGAGGGTGCAGAAAAGAGTAAGGAAAGTAGAGGAATTCAAGATATATTTTTCTGTGAATTTAATAAGAAAACTATATATATGATATATATAAATATATGTATATATATATAAATATATGTATACATGTATACACACGCACATATATATGTACACACACACACACACACAATTTAACCAGGAAGAAAGCTATAGTTGGTAGGTATGGTAGCATCATGATGTTTTGGTTTTTTTTAAGGATGAAAAATAATGGTTGTTTGTAGACAGCAGAGAAAGAATCACTCGAAAGGGTAAGATTAAATTTTAGAGTGAGGGAATTGAAAGAAGGGACTATCTACTGGATTGGTTGAGAGGAGATAGGATCAAGAATACTTTCTAATGAGTTCATCTTTGTAAAGAGAAAGGCTGCCTAATCATGTGAGGCAGAGGTGAAGGAGAACATATTGGGGCAGAATATCTGAGCAATGTGAGATCAAGAAGAGAGGAGAAGGGGGGCCTCATGGAAAATGGTCTCAAATTTTTCAGTAAAATATCTTGAAAGTGTGAGAAGGAGAGGATCCTGTGGGAAGCTTGAGGAGAGATATAGTTCTTTTTTTTTTTTTTTTTTTTGGAATTGATGTTATGGGAAGCAGAAGAAGGAAGGAGTTACAATATTATAAATAACTTTGTTTTTGCAGTGAGGAGCATATTATGTAATATTAATTGGTAGTGTACCCAGGCAACATGGTTTAGTGATAGAAATATAGAAAGCAAATGATAGGAGTAATCCAAAGTTGGAGTTTAGCAAAGTATGATTGAAAATAAGAAAAGAGGACAAAGAATTTATATGTAAATTTCAATTTTTTCACCAAGGAATCAAGGTAAGATATAACAGTGTAACTGAAGGAAAAGTGTTACCATATTGAAGAACTGAGGGATGGTAGAATTGGAGGTTATGGTGAAGATGAAAAAGAATATTAGAAGTCATATGGAATAAGCAAAGATTTTAAGGTCCTCACTCAACTTTGAGTAAGAAAGCCCGGGTTCTAGCTCCTCTCTGTATATCCAAGATTAACTTGGACAAACATCTCTGGAGCTCAGTTTCCTTATTTGTAAATTGAGGGTGTTGGGAAATATTTTGAGATCATTAAATTCCCCTCTATTCGTATCATTGACAAATAACTCAGAATGTTTGTCGAATGTATGGCCATGTTTCTGAGCATCTGACTTTAGGCAAGAGTACAGAGGAAGCTGAAGTTTCCTATAGGCACTACTCTTCTGAATCCACTAAACATTAAAGCTATTCCCTGGCTAATTAGCAGGAAAATATAATTTGGGACTCTGGGCATTGCTGAAATGAGATTTCATTTTCATTTCCAAAGATGGATCTAGAAAGTAAATATTAATATTTAGTAAGTTGAATAAATTTCAAGTCAGGAATCACTCAATATGCATTGATGTATAGTCTTGCTATTAAATATTAAATACTTTTGCTGTTTTCAACCTGGATGCCTTCCCATCACCTTACTGGATTGATTTGCCTCCTTTTTGGTAACGCTGTATTGCCTGTGATAGAAAACGATGAGTTGTCTTTTTTTCCACTATGGCAGATTGAGAGAATTTAAGATATTAATGCTTATTGCTGCAGGTTTGATGTAAGTTCCACACGCAATAATATATGTTAAACTTTCACTCTTGGTTGAAAGGTAGAATAAATATATTTGCATTATATTTTCTGGTCCTTTTTGTCTCTGTCTTTGTCTCTTCTTTACTCCTGGTGCTCTCCACAGTCCTGATCAGTGTTTGCTCAAATTGATAGTTTATAAAGAAACAGTGGAGTTAGACTGAATAACGAGTGAAAAGCAGGAGATTGGGTTCTTAGAAATGAAAGCTTTGCCATGTGTTGAAAGAATGAACTACAAATGAAGGAGAAAAATCCAAGAGAATTTTCCCTGGGGTTATCTCTCTGCAGTGCTACAAAAGTGCTTTTACTAACAGCACCCACCACAAACAAATTCTCTCTGACTTCTGAAGATAACATTCTTGCCCTCCCTCATTCTAGTCTAGATAAAGAGATTTTTTTAAAAATGCAAGTGGTTAAGGGAACCTTCATTACCGAGTTATCCACAGAGACCATCAAAGTGACTGGGAGGGAAAGGAATCATTTTTATAGGGCATGGCCATAGATCTCTATAACCTTTGGTGGGACTGCGAATTTGAAAATGCTGGCAGAGTAATGAAGAAAATAAAGCATGTTAAAAAGAAAAGAGTACAAGAAAAAGGTCAGAAGAGGTCGAATTGAAAAACAAAGGGAGAAGTCTTGGTCTGATTTACGGAGATAGAATGATTGAATTCTAGATTAGTTCTCTAAATGGGCTTGGGGAGTAGACACAGCCCATGGTACAAAATGAATATTCGTGCTTGCCTTCCCCCATCCTAGAAGATAACATTGGGAGATAGGATTTGCTCCCTTAATCTTCATTTGCAAAGCTTGAGATCTAGTGACAAAAGAGGGCTGCTAGTTTGCATCAGGTCTTTGAGATAAATCTGTCCAGGACCTGTTGACAACTGGCATTGCCTCAGTGCCCTGGCAAGGGAAGCCTCCTTAATTTTCCTATTTCTCTATTGTTTTTGATTTAGGGTGTCTTAGAGAGAGAAGGGAAAGTAGCTTTAAAGAAAATGATTATTTTTCTACCAGGTATATGTTCATAGCAATAGGTTACAATTATATTGTAGGGAAGACTGACAGGTTTTTAGTCACTGTGAGTATAGGTACTTACAAAGACAGCCCTGTCAAGGATTTATTTATTTTTTGTCTCAGAATGAATGTTTTTGATGTGGTTAATTCCCCCAAGACAGAGGAATAAGAGAGGACCTCATCAACTTAGAATTATTCCTTATTATTAGGGAATATCTATCTATATATGCATATATAATAGGTATATATATAATATTAAATGTTCAATATAGTAAGGGATTATATATTATAATCAGTTTCTATTATTACCTTCCAGATACTTGCAAAGGACAATATAATTTTCTATTGTCTCTTCTATTCTCTCCTGCCCCCAATCTCACTTCTTTCTGTGTTAGGGTGTCTAGGAAAACAGATCTTGAGAAACGGGATATCATGAGTTATGTGATCAGAATGATGAAATGACTTCTAGTTGACAGATTCAAAACATGGCTCATACTTGCCTTTGTCTTTTCAAAGGATCAGCATCACCCAGTCCAAAATGGATGTGTCACTTGACCAGAGATTTGAATGCAAGTGGTGTGATCTTTTTATCCCTTCTTCCTGGAGGGAATAAGCTCTATAGAAATTCTAGGAATAGGAAAGGTAATCTACTACAAATGACCCAACTAACACTGAAATATTGGGAGTAGAGGAGACATTTATGTGACTTCCTCTCTTCCTTTTCTGCAGAAGCCAAAGTAGCAGGCAATTAACCATTTTCTCCTTTTCTGCAGTCAAGTCAGAGCTGTAGTCAGATAAAATACCCTATTCCTACCTTGTCATATCCTCATTAAACATGAGAGCTAGAGGGAACTCTAGAGATCATCTATTTTATTTTAAGAAAGTAACAGTCTCAGATAAGAGAAATGATTTGCCCAGGCTTATACATTTACAGTACTAAGGGTGAGAGGCAAAGTTTGAAAACAGGCCTTCTGATACCAAATCCAGGAATTTTCCTGTTCTTCCTACTTAAACTCCCTTGCCCTCTTCCTGTCTCTCCTCTACCTGGGCTATTGCAATGGCTTGTTCTCAGTGTCTCAAGTCTCTCCCCATTCAGGTTTCTCTTTCCCTCAGCTATCAAATTAATCTCCCAAAATTCACATTTGTCCATATCACCACCTCTTACTCTATTTGATATACTCCAGTGGCTCCCTATAACACCCAAGATCAGATATAAAATTATCTGGCACTCCAAGTCCTTTATAATCTGGACCTTTCTTATATTTCCAGTCTTACATCATATTCCTCTAACTTACCACTCCCAGGTACTTGTGATCCAGTGACACTGGCCTCTTTTCTTTGCCTCTCACATGAGTTCATCATTTAATAACAAGTAATTTCACTGGCTGTCACTCATGTCTCCTCAACTCTACTTCATCGCTTCCCTGGATTTCTTCATTCCCAGCCAATATTCCTACCTTCTACAAGAAACCATCCCCAGTCCTCCTTAATATTAGCACCTTCCTTTGGAGATTGCTGTTAAGTCACTCTTTGTGACCCCTAGGATTATACTGTCCATAGGGTTTTCTGGGCAAAAATGCTGGAGTGGTTGGCCATTTCTTTGTCCATTAGATTATGGCAAACAGAGGTTAAGTGACTTGCCCAGGGTCACACAGCTAGTAAGTGTCTGAGGCCAGATTTAAACTCAAGCAACTCAGGTGTTCCTGAATCCAGCCAGGCCTGGCATTCTATCTACTCCGCTACTCAGCTGCCCCTAAGAATAGGTAGAGATTCTAAAAAAAAAAAAAGAGATGAGGAAGAAATCCATTTCAGTCAGTCAGTAAGCATTTATTATCTGCTAACTCAATCATCTTACCAAGTCCTGGGGATATAAAGAAAGACAACCAAACAGCTCTGCTCTCAAGAGCTAGTGGTCTAATGAGCTCCTCAAACAACATTCAAATAACCGGGTGCAAACAAATATATATATGACAGACTGGAGATAATCAATAGAAGGAAGTCATTCAAAGGGAACAGAAAAGGTTTCCTCTGGAAGGCAGGATTTTAGCTGAGACTTGAAACAAATCAAAGTAGCCAAGAGGCAAAAATAAAGAGGAAGAGAATTTTAAGTGTGAGAGACAGCCAGTAAAAATACCAAGAGTCTAAAGATACAGCGTTCATTCAAGTGTCACTAGATTGAATAATACATAGGAGGGGGACTGTGAGAAGATAAAAGACAGGACAGATTAGGAAAGGATTTGAACAGAAAATAGGGACTTTGATCCTGAAGGTCATAGAAAGACACTGAGATTTAGTGAGTAGAGGAGTGACATGGTCAGATCTGTATTTCAGGAAAATTAATTTGACAGATGAGTGGAGAATGAAAGAGAGTGGAGAGAGACTTAAGACAGAGAGATTGACCACCAGAGTATTGCAATAGATCACCTGAGGTGGTGATAACATGCCTGAACTTGGGCGGTGGCAGAGTTGGAGGAAAGAAAGGGGAGCGATATTTGAGGGATGTTATAAGAACAAATTGACAGAATATGACAAAAGTGAGGAGTTTAGGATGACAGCCAGTTTGAGATGTCTAAAACTCATTTGAAGATTTGAGTTTGGAGGTCAAGAGAGAGGTTAGAGGAAAGAAAGTAGGTATGAGAGTCATGTGCACAGGAATGATCATGGAAACCTTGGGAGGAGATAACAATATAAAAGAGGGAGAAGAGGAAAGGGACCAGGGCAAAGTCCTGGAGAAAACCTAGAGAAGCATGATCTGGATAAAAATTCAGTTAAGGATGTTGTAAAGGAGTGGTCAGATATATAGTACTAGAAAGAGAATAAGAAGAGAGTAGTGTTCTAAAAATCTAGAGAGAAGGTTTCAGAGAAAAGAGTGATAACAGTAGCAAAGACTTAGAAGAAAAGAAGAATAAGGATGGAGAAAACACTATAAGATTTGGCACTTAAGAAACTATTTGTAATTGTGAAAATAATTTTGAACGATAAAAGCCCAAGTCTAGACTTTTGCCCATTACTCCAAAAAGAATTTGGGTCCCATTTTTCTTCAGTCCCTGGAAAATCCCACCTTGAACTCTCTTTCAATTTCCACACTTGATCTGGCATTTGCTTGAGCCTATAATCCTCTCAACTGACCTTTCATTGTGGCTACTCCCAATTCTCATAACACCCTATTCTTTTTGTCCAGGAGGTGGCTCTTCAATCAACCCAGCTTACTGGCCATTCCTAGATCTGCCCCACAATCTTTCTATATTTAAGGTCCATCTTGTTTCCAGGAAAATGCTAAGATTCAATCTGGCTTATTTACATTAGTAACACAAAATTTCTAATTCCTTAAGAGTCTGAGCAATATGGCAGATACTTAATAAACCTTGCTTTTTTGGGTTTTTTTTTTTTTTTTTTTTTTTCCTGAAAGAAGGCTTTGATTAAATTCATTAGGGCAGGACTTGTGTGTTGCTATTTCAGGGTCCCAGCACTCCTAAACCTCAACATTTTCATTTGAAGAATAAGACCATAAGCCAAACTATAGCGAGTGGAGAGATACAGAGTTAGAGAAGTAGAAGCATGGGTTACAGATACTTTCTCCAGGAGTTGAGCCACAAAGGGGAACAAAATAATGGAGCTATGAAATGTAATGCTATGCATAAGGCACAGCAAACAGGTGAATTTTTCTCTCATAAAGAGTGTGTTCAAACTATCTGGGTTGTAAAATAGGCCAACATGGACCCACGTTGTGGGTTAGCTACTTGTGTTAGCTACTCTTGTGTTAGCTACTAACTGACTTGTGTTAGCTACTCTTGTGTTAGCTACTAACTGACTTCGTAGTTTTGTCACATATTATTTGTGTTATCTATGACTTAAGAGAAACAAGAAGGTCATCCAACAGCTTACTATTTTTTTCATAAAAGGTTTTCGAAAAATCTTCACATAATTTTAATCTTTTAAATCTCTTTAAGCTTAAAATTGTACTAAAACTTTTTGGAAATCCTGTTTATCAGGGATTGTCTCTGAGTCTAAACATACTCTACAATATCCAAATATGCCAACCACTTTAAGAACCGATTTCTGTAATAAAGAACTACCTTATTGAAATGACCATTTTACCTTAGAATTTCCATGTAAATAAAACTTGATTCAAGTTATAATGATAAGACTTAGCATGAAAAGATAGAAGAACAGCCAGAAGCTGAATTCCCTTTAAATCATGAAACTTACCTTAAAAAACATCAAATATAAAAAGATATTCTAAGGCACTCTTACCTCATGAGCAGTCCATCGTTTCTTTCTCTCATACTTTCCTTGATGGTATTCTTAATTCCTGTTCTTTCTTTTTTATTAGTTTTATATTGAAATCAGTTAACATCCACCATTGCTGCTTCATTACTGACCATGTGATACTCATCTTGGTACTATAAAGCATTATATCACTATAATCTATTATTCATATCAATGGTGGTGGATGAGAGAGATGACTGAACTTCAGCCTGAAATTGGATTAAACACTGAGGGAGGATAAGAGATGAGCCTGATGCTGATTTTCCAAGAAAGAATCTGGTTAAAGGCACAAACCTGGGGTATGAACATTATTTGAAAACCTCCACAAAATTAGCTTCTTGTGTGTCTAGAGATGCTTGGACATGGGGTTACATAACTTTTTTACATTCAGAGAGATCTGAGAGCAATCTCTTTTGCTGGGATTACAATTTTAATTTATGAAATACTTTTCCTTTATTTGTATATGGAAGAAAAATAATTACTATGAAAGCAACATCCTTAATGAAACACTGGCCTCAGAGAAAAGAACAGAATCTAGCAAAGAAAAGTATAAGACAACCCCTAATCACACTTTTCAGACAGGCTAGATGCTCTCAGGGCTGAATATAGAAGGATATTATCCCTAAGAAATCTCCACAAAATGAAAGTGAGTACCAGAGCATGCATACTGGCTGGCCATTGGTGGAATAGGGAGACTTGATACACAGGAAAAATACAAGAAATCCTCAGGAACTGTATTATAGGTGAGTTAAAAAGCACAAATAGGTGAAATTAAATTAAAAAATGATTTTATAGTTATAAAACTAATTCCCATGAAATTTGTGATTGACTAAATCTAAAACCTTATTTTGAATCTGCATAAAAATGCTCTGCTTCAATTATTTCTTTATGGGTTTGATGTAATATATATATATTTTTTCTTTTTTTATGCCTTTGTCCAGTATAATCTCTTTTCAGAGCTTTTAAATGTGAAATGAGATGATGGATGTGGATATTTTTTAACTACAAAGTAAGCACTCAAATAGATCTATGATTTCATTAACTTTGAAGTTGCCTCTAACAATGGGGATCCCAGGCCACATATGTTTGTTCATTCTGTGTGACTCTTTCCACACCCTGGCAAAAATTCATCACAGAGGGTCTCTGTGTAATGCAGGTGAATTTCATTGCTCCCCTCCAAAACATTCCCAGCCATATAGTTGTCATCCTTTACTCTTACCTCATAAGCAGTTCATCTTTTATCCCTCTCATACTTTCCTTGATCATATCCTTAACCTCTGTTCTTCAGATTCTCTTAGTTTTATACTGGAACCAGCTAAAATCCACCATTACTGCTTCATTGCTGCCCATGTGAATACTCATCTTGGTACTATAAAGCATTATATAATCTATTATTCATATTAACTGTGGTGGATGAGATAGATGACTGACCTTCAGATTGAAATTGAATTAAACACTAAGGCAGGATTAGAAGTGTGTCTTATACAGACTTTCCAAAAAAGAATTTAGTTAAAGGTACAAACTTGGGGCATGAGCATTATTCAAACACCTCCACAAAGTTAGGTTCTTGTGTGTCTAGAGCTGCTTGGATCTTGGGTTGCATAATTTTTTTCATTCATCTTCAAGCTATGGACTTGATAGTCTAAATCACTTCTCTAAAATATAGTACCTATAAAACTCTTTTATTTGAGTGCTAAGGTTCATGCTTTCCCCTTCTATAAAAGGGGAAGTGGACATCAAAGAAAAAAGCCCCCAAATCACCAAAATTAAAAAATAAGGAAGACTAAGTTCCCCCCTCCCAGGTGTTACTAACTTCACTTATGGAAGACATTCTTTTGGCCCATTTTTCATCTTCTTCCTTTTATGGACATTTAGTTCTTCAAATTACTGCTCCAAGAAGGAATTTCAGGTAATTAACTGACATCTCTTATCAGATGCTAATTCTTGATATCTGCTACAAAAGGTTTAACAAAGCCTCATCATGATATAAATGCAAATCTGTATTCTTGACAATTCTGCCACTGTAACATTCAATCTGGAAGTTTCTATCAAATAGAAAGGATTTGAGTATGACACCTGCAATAGCACAGCGATTTCTTAGGATCAACAATGACAGGGGTAAGGGTAGGAAGGGGATTTCTCTTTTATTATTCTGACCAGTAAGTTATTAACATTTTGCATGTGAAACCCATGGGAAAGAGTTTTTTTTTTAAAAATTCATTGTGTGTAGCCCTATTCCATTCCATTAGTGACAACTGGAAAGATGATAGAAAAGGGGCAAAGGAGTTTTAAGAATCATACAAATTATAAATCATATATAAAAATTCATTTAAATATCAGTGCCCTAAGTGTACTATTTTGGGTCAGAGACCAAAATAGAGACACTATTGGAGAAAATGAACTATTGAAAGTTGTAATGGATGACCATGTGGTTGCTGATGTCCTTTCTGAACCTAAAATTCTCACAGCATATTCAGTCAACTTCTTTTTCTAGTACTCATGATGAGAATGAACAAGCCATGGACCTTTAAAAAATTGGCGTGGGTTCTTTCAAATTAAGCAGCAAATGGGTATTTTTTTCTGTCTCTCTGATCAAACAACTCTTCTCATTGTTCTTTCTCATGTGACCTTGTGAGAAGGCCTATACTCAAGATTCCAAGAGGGAGTACCTGACAAATTCAAGATTCACTGCGCACCGGATTGAGAGTCAGAAGGCATTAACTTTTTAGAACAAATGCAAATATTTAGCCTCAAGCAGAGAACATCTTACCAGAGCTTTATGGGGAGAATTTACATAGAATGGAGGGTTGTTTATCAGTTATGATCTGAAAATGGGACATTTTGAATTGTGGTCTCAGAGAGAAGATAGGTGGAAGTTACAGAGGTAGATTTTAGACTAATTATAAGGAAGTATTTTCTAACCAGGGCAGCTAGGTGGCATAAAAGGCAACTAGGTGGTACTATGGATAGAGTCCTGCGCCAGGAGTAAGGAAGACTCATCTTCATGAATTCAAATCTGGTTTCAGACACTTACTAGCTCTGTGACTATTACACAAGTCACTTAACCCTGTTTGCCTCAGTTTCTCATCTGTAACATGATCTGGAGAAGGCAAACCATGCCATTATCTTTGCCAAGAAAACCCCTAATGAGTTCAAAAGGGTGTACACTACTGAAATGACTAAATAACAACCATTTTCTAACCATTGTAGTTTGTAAAAAATGGAAGATATTGCCCTATAAGTCTTTAAGCTCATCATCACTGGAAGTATTCAAGTAGGGACCTGAGGACTGAGGAATTTGTGGAAGATGGCAAAATCAAAAGGAAAGTTAAGATTCATGATATAAGTGGGTAATAGGCTCTAGAAATTGGACCTCTTCATTGCTAGTTGAAAGTTTTAAATTTTTCCTAGATATGAAACTTTTTTCCCCATCATTCCTGAAATTCATGATTGCTTCCCTCTAAGCCCAGAATTCAGCAACTACATTTTTTTTTTCATATAACTAACATATGACTGAAAACATGTTCCTTAAGAAGATGATGTTTTGGTTAAAGGGTCAGTATGTATTTGTCTTATTTAATAGGAAAATTAGTTCTGAGAGAATGTTGAAATTTCCTTCACCCTTTTCACTTATGCTGGAAGTCTCATATGCATCTCAAAATTTACTTTAGGTTAGAAATAAGAAGCTTTTTCCCAGACAAAGCTCCTTACATAATATTTTGACATTTTAAATCACACATAATACAGAGAAAACATTACAGCTATTCTATATTTAAGATTAAAGTTATATGAAGTCATATTCAGAAGTATGTGCAGAACACCTGCAATCACTCTATTAAGCTTATGGTAGACAGAGAAGCAACAGGCATATACAATTTCTGCTCTCAAGTAAGATTTGATCTATTTGGAAAGACATGGGTGGTCCAAGACTATTTCATTTTTGTCTTCAAACCTCTAGTACCTGCAAAAATCCTTGCACATCTTAAGTTGTTGACTAATAAATTGAATTAGAATCTCTCAATAGCAAAACTGATAATAAGGTCCAAAATATGATCCACAAATACTAAACATCATGGGAAGTCAGGAAGAAAATACTTTCTATACCAATCTGCTAATCTTTACTGAATCCTTACTGTGACTTCAGTGCAATAGAATATATACTAAGCAGTATAGAATATAATCAAAAAGCCTAAGGTATGACCTCTAGTCCTAAACAATCTGTAATTGATTAATGGAGACAAATAGCCTGATATTAAGCAAAGAATGAATAAATCATGTTGGGTCATCATGATAAAGAAAGTTATAAGAGCTAAGAAAAAAGGGACACCAATATAAGGTGGAAGAATGAAAGAACTCATGGGGTACAAGACACTTGACCTTTATCTTGAAAGATGGTTAGGTTTAGTAATAGGAATAAAGAAGGCATCCCAAGCCAAAAAAAAAAATGCATTAATCATGGTAGGGACTCACAAAATGAGAGAGGTAAATTTGAAGGACAATTAAAAGTACAGAGTAACTAGAGAGGTTCATATTGAACAAAATAAAAAGAGATGACAATGTTAAAAGGGTCAAATTTGTCCTTATTGGGGAGTTACCTAGATATTAGGACAATGATTTTGGATATGGTACAATGTGCAGTAAGGGAACTGAGTTCTTTAGTGGATTACTTCGACAGCAACAATAAGAGAGAGGAAGATAGGAAATAGAAAGGCCAATTAGGAAGTTATTATACTAAGACAGGGACATTGGGGGCACATAGGCAGGTTTGGAGTAAAGGGAATGGAAAAAAGGAACAAATCATAGAGTTTACAAAGGAAGTAATGAAAAGATTTGATGACTGTTTGCATGCAAAGGATGAAAGAACAGGGAAAAAGTTGGCCCCAAGGTTTTACACATTAAGGCCTGGGAGAATAGCAATACCATTCAAAGTAAAAAAAAAAAAAGTCATGGAGAAAGGCTATCAAGCAGAAGTAGAAAGGGGATTTTGAGAACATTTTGGTACATCTTGAATTTGAAGTAATAGCAGGATGTTCTCACTGGAACTACTATTCTTAAATCTGTAATTGAGGTGAATGATGGATTCTAGAGTACAAAGGAGAAAAAAAGAAACAGGACCTATAAAGACAACATTCATTAATTTCAAAAACCCCAATTCTATAGAAGTTGGTCACCCATCAGTTCATAATATAATTATGGAAAAATGAACAAAATATCTATGATATACTTGCATGGACATTGTTTTGGAAGTGTTCTTTAACTTTATTTCCTCTATAACAGAAAAGAAAGAGATAAATAAGGAAACAACAAATGGAAGATGGAGAAAAAGGAGGAGGTGATGAGGAGACTCATTAGAAATAATTAAAAATGCTACATAAGTAGGTTTTGTACTAAAGCTAATATTTCTTTCATTCAAATAATATGGTCTTGATGTTTGCTAAAGTCTGTAGACATAAATGTTATTTCAGTTATTAAAATTACTGATACAAAAATGAAATAAAGTATATTAATGTGTATTAGAATTTCTGTTTTTCTTAATATATCTTATTGACAAAATAACTATACCATAGACTGCTCAGAGAAAGGATTACTGTATATTTCCTTAGATTCTTTCAAAGTGCTTTATAGCTTACTATGCATTTAGTAGGCAAGTAATCAATATAAGAATGATTGAGATGATGGCCTAGAAAGCTCTGGGACCTTTACAAAGAAAAGTTTTCAAAGATTCTGCTTATTGTGCCTGGATGTCAATGATCTATTTAACCCTGTCAAGTTAACAAACATCTGTCTTCTTTCTTTTGATGGGTGAAAGGTGATATAGGTATGGAGGATAAAGAGATTAAAGCTTAGAATGTACATATGTGACTAAAATACTAATGACAGTTGAAAAGGGGAGAAAGGATTATCAGTCTGAGAAAGGAAATAATTGTTATGGAACACTGGGCACCTTAGAACCAGGTTAATTGAAAAGATGGAGCAAGGTGGGAAAAGAGTAGATAGATTCAAGGGACAGATTAGGGTCTTGACATAATAACTAAAGAAAGTTAAATTTGTCCACAAATTATGATCATATAATTCTATTTTATTTTTTATTTTTTAGTTTCCTATTTGATGACCTTGTTTGTAAGCAACGACATAAGCATATCACTAGGGACATGTATGCCTAGAAGAACATGAGTTGTTAATACAGCAAAAATGAAGGTTCATTAAAATAAGAACTCCTCAAAATAGTCATGAAGAAGCTGGGGTAATTTTTGGTTTGAGGAATGTCCTTTACCCTGGAAAGGGTAACTTGGACAAACAAAATAAAATATTTTTTTTTTCTTTCCATTTGTTTTTATTTTATTTTATTTTTAATTAATTTATTTATTTAGCTTTTTACTTTCATTTTCACAAATTTTTGGGTTCCAAATTTTCTCCCCTTTTCTCCCCTCCCCCCACCCCAATACCCCAAGCAATCTAATTTTCCCTATCTTCAATCTGTCCTCTCTTCTGTCATCCCTCCCTTCCCTTGTCTCTATCTTCTCTTTTCTCCTGTAGGGCCAGATGACTTTCTATTCCTCATTAACTGTATGTCTTCTTTCCTAGTTGCAACAACAATACTAAACAATTGTTCCTGAAACTTTGAGTTCCAAATTCTCCCCATCCCTCCCTCCCCATCCATTCCCTTTGGTACGGCAGGCAATTCATTATAGGCCATATCTGTGTAGCTTTGCAAGTGACCTTCCTGATAGTCGTGTTGTGTAAGACTAACTGAATTGCCATCCCTCTTAACCTGCCCCTCATTGTTTCTCTTCTGTCCTTTGATCCTATCCCTCCCCAAGTGTTGACTTTCAATTACTCCCTCCTCCCTTTGCCCTCCCTTCCATCATCCCCTCCCCAATATCTCCTTCTCCCCTGCTTTCTTATACTGTAAGATAGGTTTTCATACCAAAATGAGTGTGCATTTCACTCCTTCGTTTAGTCAAATGTGATGAGGGTAAACTTTTGTTTGTTTGTTTGTTTGTTTGTTTTCCCTCAGCTCTCCTCTTTTTCCCTCCACTAAAAACATCTCCTACTTGCCTCTTAAATGACATATAGTTACCCCCTTCCATTTCCCCCTCTTTCCTCTCACTACATTTCTCTCTCACCATTTACCTTAATTTCTTTTAAGGTATGGTCCCATCCTATTCAGTTCAATCTGTGCTCTCTGTCTCTGCATGTGAATGCATGTGTGTATGTGTGTGCATGCGTGTACATGTGTATGTGTGGTCCCACCAACCACCCAGATACTGAAAAATTTTAAGAGTTAGAAATATTGTCCTTCCCTGTATGAATGCAAACAGTTCATTTCTGGTAAGTCCCTTAATACTTCTCCTTGCTGTTTACTTTTGCATGCTTCCTCTCATTCTTGTGTTTGAAAGTCAAATTTTCTTTTCAGCTCTGGTCTTTTCATTAAGAATGATTGAAAGTCCTCTGTTTCATTGAAAGACCATATTTTCCCTTGCAGTATTATACTCAGTTTAGCTGGGTAGGTGATTCTTGGTTTGAGTCCTAGTTCCTTTGCCTTCTGGAATATCCTATTCCACGCCCTTCGATCCCTTAATGTAGAAGCTGCTAGATCTTGGGTTATCCTGATTGTATTTCCACAGTACTGGAATTGTTTGTTTCTGGCTGCTTGCAAGATTTTTTCCTTGAGCTGGGAGTTCTGGAATTTGGCCACAATGTTCCTAGGAGTTTCTCTTTTTGGATCTCTTTCAGGTGGTGATCGATGGATTCTTTCAATACTTATTTTGCCCTCTGGTCCTAGAATGTCAGGGCAGTTTTCCTTGATAATTTCATGCAAGACGATGTCTAGGCTCTTTTTTTGATCATGGCTTTCAGGTAGTCCCATAATTTTTAAGTTGTCTCTCCTTGATCTATTTTCCAGGTCAGTTGTTTTTCCCATGAGATATTTCACATTCTCTTCCATTTTATCGTTCTTTTGGTTTTGTTTGGTGATTTCTTGGTTTCTCATAAAGTCATTAGACTCCATCTGTTCCATTCTAATTTTGAGAGAACTATTTTCTTCAGTGAGCTTTTGAGCCTCTTTTTCCATTTGGCTCATTCTGCTTTTGAATGCATTCTTCTCCTCATTGGCTTTTTGAACCTCTTTTGCCAATTGAGTGAGCCTATTTTTCAAGGTGTTAATTTCCTCAGCATTTTTTTGGGACTCCTTTACCAAGATATTGACCTTTTTTTCATACTCTTCTTGCATCTTTGTCATTTCTCTTCCCAGTCTTTCCTCCACCTGTCTAACTTGCTTTTCAAAATCCTTTTTAAGCTCTTCCAAGGCCTGAGCCCACCCAACACCCCCCTGGGGTGTCTGGGGTACTGAGGCCCCGCCCTCCACATCTTTCCCTGATGGGAAAAATACATCCTCGTCCTCCCCATCAGATCCGAATGTCGGGATCATTTGCATTTGTTGGAAAAAACTCTCTAAAGTCTTATTTTTCTTTCCCTTTCTAGGCATTTTCCCAGCCAGTTACTTGACTTCTGAGATTCCTTTCCACCTCCGCCTGGATCCGCCCAGCTAGTACTTGACCTCTGAGATTCAAATGCGCTTTCCCGCGGCAAGCTTTAGTTCTGGCGCAGGGTGGGGGCAGGGCCGCTTCCTAGCTTGGGCCCTCAGGGGCTTTCTGAAGAGACTTTCAGGAACAGAGCCGATGGGGGCGGGGTGGGGGACCCCGCCTGCTGTGCTCAGCTCCCTTGAGGGTTTTATTCAGAGGCGTTCAGCAGTAGAGCAGGGTGGGGGCAGGGCCGTCTCCCCTGCTCGGCTCCCTCAGGTTGGAAAGACCTTCAGTATTGAAGATCCTACCTGCTGCTGGGGGATTCCTGAGTCCCGGGCCGTTGCCGCCTCAGCCGCCCGCCCACGCCTCTGCCTCCGCCGCTTCCTGCCCCCGTCTCTGCCGCCGCCGCTTCCTCCCGAGGGGGCCCGCTCCCCTCCCCTAGCGCAGGCTTCTTTTTAACTGACCTTTAGCTTCTGTGGGCAGAGGGACTTTCCCGGCTGCCGGAGATTCTCCCGGAGCTTTCCTCTCTGAAGTCTGCTCAGGTCAGCTTCTCTGGGTCGTGGCCAGGGGTGGGGGTGGGGTCCGCTTTCCTGGCTGCGATGGACCCCGGGGACGGCTCTCTAGGGTTCAGTGGAACGGAAATCTCTTCCCCTATGTTTGTGCACCCCCTGCAGAGATTCAGAATTTATGGGGCTCTCCTTTTACCTCAATTCCATGGGTTGTGGGCTCGGAGCTCGTGAATGTGCGTCCTTCTACTCCGCCATCTTGGCTCCGCCCTCAACAAAATAAAATATTAACTCAGTTAAAGAGTATTTTCAATAAACTAGGGTCAGGTTCTGGACATCAATGTGGGACACAATCTTTTCAACCTCCTCTCTCCAGAATTCAATATACTATTATACCTTCCTCTTTCTGAGAAGGGCCCCTATCAGGAGTAGCTTTCTCTGCAAATAATCCTAACCACAGAGTAAGGGAGCCTTACTTCTTTATCTGGATCTACCACTAACTAGCTATGCAACTGGGGATGAAATTGCAGGTCTCTAGATTTCAGTTTCATAGAAAGTTTGATCTTAGAGAGAGAGCAAAGTGAAATCAACCAAAATCCTTTATGGAGTCATCAATCTAGAAAAGGAAAGAAGTAGCCTGGTGATAATATGAATAGAACACTTGGTCCCTGAACATGAAAACTTTTGCTTGTGTGACTCAAATGTCACCTTCTGTAAGCCTACAGAGAGATAGTATACTACTGTCCTAACTATCCAGTGAGAAAATGTAGTATTTGTATTCCCCAAAGGAGGATTCTGTCATTTAAATCACTAATCCAGCTGTTCAAGTCTCTTCTTGGCTTATAAGAAAGAGTTTTCCTATGAGGCTTTAGAATGCCCTCTAGGCACCAGAGGGCCCATCAAAATTTGCAAATACTCCCATTGAATTAACGAATGACAATACTGAAACATGGGGATTAACATCTTGGGAGCAGCATTCTAACAACTCTGAACAGTTTTCCTTCCTTTCAAGACACAGTATCTTAATTTGGTCCTTGATCTAGTTGATCTAATTGATTCTAGCTCTTTGTTGATCTGCTGATGATTCCCCACCTTCACTTGATTTAGCTGATGGTCCAAATTAATCATATGTTCCCAAATCTTGTTGTAGATCCATACTACCAGTGCTCTACACCATTATGGATAGTCGTAACCTTTTGGATTTCCGAAGCTAAAGCTCTACCTACGAAAAGATTCATCCTTGCCCTTTCCCATTAATCAATCAGTAAGTATTTACTAAATACCCACTGTGGGCCAGGCAATTTTGCCAGACTCTGGGGGTGCAAGTACAATGAATGAAACAAGCCATCATCACAATAATCTATATCATAGCCCTTTAGTATGAAGCAGGGTTGGTGGTTTACATTCTACAGTGTACTCTTTTTCTGAAATATCACCTTCTGAGACATTATTCAGTTCAGACAGTCTTCAGCTAGTTGTCTCTTTCTTTCTCTAAATGTATATTCAGTGGACTGTTCATAACTTCTTCCTTCTTGTTCACCAGACAGTGTAATTAAGTCCCCTAAGAGTAACAGTTACTATGAGAAAATCTCTTAGCAGGCCCCCCAATATACACTGTGACTCCATTCACCAAACCTGTGACTTATCAAACTACTCTACTCCTTGAGCATGATTCTTTTATGTGTATTATCTTCTCAATAAAAATGTAAGTCCTTGACAGTAGAGATTTTCCTTATTTTTGTCCCAACTTATTACAATTAATGTAGCAACTGCATGGTACATAGCATTTTCTAAAAGTGTTTTTTTAGTGAAGGGAGAGGGAGAGATTTTGGAACTTTAAACAAAAGAATAAAAAAGTATGTATGTATATGTATAGATAGATAAATAGATGGATGGATGGATCAATCAATAGGTGTATAAATAGATAGAGATATGGATATAGCTATGTACATATATAATACTTTTTCATTGATTTATTCATTTGGTCCCCTGATCATTTTCTTTCTGTTTCTGATTGGGCTGGTTCTATTGTGGTTCCAATTTTCAATTCTTTTTTCTCTACATTCTAGCTTTCAAATATAAGCAATCAGTGACGGCCTCTGACTTTTCTTCCCTAATCCACCCATGAGAAGATGCTCTAGATTGAGGTAGAGCTGGATTTTCCTTTTTCTCCAACTCTCTGTGAACTCAGAATTCCTTTTCATTCTTCCGCACCTTCTTGCAATTTAACTGTTCACTTTATCCCTCCAGAGTCAAGTCAAATCAACAAGTTTAAAAGCATTTTTAATGTTTATTCTGATTACATTACCTACTGGAAGAGTTGTTATGACTATAAAATGAAGTAACATTGACAAAATGTGTTGCAAATTTTAAAATGCTATATAAACTATAAACATATAATCACATAGATAAGCATATTTATTCACACATATATGGATATACACTCATGCATGTATGCATGTTTGTGTATGTTTATACATGCATGCATATGTGTATGCTTATATATGAATATGTGCCAACCACTGTGCTAAGTGCTAGAAATAAAAAAAAATACAAGAAAAAAGAAAGACCATCCCAGTCTTCAAGGATTCATATTCTGACAGGGGAAGGGAGGGAAAGGAGAGAAAGGAAAATTACACATGGTAGTGAAGTCAGAGAGTAAAAGATAGCTGGTCTGGACCCTTAAGATTCTGGAAAAATTTTGCCACTGTGTAAAGGTAGAGGGAATAGATGGAAGGAAATATAAACTAATGACCTCTATGATTCTGTGTGATTCTGGGCAAGTCACAACCTCTGTCTGCCTCAGTTTCTTCAACTATAACACCTACTTCCCAGGGTTGTGGTAAGGATCAACAGACATAATATTTAAAAAGTGCTTAGCAGATTACAAGGCACAGAGTGAGAACTTAATAAATGTTTATTTCCCTCTTCCTTGAGCTTAAATCTAGTCTCATACACTTTATTAGCTGTACAACCTCGAGTAAATCACAAATCTTATGTCTGCCTCAGTCTCCTTATTATTATCCATGGTAATGGGTAATAATAGAACCTAGATTTGCTATGAGAATAAAATGGGACAATATTTATAAAGTGCATTATAAACATTAAAGTGTTATGTAAAGGTTAACGATTTCTGTTCATCTCCCCAATTCACTTAAATATTTTTATAAATATTTTCTTATTTATTCATTCATTCATTTATTTGTTTATCTACTTATTTTTAGTTTTCAGCATTCATTTCCATAAGATTTTGAGTTCCAAATTTTCTCCCCATTTCTCCACTCCCCCACTTGGGAACACTGTGCATTCTGACTACCCCTTCCCCCAATCTGCTCTCACACCCCTCCCTTCTCTTATCCCCATCTTCTCTCCTTTCTTGTAGACAAGATAGATTTCTATATCACATTACCTGAATTTCTTATTTCCCAGCCGCATGCAAAAACAATTCTCAACATTCATTCCTTAAACTTTGAGTTCCAACTTCTCCCCCTCCCTCCCTACCTAACCCCACTGAGAAGGCAAGCTATTCAATATAGGATATATATGTGAAGTTTTGCTAAAGATTTTCATAATAGTCATGTTGTGAAAGACTAATTATATTTCTGTCCATCCTATCCTGGCCCCCATTTATTCTATTCCCTCTTTAGACCTTGTTCTTTCCCTGAAGTGATTACCTCTTATTATTCCCTCCTCCATTTGCCCTCCCTTCTATCATCCCCCACTCAACTTATCCCTTTCTACCCTACTTTCCTGTAGTGAAAACATACACACACACACACACACACACACACACACACACTAAATTGAGTGTGCATGTTACCCTCCTTAAGTCAAAGGTGCTGAGAGTAAGCTTCACTTTTGGCCTCTCACCTCCCCCCTTCTCCCCTTCATTGAAAAAGCTTTTTCTTTCCTTTTTCATGAGAGATAATTTGCCCCATTCTATACATGTTCTCCCTACCTACCCAAATACTGAGAAAAGTTTCAAGAGTTACAAATATTATCTTTCCATGTAGGCATGTAAACAGTTTAACTTTTGTAAGTCCCTTATAATTTCTCTTTCCTGTTTATCTATTCATGCTTCTCTTGATTCTTGTGTTTGAAAGTCAAATTTTCTATTCAGCTCTGTTCTTTCAATCAAAAATGATTGAAAGTCCTCCATTTCACTGAATGATCAATTTTTCCCCTGAAGTATTATACTTGGTTTTGCTAGGTAGGTGATTCTTTGTTTTAATCCTTGTTCCTTTGAATTCTGGAATATCATATTCCAAACCCTCTGATCCCTTAATGTAGAAGCTGCTAGATCTTGTGTTATCCTGATTGTATTTCCACAATACTCAAATTATTTCTTTCTGACTGCTTCCAATATTTTCTCCTTGACCTGGGAACTCTGCAATTTGTCTACAATATGCTTAGGAGTTTTTCTTTTTGAATCTCTTTCAGGAGGCAATTGGTAGATTCTTTCATTATTTATTTTACCCTCTGGTTCTAGAATGTTGGGGCAGTTTTTCTTGATAATTTCATGAAAGTTGATGTCTAAGCTGCTTTTACAATCATGGTTCTCAGGTAATCTCATAATTTTTAAATTGTATCTCCTGGATCTATTTTCCGGGTCAGTTGTTTTTCCAATGAGATATTTCACATAATCTTCTATTTTTTCATTCTTTTGATTTTGTTTTGTAATTTCTTGGTTTCTCATAAAGTCATTAGCTTCCATCTACCCCATTCTAACTCTTAAAGAACAATTTTCTTCAGTGAGCTTTTGAACCTCCTTTTTCATTTGGCTAATTTTGCTTTTTCAAGCATTTTTCTCCTCATTGGCTTTTTGAGTCTCTTTCACTATTTGAGTTAGTCTATTTTTCAAGGTGTTATTTTCTTCAGTATTTTTTCAGTATTCTCCTTTAGCAAACTGTTGACTTGCTTTTCATGATTTTCTTGCATCTCTTTCATTTCTCTTCCCAATTTTTCGTCCACCTCTCTTGACCTCTTCCATGGCCTGAGAACATCACATATTTATTTTGGAGGTTTTGGATGCAGTAGCCTTGACTTTTTGGTCTTCCTCTCATTATAAGCATTGTTCAGCCTCATCTGAAAGGATGGAAGAAAATACCTGTTCACCAAGAAAGTAACTTTCTATTGTCTTATTTTTTTTTCCCTTTTTTGAGCATTTTCCCAGTCAGTTACTTGACTTTTGAGTCCTTTGTCAAGAGCAGGGTACACTCTGAGGACCCGTAATTTCTCAGTTCCTCCAAGGTGACACACTCATGGGAGAGGAGTTTACTCCTCTCCTGGCCTGTGCTCTGGTCTGGAAGCTACCAATGCTTTTCTGCGCAAGATCTGCAAGTAGAATTCCCTCTTCAGTGCCTCCACAAGCTCCACTAAGACATGACTCTTTCTTACCCCAGGGCTGCCTCTCAGGACTGAGACCCCGATCAGAGGCTCAATTCCCTCAGGATCTTTAGGGGAAGGGTTCCAAAAGTGGAAGCTGTTCCTGCCATTGCTGCCTGTGGCCAGGGCTAGAGGAGAACCCTGCTCTCTTCTCATCCAGGTGAAAAAGCTTTCTCATTGATGTTTGAATCTGTCTTTGGTGTTTGTGGGTTGAGGAATCTGGGAATCACACCTGCTGCCAGGGATTCTACCCCTAGGTCTTCTCAGTTCCTTTTCTTGCTGGTGCTGCACATCCAAAGCTGGGTTGGGCTCTGTGGGCAGTGCTCCACTCCATGCCTGTGTGATAGAACTTTCTTCTCAGCCTTCTAAGCTACCTTGGGCTGTAAATCTTTGCCTCTGTCATTTCATGGCTTCTGCTACTCTAGAATTTGTTTAGAGTCATTTTTTACAGGTATTTTATGGGCTGTAGGGGAAGAGCTAGAATAGGTTCATCTTTCTACTCCACCATCTTGGCTCTGACCCCCTAAATATTTTCTACTGTGTCCTTATTTTTATATCCATAATCTACTCTTCATTTTCCCACAGTCATTGTTTCATACAACTTTTTCATAACTTTTGACCTCCATGTTGTTCAAAATTTGTTTAAAATTGTCTTTAACAAAAGAATCAAGTAAAATCTAGCAAGCGAGAATGGGAGGTTCCACAATAAATATAAGCAATACAAGGACATGTAAATTCAAGTAACTATAAATGAATATGTACCACAATTTTCTTAATATGTTAAAGGATAAATGAGTAGCCATGACTTTAAAGATACATGAAAAGTGGCAGCAATGTTATCAATAGAACATAGTATAAGCATTGTTCATTATTAACAGTACAATCTATTGCAAAACAACAGCCAAAATGAATTTTTAATAAAAGCATCCACAAATAGGGTTTGAATAGAATTCTATGAGAAAGAACAGGTCCCCACAAGAAAAAATTTCCATGGAAATAAGAAACTTATAGACTACATGAACATCTATACTGGAAATAAATAATTACATTAGGAAAACTGAGAAAAACAATTCAAAACTACAATTAGAAGAGAAAAAATATCAGAAAAATATTCATTTGGAAAATTATTCTTAATATTTCAGCTCAAAAACTTAGAATACTGCATTTTTTTTCCTCTGTCCCATCAAATACACTAATTTTGAATAAATCCTGATGGCTAACCCTTTGTTTCTGAGTGTTTAGTGGTAATTCCTTCCTTAAGCTTACAGAAAGATTACATCATCGTGTTAATTATTTACTGAAAAGGTACCACATCAGAATTGTCCTCCAGGTGATTCTTTACTTTAGACCCCCTGCTTAATCTTCACTGTTTATGTATGTAGTGTTTTATGAGCCCCTCCTTAAAATTTAGCAATATTGACTAGGACCAATAGAGGGAGCAAGCACTTAATCTATTCCTCAAAAATTAAGACCATGTGATGGCAGCAGCAATATTTGGATCAAAGTCTCTCTGGCCATATTAAAATTAATATAGTAGATAAAAAAAGGATTAATGCTCAAAGTATTAAAATACAAAATCTGCTATTTCTACTGAGGTTATGTCTGAAATCTCTAAGTTTGGATTTCACTCTCCCACTGAATTCACAGTTTCAAAGTTCCTTGTGTTGCAATTGTATGACTTATTGTGCATAAATTAAAAGAAAAAATAAACATAAGTATTTTAAATGTATTTTGCTTATCTCATTAAATATTTCTGAATTTCCTATAAAATGATTTTAACAATCATCTAAAATAATGTAATTTATTTTTAATTTATGGAATAAAATAAGCACTTTATAAATAATTTTATTATGAAATATAAGATAATAAAAATAGATACTTGCATATGAAACTGCAGTTCTATTACATACAACTTCCTATTGTTTTTAAATATATAGTAAAGTTATGAAGTAAATATGTAAATTTCTTTTTTTTAATGTTTTTCTCTCCCCGCCTAGAGATGGCTATCATTGAACACACATATTTATGCATGTATGTGTATGTGTGTATATATATATACATATACATATATACACATACATATACACATTATATATATGCACATGTGTGTGTATATATATTTATGTATGTTTATTTATTTAAAATCTTTCTATACATCTATTTATCAGTTCTTTCTCTGGATTCAGATAGCCTTTTTCATCATATTTTTTTTTTGTAGCTAATTTGGGTATTTGTAATACTTAAAATGACATTCCCCCAAAGTTGTTATTAAAATAACATCACTGTTACTGTATACAATGTTCTCTTGCTTCTGCTCATTTCACTCCATTATTTCACGCAAGTCTATTCATGTTTAATTTCCTAAGATCTTTGAGCTCATTATTTTTTTAAAACATAGTAGTATTTCATCACAATCATATACTAGAGTTGCTCAGCCCTTCTCCAGTTGATGGACATCCCTGCAATGTCCAATTCTTTGTCATCACAAAAAGAACTGTTGTAAATATTTTTGTATGTATAATTTTTTTTCCTTTCTATTCTTTGATCTTTTGAGGATACAGTTATAGTGATATTGCTAGATCAAACATATATCCAGTTTTATAGCCCTTTGGTCACAGGTCCAAGTTATTCTCCCAAAAGATTGGACCAATTCACAACTCTACCAACAGTGAATCAATTTGTTTTTAATTTATGGAATAAAATAAGCATTTCCATAACATAGTGTAATAAAAAATCAATACTTGCATATGAAATTGTAGTTCTATCATGTATAATTTCCTATTCCTACATCCTATTTTCTACATCCACTACAGCATTCTGTCATGTTAACCAATCTGATAAGTGTGTGGTATTAACTCAGTTTTCATTTTTAATCTGTATTTCTCTATTATTTAGAGCATCTTTTCTTATGATTATTGATGGTTTTGATTTCTTCTCCTGTAAATTATCTTTTCATATCCTTTGACCATTTGTGAATTTTATGAAGTAGTTCTTATTTTTGTAAGTTTGGATCAACACCCCAAATATTAAAGAAATGATGCCTTTACCAGACAAATTTATTCCATTTTTCCCCTGAGTGTCCTGCCCTCTTTTTAAAAACTACGTTGGTTTTGTTTGTATAAAACCTACTTAATTTAATGTAAGCAAAACTATTCATTTTATTTCCTGTGATCCTCACTGTTTATAGCACAAATATATCTTGTGGAGTTATTTGCTTCCAGTCATCTCCTGACATAGATCTTTTCCCTATCACTTTCTAACATCTATCCATGTGATAGGTGAATCCAGTCTTCACTCATCTATAGGTCACAGGAAATGGAAAAAGTGAAGACTATATACTCCCTATCTCACTATCATAGAAGAGAAATGAGGGGAAACAAAGGCACAGCAAAGGAAATGAACTTTTCCAAATCACTATCCTAACAAAATTCATAACAATTCTATATTTTTTCTCATGGTTCCTAATTCCCATCTTTGCTTTTAGATAAGAACCTAGTTTAGCTATGGTGACACCCAGGTGCCTTCTTTTTTGTACCTGGTTCAGAATCTCTCCTGTCTTTTCTGTCTTTTATTCAATTTGTTTTAGTGGCACTGAAGTGCCAGATGAACTTCTCAGAGCACTACCACTCTTTTCTCTAAGAATTCCAAACATCTTGGGTGATGGAAGTAAAACAAGAGGTACCAAGAGGATATCACAATATAGATAACACCTCTTGATGCTTTCTGTGACTTTTTGCCCCATCGTTAGAATTAAAATTCCTCTCCCAGTCCTTGAGAGATACTTAAGCACTCTCATTTTCATGGTATGTGTCAAAATAGCCACCTTTTGTGTTAATACTGGTGGAAGATCAACAGTGTTTATCAAATGCCTGTAAAGCACCAGACATGGTGCTGGGTAGGGACGTTTTGGATATTTTTTATTGATTTAATGTTGCTTTATTGTTTCTTGATGTTTTATGAAGTCATTATCTTCCACTTGCCAAATTCTAATTTTTAGAAAATTATTGTTTTTTTTTTTCAGTGAGCTTTTCTATCTCTTTTTCTATTTTTTAAGGAGATCTTTTCTTTAGTGAATTTTTGTACCTCTATTTCAATTTGATCAATTTTATTTTTGGAGAAGTTCTTCTCCTCTTTGGATTTTTGTACCTCTTTTACCATGTGGTCTATTCTGTTTTTTAAAGTGTCTTTTTTTTCAGTATTTTTTGTGTCACGTTTACAAAGCTGTTGATTCTTTTTTTCATGATTTTCTTGCATCATTCTCATTTGTCTTCTGAATTTTTCTTCTACATCTTTGTTTGATTTTTAAAATCCTTTTTGATGTCTTCATGGCCTGAAGCTAATTTTTTTTTTTTTGGAGGCTTTAGATACAGCAGAGTTTTGATTTTGCTATCTTCTTCTGTGTATGTGTTTTAATCTTCCTTGTCATCATAGTAGCTTCCTATAGTCAGAATTTTTTCTCTTGTTGCTGATTTTTCCACACTATTTTTTGACTTTTAACTCTGCCAAAGTGGAGTTCTGCTTCCAGGTAGGAAGAAATACTTTTACAAGATTCAGATTTTTTGTGAAACTATTTTCAGAGCTAATTCTGGGTTTCTATAAATTTATTGTGTAAGTAAAGGTATATTTACTATTCTCCTGGCCTGTACTCCAGTCTCCAGAGTAAATCACAGGCATTTTTTTCCGCCCTAGAAATGTGACTAAGGTCCCCACTCCCCTACAACCACAAGCTCCGGTGTGCTAGTGATTGTCCTTGACCCAGGACTGCTACTGAGGACTGTGACCCATATCTGACTATGGGAAATGTAACAAAGTTCTACCCTTAGTGTCAGCAAAGGAACCCCTATAAAATCTTTCAGACCACTTGTTTGACTCCCTTATCATTTGTGAGCTGAGAGCTCTGGAAGCAGTCACTGCCACTGCTTATTCAGTCCCTCCCAAGGTCTGCACTTGGTTTGCTGGGTTTGGTCTGTGCTGCCATGGCCTGAATTATACTGAGTTTCTCTCTCATCTCAAATAATAGACCTTTCCTGCCAACCTTCTGCATTGTCTTGGGCTGGAAAATTGTCACACTCCATCCTTTTGTAGGTTTCGTGCTACAGGATTTATTTTGAGTCATTATTTTAAAGGTATTTGGAGAGAAATTTGGGAGAATTCTGGTGGGTCTCTGCCTTTTCTCTGTGATCTGAACTTTTCCCTCCCAGGATTTTTGCTACAGACCCGAAAAAGTCAATATAGTGGCATTGGCTAGAGAGGTTTAGAGATAGCAGTTCTCCTTTCTAGGAGAATTACAAAGTGATAGTTACAACTTGCATTGATTTCCGTGGCAGGGAAAGGAGGAATTATTACCGACTCAATTGGGATCTGCAGTACTTATTCCTGATGGCTTCCAGCTATGATTTGGTAATTACATTTTGAATTTGACTATGCAAAATAGTTCTCCTACACATGGAGGTAATATTTTCTTCTGACAGGTAGGAGTGTATAGCTAAGCTAACTACTGCAAGAAAACTATGAGGCATATATTAAGATTGAGGTCCATCAATTCAGTTCCACAGTTGATATTCCAGTTGTACCAAGCAAGTATCCATTTCTTGTTAGTGATTTCATTCCCTGCCAATAATGACTTTGGGTAACCTTGTCTCAATGGTGAAAGTAAGACTAAGGGCATTGAAGAGAAGGCTGGGTAGTTGAGATGTTAGACTCTACCAAAAGTGGTGGGGTACTCTCATTTGTGCCATCATTAAATTCAACATTTTTTTTTAACTTTTACTTCATTAAAGATTGTATTTAATCTCTCAGTAAGGGTGTGATAAGTATTTGGGACTTCATGCAATTAACACAATTATATGGCATCCCTGTTTACTACCTGGACGCTAAGATGATGTCCTCCATTACAGGTGGGATGATGAGCAGAGCACTGGGTCTGAAGCCAGGAAGACTTGGATTCAAATTTGTCCCTAGACATTTAGTCGCTGGGTGACCCTGGACAAGGCACTTATCCTCTGTCTGCTTCAGTTTTATCTATAAAACAGACATTATAATAGCTCTTACCTCTCAGGGTTGTTGTGAGACTTAAATAAGATAATTATTGTAAAGTGTTTAGTACAATATGTGGCCCCAAATAAGCACTAAATACATGTTGTTTTTATCATTATTACTTCAGTGAGCATATATCTCCTTGTTTCACACTTTACCTGATGTTTATTATCAATCACTAAAAGAATTATTTCTCTTCTGACATTTTCTGTGGAATGTTGAATTACCTTTATATATGGTTGTACCACGTTCTTGCATGAAAGAGCTTATGAAGTGCCATTTTCTCCTTTTCAGACCATTACTTTTGTAATGAACAAATAATAAGTGCAATGAGATCTTATATTTTCTACGTGCTTCAGTCAATTTGAGATAGTAAAGATATGGTCCATTGTTGAATATTGTTTGCAAAAGCTTTATTGTTTTTAGCAATAACCTCATTGAGAATGTCCTCAATCTGTGACCCACATGATTTTCTACATGTGGATGAGTTGTTTTTCATCCTTCATTTTTGAAGAGGACCACTGACATCATGGATGATGTCTTGATTTGCATGTGAATTCTATTTAAGTGAATTCTATTTAAGTGAGGTGGAGTTGCACAAAGTTGTCAGCTTTGCTCTTTCTTCCACAGTCATTGAAGTATAGTGCCAAGACAAAAGTCAAGATGAGTGGTAATAACCTGGGATATAGTGAATCACCTTGGGATCTTCAGTGCCTGACTGTTGGGGGCCGCCCCAACTGCTGCCTCTACTTACCCTGCCCAGGGTCTTCAGACGTCTCTGGCTCCCTTCGGGGGTGCGAAGGGAGAATTACCAGGCAGAACACCGGAGTAGTGGATCAGAGCTTTATTGCAGGACGATCAGTCAGGAACTCCCCCGAGCCCTTCCTGGGTGTGCCTTTTATCCCTAATGCCTAGCCCTCCTATTCCGGGTAGGCTCCTCCCCAGTTCCTCCCTGAGGGTGGGGCTCAGCTCAGTGAAGCCTCCCCAGTGCCAGCGTGGCAGAGCCACGTCAGCAGGTCCAGACTTCCTGGCGTCTCCTACCCTCTCAGGGGGCCTGGGTCCAGAGCGCCCCTTACACCTGACTAAGCTCCAAACACTCTATAGTGTTTGAGTCAGCCGCCTCCTTGGCCATAAATAATTTGTTCTTATCCATCCATTTGATCTGAGGAAGTTTTCACATCACATACTTGGAGTAGAGATATCCCTAATTCACTAATGCATGTGAGGCATGGGGTTATCCTCGATCTAGTTTAGCCCATCTGTTGAAATACTTTTACTGGAGTGTGGCTGCTGCATATGCTTCCACTTCTTGGAGTCACAAATGAGAGTTAGGTGGTAGGTGGACATCAAAGGCAGATGATTAATCTTATAGATCAGTAGTTACTGACAACACTTTCAGTAACAATTTTGGTTACAATAAATACACATCTTTGCAATATTTCCCTCACCTTGATACCTTGATATCAACTCTGTAAGTCAGTTTCTCTATTCATTTGTGATTGCATTGGCTCCCATACAGATTTCCTCTTTCTGTATTTGGTGAAATATTTTTGCCTTTTCTGGTTTTGTTCTCTCCAGTGCAATTTCAATATCCCTAGTGAGCACCTCACAGAATATAATTTTGAGATTCTAATACAGTGGTTTCCCTGTCCTTGGTGAAGAAGAATTGACTGTAATATTACTTGGTAAATTTGTGACATTTTCCTTCTGTTTATAATCTTTCTATCTTCATTCAGGAATGTTATTGGAATTGTTTTGTTTAGTTGAGTGTACTGTCAAGCTTTCCTCAGACTGGGATTTTTTCTTCATAGATATGATAAAGTTATTAAGAGAAGACTATAGGGAGATAATAGAAAAAAAGGCTCAAAAAAAGAACCTAAGGGCACAGTCACATTTAATGGGAAGCCTTAAACAAAAGAAACTGGGGAGTAATTAGACAAGGAAGAAGAGATTGAGGAAATATCAATATGACCAAAATCTAGAGAGAAGACACCATACCCTCTCCTTCATGAAATGAAAATGATTTACAGTGGCAAATGCTATAGAATGGTCAAGAAGTATGGGAACTGAGAAAAGGACATTAGAAACTGAGAAATTGAGAACATGGAACTTCTCTTCAAAGATACTAATTACTGGATTATTAGTAACTTTAAAGAGATCAAGTTTCAGTTGAATGACAAAGTAGAAATTCAGATCACAGAAAATTTAAATGGGAGAAAAGAGAAACTGTAAGCCCTTAGTATAGTTGGTTCAAACTAGAACTCTCAGAAAAGGAGAAGAATTATAGGATGATACATGGCAAGAATGAGAGAATATAAGACTATAGTAATATACATGCATTTATAGACATATATGTATACATATATAGGCAAATATGTAAAGAAGTTCTTTTGTTCCATTTTGGAAAGGAAAAGATGGGCGTTTTTTATAGGCATCAGGAAAGGAATCATTAGAAGAGATATGTTTCCCTCTCTTGGTAAAAATTGGAAATTTTTCTGTAACTTCTACCCTTAGAGACTCACCTGGGGGCACTTAGAGATAAAACAAGACTTGTCTATGGTCACATTTCATATGAAGAGTTGAGGCTTCTTGATTCCATGGCCTTTCATTCTCTATTAGACTTCTATTCCCTATTTCAAGTTACCTTATACAAAATAGATGTCTAATGCACATTGAATGGAGTTGGATTGAGTTAGGTAGCATTAAGATGTTAATGACTGGATGAAAAGACCTATAAGGAACTTTGAGGAACTCTCATTTTCCCCTCATTTCCTTCTTGTTCTGCAGATAAAATATCATGCAGTATTCTTGAAAGAATTTATTAAAATTCCATCAGTGAACAGTGAAGCACTGTTATTATGAACCCTCTATGAGGACATGGAAATAGCCATGTAATAAAAGACTTCCATTTTAATTTGAAAATAGAAACAATAAAAGAGATAGGTTGAAAATGGGGAATGGAGTTAAAGTAGTGATGAGAAATGGGTAGAAGGGGAGGAGAGGAAGTACATGGTAAATAACTTCAATTTGGAGACTAAAACACAAGAGGAGATCATAAAGCAAGAGGGTGGGGAAGCAGTACTATGGGAGACTGAAAGGAAGAAATGACAGTTTGTAGCAACTACTGCTACAAAATGAGTAAGATTGCTTTGATGCAGTACAGACTGTTTAAATAACAGAAATTTGTAGTGGAACCAGTCAGCACATTATTGTGACTTCATCCAGCTTTGTGGAGTTTCATGTGCATAGTGGAGAAAAAAGGAGGTGGATTGGCAAGGCATTATTGTGAAGCTACAACAGAATCAAAGAACTGGAGATTTGACCTTAGCAGACACCTAGGCTATTTCAGAAACAAAGGAATCTTCACTATAATTTACACCAAAAAGTAATCCTCTGGCTTCTGCTTTAAAAGTTGAAAGAATGTGAAATCCACCACCTCTTGACGTGAGCAATTCCACTTTTGCATATCTGTTAGTAAACTCCCAGGCTAAAGTCTAGATTGGCCTCTCTATGTACCCTAATGTGTTCCATCCATTCTTCATGGTTCTACCCTTAATGACCAAACATAATAAAACTAATCCCTCATAGCTCTGCAAACACTTGAACACAGTTATTATGTTCCCCCTGAATTTTTTTTCCCCTTTTAGCTAAACATGTCCAGTTTCTCTAAGCCAGATTATTATGTATTATGGATCAAGGTCCTTCACCATCCCATTTGCCCTACTCTGGACAGTCTCTAGTTTACCATAATTATCCCTAACTCAACACAATACTATATACAAGGTTTGACAAGGGAAAAATAGAGTGTTTCTTCCATTTTTCTTTTCCAAGAAGCTATGACTTCACTCCTAATGAATTGTAGCACTGAATTAACTTTACTGGCTGTTGTCTTACTGCTAAAACCTAGTAAGCTTTTTGGTCCACTTAAATCTCTAGATCCTTTACAATATAACTATTGTCTATCCATATGTAAAGAGAAGAAGAATATGTGAGTAAAGCATAGTGTAGAGTTAAACTGGTTGAATATGGAGTCTGGAATAGGAGAAGAATTAAGTGTAACCAGAGCAGTGGAAAAGATCTGAGAAAATATTGAGAGACAGAGGCTTTAAAGATCATGACAAAGATGAAAAATGATTTTGGAATAGTAAGAGAGAGGTAGAGTAATAAATGATTATGAAAAGATGAAGGGATTTTTGAATTGTTTTTTTATAATTAATTTGTTTGTCTTCAGTTTTCAACAATCACATCCATAAGTTTTAAATTTTGTCCGCCTTTCTCCCTTCTCCCTCCCTACAATGGCATCCAATCTTATATGGGTTCTACACATGCATTCTCCTTAAACACATTTTTGCATTATTCATGTTGCATAAAAGAATTAAAACGAATGGGAAAAACCATGAGAAAAAGCAAGACAAAACAAAACACAACAAAAGAAAAAATAATCCACTTCATTCTGTGTTCCAACTCTATAGTTTTTTCTCTGGATGTGAATGGCATTTTGCATTATGAGTCCTTTGGAAATATTTTAGGTCCTTGCATTGCTGTGAAGGGCTAAGTTTATCAGATACAGTCCTTGCACACTATGGCTCTTACTGTGTATCATGTTCTTCTGGTTCTGTTTACTTCACTCAGCATCAGTTCATATAAATCTTTCCAGAAGGAAAGGCAAAAATAAAGCAAACAAAATAAAATTATGTCATAATTTGTCCTTCTTGTTTCTGCTAATATCACTTTGCTCATGTAAATAATTTTGTCTTTTTCAAACCATGATTTTCCTCATTTATTTTTATAATACAAAGATATTTCAATATATTCATATTCCACATTTTGTTCAGCCATTCCCTACCTGATCATCACCATCTTTGTTATTATATGACAGGAAGTTTTTAATGTTATTTTTTATTTTTAGATGAATACTAAAACTTAAATACCTAATAAGAAAAGAAACACTTTAAATGCTAAATGTAATTATAAAATAAGAAAAAAAAAACATGCAATGTGCATAGTAGAATGTAGTAGAGGATTCAGAATATATAGTAATAGTTTTCCATTTCAATAAAACATATTTTAAACACTGTGTGTTATGTTGAATGCTGTCCATCTTTTGGGTTTCCTTTTGTTGTCTGCTGTACATGTTTTACTTTGTTCTCCCCCCACCCCTCCTTCTTTCCCTTCTCCCATCAGTCTACAATTACTTCTGGATATATTATACACACACATACGCACACACACACATAATATATATTGACATATACACACAAATATATATGTACACATATATACATTCATATGTAAGCATATACTTTTCCTAAGAGATTCTGGGGTTTTATTTTCATTACAAAGTGCTGATATAAATATTTTTGTTCAAAACACTGCTTACGGAAACAGATACCTGAAAGTTGGAGAAATTAATTGTTTAAGAGTAGGCTAAATATAATACAAGTAATGAAAATAGTTAAATCAATATACTTAATCAGAATCATACCAGCAGAACAAACTAAGGATTACTTAAAAAATTTTTAAAAATAAAAAATGGAAATCATGTAGAGTCACAAATGGTCAAGAATCTTAAGGAAATCAATGAAGGAAGTGGGAACAATAGGTCTTTAGTAATCCAAGAATTCAAACTGTAATACCAAAAAACAAGTATCAAAATAATTTCCCACACATTAAAAAATACAAAGATCAAAAAGTAGAATGGTTTAGGGACAGAACTTATAGAAGAAGTAAACAGACCTAGTAACCTAGTGTTCCGTGAACATAGATGCTAGCTAGAGGGTTAAGAATTCACTATTTGACCAAGACTTGCTTGAAAAATTTCATAGCACTACAGATGAACTTAGGTTTAGATCAGCTCTGCATCATATAAACTCCAAATAGATATATAATCTAGATACAAAGGCTAGATCATAAGCAATTTAAAGAAACGTGGGAGAAAAACCTTTCAGATTTATGGACAGAAGAGATTATGACCAAACAATGGATAGAGAGGATCACAGGAGATAAAATGGATAAATTTGATTATATAAAATTAAAAAGTTTCAATAAGACTAAGATTAAAAGGGAAACAACTGGGAAAAAATCTTCAGCATGTTTCTCTGATAAATGGCTGATTTACAAGATACATAAGGAACTGAATCAAAGTTTTAAGTGTACAATTAATTCTTCAAATAAATGATCTAAGGCTAAGGGCTGGTAGTGCTCAAGGGAAGAAACCCAAGCTAACTATAGCCATATGAATAAATGCATCAAATCCCCAATAATTAAAAAAATGAAAAGTAAAGCAATTCTGTGGTTCTCCCCACATATAAGAGATTGGAAAATACGAGAAAAGAAAGAAAGGAAAGGAGAGGAAAGGAGAAAAAAAAGAGCAAAAGAAAAAAAAATGACATGTTGGAGGGGCTTCAAGAAAACAGATAGCTTGTTAGAGATGTGACTAGGTCCAAACATTCAGGAAAGCAATTTAGAATTATGAAAAGAAAAGTTACTCAGTAGTACATGCCCTTTGACCACTGTCACATTTATATACCACAAAGATCAAAGAAAGAGGAAAAATTTCTATGTGCGCACATTCCTGTTGAGTATGCTTGTTAAAATATCAACTTAGTGACAAGTATGGATTACTTCTTTTTTCTCAAAAATGAAATTTGAGTAAAAGTCCTATTGAAATGGTATATGTGATATGTAAATCCCTCTGATCAAAAGTCATTGGGGTTTAGTATGCTATCCATACTGGAGGTTAATGGTTTTCAGACTGGGCCAAATCAGTAATATTTAGGACCTAGAGACCAAGGAGACATTCTGGTGTGGAGGGAGATATTCCTAAAAATGCCAAAAAATTGGAACTGAGGCATTTTAGACAACTGGGTTTAGTCTCAGAGGAATGTGGCTGAATTATAACCAGACAGGTTGGCCTTAACCTCTGTAGTTACCAGTGATAAAGTCAATAATCCTAAATAGGGATCTTGTATCTGGAAGGGTTGGTTTCAAGGGTCAGATCTAGTTTTTGAGACTAGGAAAAAAAAATGAAGAAATGTGGTCACAAGGGACAAAGAAATACATTTAGAATGTAAAATGTTTGTCAGTAGGAATTATTTCCATCATTATATTGTGATTCCCAATGATGATTACAATGCTTGGTAGATTGTAAGCACTTAATAAAGCCTGATGATTGATCATGTATTATAAACTTTATTAAATTATAGGTACATGGAAGATGCAAACTGATATTATTTTTAAATATTTATTTTTCAAAGACCAATAGAATAGAGCTATGGATAGAAATTGAAATTGAACCAGTGATTTAATCGGTACAAGGAATTCTCTGGTTAAGAAATCCCCTCTCCCAATGTATTTTGGCATATTCTCAGCAAATTAGAGAGTTGTTTAGAGGCTTAAAACACTAAGTTCCCAGAGTCATGCAGTAGTATGTGTTACAGGTAGGTCCTCAAACTTTACAGAACAAATTCCCTTAATAAAAGAATTTATTATGTAAAAGTTGGACTCAGTCCAAAGGCCACATACAAGGTTCTAGAAAGCCACATGTGATCCTAAGACCATAGGTTCCCCATCCCTGCATTTACATGCTACTTTTCTTATGACAGTCACTAAATAAATGTTGCATGACTTTTTAAAATATTTCTTGAATTAAGATCACAGAGGGACAAGTAATGAGGGTGACTCATTGCTTAATCTCTTGTGCTATGGATTTTTATATCTCAGATGAGTAAGAGTTAGATTTATCCCAGGGCCTTTTATGGTATTAAGAAGCCTGCTGGTACTATTTAAATGACCACATCTTGAAAGTTGCAGGGACAGAAATCTGGCCAATAATGATAACTTTTGGTGGGAAGAGATATGTAATACAGGTCTGGAAGTCATTACCAACAGAATTAAGGAGGAGTGAAGATTGAAGCAGGAGATAAATTGTGTAAACATCCTGGAACCAGGCACCAGAAACTGGTGGCCAAAGGCAAAGTCAAAGATTAAAACTAAGCAATCTTGAATACTGAATACTGCCAAAACTAGAGGTAGAAATGGTGAAGACCTGGCAACCAGTCACCAAAACAGAAACACCATCCTAGAGCCAAGAGGACTTTGATATAGAAGCCAAACTTGGTCTGGATATGTAGACATTTCCATCTTTCTTTCTGAATCAGTGCATATTGAAGGACTGAGATATGTGTATGTATGTATGGTGCATACTGGGGTATCTTTTATCAGTGTATCTGTGTGTTTTATTCTATTTGTTCATTTATAAACTTATACGTGAGAGGTAACTGAGTGGGCAACACTTCATTCAATTCAACAAACAATTCTTATGATAATTGCATCCATACAGTGCTTTAAGGTTTGCAAGTTTTCTCCTAGGTCATCCTTCTTGCTTTATTTCTCCTTTTCTCCCCATCTTGAGTTCCTGGTGACCTAACATAGTTGGTATAGTTGATGCAACACTGACCTCCTCTCTTGAATCCATAGTTTTTTAGTATATTGCTGATTATGCCCAGCCAAGCCTCGGCCTTGGGTCATTCCCACCATTCATTGCCTTCCTATGCATGTGTGACAGACTGAAGGTAAAGAAAGCCATGCAACTTATTTTAACTGGGTACACTATAAATTTATTTTGCATAACCTCAACTGATCATTCACTGCTGCTAGGCAATCCTACTATGCTTTCCTTATGAACTCACTATTCCCTTTCCACAGTGGATCTTCCAAACTATTTCATCCCTCATCAAACTTTGAATAACTTTTCTGCCCACTCCTTTTGAATTAGAAGACATTCTTGAAATTCTCTAGTTTATTGGTGTCAAAATAAATAGAAATGGCTACTAAACTGCCTATTGACTAAGAAAACAAAAAATTAATATTATGTAAGCTAGTATGTGTCAAAGAAGAGATTTTAACTTAGGTCCCCTAACTCTAAATCCTCTGATTTTCCCTCTGTTCTTGACAGTGACCGATAACAGCAATGCTTGAGTAGACTGTAGGTCATAATGAGGGCACTGTGGATCAAGTTCCAAGCCTGAAGTCATGAAAACTCACCTTCCTGAGTTCAAATTTGTCTTCAGATACTTACTAATATGTGTGTTGTGACTCTGAGGAAGTCACTTAATACTGTTTACCTTAGTTCTTCTTCTGTAAAATGATCTGGAGAAGGAAATGGCCAACCATTCTTTGCCAAGGAAACTCTAAATGAGGGTGATGAAGACTCAGACATACCTGAAATGCCTGAACAACACAAAGAACTAAGGATATTGGAAGCCAAAAAAAGCAAAATGCAGAATGGGATCATGTAGGACTGAGTTATTTTGATAGAATAGGTGAGTCTAATAGGTGATGGTGATCAGGCAGGGAGAAGGTCAGTAATGCGTTTGTGATCATTTGGAAAGAATATTTTACTAATAAAGAAGTAACAGGAACAATTTCAGGAGTGAGAGGACTACATTAATGGGGTCACTTTTTGAAGTACAATCACATATCATGATAGTTGGTACTTCCATATATTACTGGAATGAGCAGATATTCTTTAGGTGGCGTAGAACTTCATCATGTACAGGTACCAATGTTAGGAAAACCTGAGTTCAAATCTGACATCATTCCCTAACTGACCGCATGATTCTGGATAAGTCATTAAACACTGTTTACTCCAGTTTCTTCAGCTGTGAAATGGGTTGAGTAATAGCACCTAACCACAGGGGAATCAAATGAGATAACATTTGTAAAGCGTTTAGCCCTGTGACTGGCATATAATAGGCACTTCAATGCTTTTTCCTTTCACCCCTACATCTCTTTTTGTGGGATCAAAGGCCTTATTAGGGTGACAGCTTTACTTTCCTAACCTCAAATTGCTCTAACTCAGAAAGGGGCCTCTGAGACAAATGAGAAGCTCTCTAGACTTGAGAGGCATGACCATTCCTCACATTTTCAGGAGGCTGTTTGTTATCTTTTTTATTATTCTTAAGGAGCCTTAAGGATACAGTATATTGGGGCCCTGGCAATTATGTGCCTTCTCTTATGTCAATAAAAATAATAACATTGATGATAATGCTACAGTTGGAGGTAGCTCCAATGCCTCTTAATTCATATTAGATGTTAGGAGAAAATGAAGCGCTCATGAGTCATTGACTAGTTAACAAAAGGACATTTAATTTGATCCGACAAAGCAAGGATATACAATAAAAATAATATAGAACTTAATTTCTCTCTATGTTTTCTACCTTATCTGCCTCTACTTTCAAAGAAAGCTAGATGACTCAATGGATAGAGCACTGGACCTGGAGTCAAGAAAACCTAAGTTCAAATATAGACTCCGACATTTACTAGCTGTATGACCCAGGGCAAGTAATTTAATCTCTTTGACTCTGAAAAAGGAAACGGCAAACCACTCCAGGAACAGAATTGATGTAATATGGTCCATGGGGTCAAAAAGAGTTGAATACAATTGAATAAAATTCACATTTTCATAGGAAAATCATGCAGACATCAGCACAAAATATGGGGTAGAACATAATAACTCAAGTGGACTTCAGAAATCAACTTTATCTGTCTGATCTATTTGGAAGGGCCATGAGTCCCCTCACGGCTGAGAATTTTTATGTCTTGGGGCACCTTTGTGCTCTTTTAGTAAAGCTTTTCATTGTAACCCTAGCATTTAGCACAATTCCTAGGACAGAATAGACAGTTATTGATCATTAATTATTGACTATTGTGCATAGGAGAAAAGAACCTGTGTCAGAAAACTATTATAATTGTAAGAAGCAATTGTGATAATTATCAATAATTACTCCAATAAATACTCCTCTGAGTCTCATTTGATCAATAAGAATTTAAATGCTTTATATGTGCCAGAAACTGTGCTAAGATATGTGAATACAAATGCAAGCATGAAAATAGTACCTGGTTTCAAGGAGCTTATGTTCTAAAGAGCAAAACAACAAGCAAAAATACTCCTAAGCACGTGTATCAAATACTAATATTGAAGAAATGGTTTAAGAAAACTATTGAATATATACAGAAAGACATCAGAGAATTATATCAATATCTAGCTAGTATGTTCAGGAGAAAACTTGAATTCCATATTGCCTAGTTAAAAGCAATTGGGAAAAAAAATAAAAATAAAAAACAGGCAGAATGGAATCCAAAAAATAAAATAAAATAAAAAATATCAGAAATTGTTGGTATTCTTTATCAACAATTAAGAATGAAAGCCAATTACCCAGTTGATAAATGGTCAAAGAATATGAAGAGGCAGTTTACAGAGGAAGAAATTAAAGCTATCTATCATCATATGAAAAAATGATTAGAGAAATACAAATCAAAACAGCTCTTAGGTACCGCAACACACCTATCAGACTGGCTAACATGAAAAAACAGGAAAATTATAAATGCTGGAGAAGATGTGGAAAAGCTGGAACACTAATTCAATGTTGATGGAGTTGTGAACCAATCCAACCATTCCAGAAAACAATTTGGAACTATGCACAAAGGGCTATAAAATTGTGCATACCCTTTAACCCAGCAATACCACTTCTAGGTCTATATCTGTAATGCTAATGAGAGGTAAAGATATTCTCCACCCATTAATGGACCTGATCATTAAAGAAAGCTTGATTAGGGGAAGTCCACACCTTTTGTTAATTTCTAATGAGGCTAGGGTTGTAATGCCTTCTCGTTTTGAAAAGTATATAACCACTCTGAGGTGAATTTTCCCTTTAGGATTTACTCATTGGAAGCATTCTTTTGGACACATGAGACTCTAGGAAGCCACAGGAAAGGGGAGAGGGGTAGAGAGGACTTTCTCTGCTTTTATTTCTGGTAAATACATATGTACTCTTTATTGTCAGACAGTTGGAAGCCCTGCCTGTTGATTTTTATTTCCTCTGTAGTTTCTCTGAAGTTCATTTTGCTGACTTTTCCCCCTGAACTAAGTGAATGATGTATGTGCTTGATTAAAGTGATAGTTGACCCCTCAAAAATTGCTTTCCTTTTAGAAAAGCAGATCTAAGAACTGGTACAGCAGACCTTCCTGTGTATGTCAGGGTCTTTGTTGTTATAGTTTCCCAGAGATCATACATATGGGAAAAGGACCCACAGGTACAAATATATATATATATATATATATATGTATGTATGTATATATATATATATGTATGTATGTATATATATATATATATATATATGTTTATAGGGACCCACAGGTACAAATATATATATATATATGTATGTATGTATGTATATATATATATATGTATGTATGTATGTATATATATATATATATATATATATATATATATATATATATGTTTATAGCAGCTCTTTTGTGGTGGCCAAGAACAGGAAATTAAGGTAACACCCATCAATTTGATAAGAAGTTGTGGTATATGAATGTAATAGAATACTATTGGATGAGCAGGTGGACAGAAAAACCTGGAAAGGCTTACATGAACTAACGCTGAGTGAAGTGAGCAGAACCAGAAAAACATTGTATACATTAACAGTCACATTGTGAGAGGACTGGCTTTGATAGACTTAGCTCTTCTCAGCAATGCAAGGACCTAAAATAACTCCAAAAGTGTCAGATTCCATGCCACCTTGAAGAAGAGGGAGGGGGAAGTGAGGCAGAGAAAAATTAAACTTATGGAAATGAATTTTGAAACCTTAAACATATATATACATACATATATATATAGAGAGACATATATATGAATGCACATATATGTATATATAATGTATATATTTATATTTCTGAAAGAATGAAAACCCAAAGGTTAAAATGATACAAAGACTCAAAGCAGTGGAAGAAAAGAAAATATTTCATCATGAATTAAAAACTATTCTAGAAATTTTGAAAAATATAGGCCTTAGAATGAAAGCCAAACCCATGAAGGTGGAGGATGTGGACACTTGTGATTGTCTATTTCAGGGGTGGGGAACCTGAGGCCTTGAGGCCACCTGTGAGTTTGTAAGTCCTTGAATGCAGCCTTTTGACTGAGTCCAACAGAACAAGGGGATTTGTTCTGTGAAGTTTGGATACAGTCAAAGGGGCACACTTGAGGACCACATATAGCCTGAAAACTGCAGGTTCCCCACCCCTGGTCTATATGACTGAAAACAATCCAACCAAAGAAAAACTCAATTGCATCTAATCTGATACAAAAGTTTGCATATTATTAACTTAATAAATGACAGCTTGACTATTTCAAAGGAATTAACTGGAAAGCTAGCTTCCCTGCAAAACTGGAAAGTGGCAGATCTGAATAAGCTCCATAATTTTTAATTTAAATGTTTTGCAGATGTCCATCAATTATAAACAAATAAATTCAATAGATTGTTTTATGAAGAGGGCTTTATGCCATCTTTCTTAACAGAAAGCAACACATATTTATTTCCCAAAGTTGATAGCATTAGAGAATCCTCCAAATGTAAATCAATTACGTGTTTATGTACCTTATCCAAAACATTCACAGCTTGTATTGCTCTAAAAATCTGTAAAACTTACAAAAATATATATATTGGCTAAGGAGCAAAAATGTGTGCCAAAAAAATTGAGGTCTAAAGAGAAGCTCATTGTAGACTCAGTGATTATTGAACAAGCAATTCTCAAATGCTCTCACATTTATACTAATTTTGTTAATCATAAGAAAGCTTTGAATCAGTTCTGTACTTATGGTATAGTCTAATGTTACAAATAAAAAAAAAAGATTAAAGTATTTGTAGTCCAAGTAGAAAACTGTTCTCTATTTGACTTGCTACTGACATAATGATGTCAAAAATTAGTGACATAAAATGTGAAATGTTCCAAGAAGACAATTTGACTCTTTTATGGTTTTTGTCAGGTTTCAAATCCATCCTCAACCACTCATGGATGGAATTGATGAGGGTTTTCAAGGCAAAAAAGATTACCATATCAAAATATCAGGTTAATCACTTGAAATACAGAGATGACATGCAGGATTTTTTTTAGAAGAGAAGAGGTTATGATAACAATTTAGGATCAAAAAGGTCAGCCTTAAAGATTTACTGTTACATATTATAAATGAATTGAAAATTGTGAAATGTATCAACCTCAAAGTATCTTGGAGATCTTAGCAATTCTTTACCTAGACCATCATTAAAGACTGAATGTTTGCTCAAGAATACCTGGGCATAACATGAATCCATGGAAAAATTAGGAACAAAGTTTTGAATAGATATAACCATACTAACTACTCTTGATCTTCAAACTGTATGGGATGCAAAGTTTCCAAAATATCAAGACCTAGGAAGAGAAATTATTACCTTGGAGGAACCCAGATCCAAGTATTTGTCATCCCTGAAATCCTTTTTGCTACTAATGTCATCCTGAAGACACTTCAGTGAATGTGCAAATGAGAACTTAGAGGCAAATAATATTCCATTATAGAAAGATGCTATTTTTACTGGCTCTACAATAATTTGTGGTAGTTCATTTGTGTCTCATTCTTTGTGATCACAAGAATCATACTATCCATGAGGTTTTCTTGGCAAGGATATTAATGTGTAATTTCTTTCTCCAGTGGATTAAAGCAAAGTTAAGTGACTTGCCCAGACTCACACAGCTAGTAAGTATTTAAAGTCAAATTTGAACTCAGATTTTCCTAACTCCTGACCCCTAACTTCTATCTGCTGAGTCACTTAGCTGCCTCCTCTTCAATAATTTACAAAATAACAATACAAAAACTATAAAAATAGCATCTTAAGGTTTGTAAAATACAAAGATACACTCACACATTTAATTTTCCTCCTAGACATTGATTTGTCCTTGGATTGTAATTTCATTAAAAATCTTCAACGAAGATAAGAATAAGATAACAAGAATGAAGAAGAAGAAGAATAAGAATAAGAAGAAGAAGATGATGATGATGATGATGATGATGGAGAAGACAATGATTTGTATTTCATTTGGGATCAATATTTAAGTGAGTGACTTATTTCAGAATTTTTCTAGTACCAATAGAAAATAATCTCTCCTTGACTTTGCATGTCTCTGCCTGTCTGTCTCTTCTCTCTTTTCCCAAATACACCCAAACACTCACACACACATATACACATACAAGTACACATGTATATGCTATATGTATAGATATACATACTTGTGTACATCTATACATATATGCATACATAATGTGTATAGACAGACACAGATAAATACAGAGAAATAGCAAAATGGTTCACTCTGTATGTATTTGTCTGCCTGGTATTTCTAGGAATTGCAAGTTTATAAAGTACTGAACACATTTTAGTGTTATAATAACGTTAATGATGATGATTGATTGATGGTTCACTTTAGTTAGAAGCTGCATATTTAAAAAAAATCTGTCTCATTTTTCATAGTTAATATAATTCCCAAAACTCATTTTTGACAGCCACCACCTTGAACTCTTAAGGAATCCTGAGTTGAACTCCCTCCTGGCTCAATGTTGCCTTCTCACAGACATCTAACACAGTCAATCTGACAGCCTGCTGATGTTCTTTCCCTGCAGCTTCCCAGTCCAGATGTTTAAAGTCAGCTCTATTTTTTCTTTTCTTTTCCTGGCAATATCTTGATCCAACTCATCTTGCATAATATTTCTGAAAGTCTCCTTGTAGTGTCCTAGATGAGGATCTCTATACATCTGATAGATTGAAACCATTCCCAAACCTTGCTCCCATCTTGCAGTGATCATTACCAAAAATTCAGTGAGGATAAACAATAAAACATGAAAGCAGACATGACTTTTCCCGGAGGGTCCATCATAAAAATTCAATAGACAGACATGACATGAATATGAAGAGATTAAAAGTGCAATCCAGAGATCTCACTGATTCAGAAGCTGTCAGGTTCAAGTGTTCTTTCCTATTCTATCAGAAGTCAATATAGCACAGCAAATAGCCATTTCCCAGGTTGTTGGCTCAGTCCCTTAAACAACAAAGAAAGAAATTAAAAAAAACAAAAAACAACTTGCCAGTCACCTTGGTAACAGGGGGTGGGACACGAGCTAAATTGGGTTTTCTTTGTTCACAGAGCAAACTCCTTAGGCTCATCTTTAAACAATTTTGTTTAATGTAAGCAGTGATTTTTACTTTTGGGCAGGAAACACTGTATGGGTAGGCAGTCCTTGATGTGTGAAGCTTTAAAATTCTGTACTACTGCCTGTGGGTGAATCCATAGCTTTTCCTCCCCTCTATCTCTCTCTTGTCAAAATTACTATCAGATAAATGTGACTGTTGGCAATTCCTCTGGTCAGGTGGGAGAAAAATATATCTGTTCTAAATGCACTGTAGCACTCTTAGTTCATAAACAATCCTTGTTAAGGGCAGGAATGATATTTGGTTTCTTGAACCTTGTATCACACTTGGTGTGGCTCATCTTATGCACTCATTCTAAAGTGTGCCATAAATCATGTGGCATTATATAAATGAATTATTATTACTGTTATTATAACCCTTGTTACCTCTCTGTCAAGGAGAAATACAGCTGGGGATCAAGCCTTGGGATGAGATTGGAATTCATTGGTCGATTTTATGAACAAAAGAGGAATTGTGTTTTAAAGCAGCAGGTTGCTTTTCTGCATGAGACAAAGAGTTATACCTGCGAGTGTGTGAGTACTGACACAGAGAAAATATTAGAACAGGAAATTAGGTGAGCAAGCAGCAGCATCAGTATAATGACAAGATTGGGGTACGGAAAGGAGACAGAGGCAGACAGGGACAGAGACAGGGAGAGATGGAGAAAGAGATGCTCCATAAGGGGTTTGGAATCAGTCTTGAGTATTTTCTCAGTTGATTGCTTCTGCTTGTTCAAATAATAAAATAGGCTTTATAGCTGGCATCAACTTGGGAAGGGTTTAATTCTTCATTTCCCCACCTCCATCTCATATTGCAAGCATATATTACAAGATTTTTGTATTTCTTGGGGGGCTGGGAGTACTGCCATAGAAGCTATAAATAATACATATATATATTGATATAAATTGATGGCTGTTCATAAGTATTGCATGAATTGAATCTGTGATTAATCTGTGAACAAATGGGCTTTGATAGAGTGGACTAGTGAATGGCTGGTTAGAGAGGAAGGCAAAAGTCTAACCTGTCTATCTAAAAAAGCCATGGTTTTATCTAAAAGAGCTTGGGGCTCTGAGCTATGTTAGGGAAATTTGTGGTTTTGATTATTATTTTAACAAGCTTCCCCAAAGTAGAATTTAAATTAATTCCAGTTTGTTTTCTGTTCCTCGGGCTAGAACTGTGAGCCAAATAGCCATTGTTGTTTGGTAAGCAGAAAGGTATGTGTGAATCATATTATCGTGCTCTTATAGTTTTCTCCTCAGAGATGACCAGTGGAGTGAGGACAATGACTGAAGACTATCTCATTTCAGCAAGAGAATAGGAATGTTTTGGGAAGGATGATGTTGCCTCAACATTATAAAGGTAGAATTCAGAGGAGGAAAACCTTTCCCATTTATTTTCACTACCTACTTTCAATTTCCAATCTATACTGGGGTTTTGGGGTAAATAGCATCACCACCATCAAGCAGTTAGATGGAATAGGGAAGAAAATTCTGAATTTGGAGTCAGGGACAAATGAGTTTAAAACTTGTCTTAGACATTAGAGGTATGAGTCAGAGTAACAAATCTGTCTCAGCTTCAGTTTTCTCATAGTGATAAGACAAACACTGTAGGGATACTATGAAGATGAAAGGAGATAATTATGTAAAATACTTTGCAAATTTTAAAGGACTATACAAATGTGACCTATTGCTATTATTATTGCTACCATTAGAGCTATTTTTGAATGATATTTCTCCTAAATCTTAGTTTCCAAACTCACTGAGAGTCTGAAGCATGACTTTTTGACCTCTATATTTTCCAAATGTCCAGAACAATGCTTAGATTTTAACACTGACCAAAATTAAAAACAAAAGAATTAAATTCACATTATCCTTGATGTTTTCTGCTTTTGTTTTTAGTACTAAATTTATTGAAAGGTACCTGTGGAGATGGGGAGCAATATAAGTTGCTTCATTTTGTAAGTCAACTAATGAAGCCAGAGAGATCTTCTTTGAATGTCAGGTTTCATCTCAGGAGGAAGTGCTCCCATGACATTTTGGGCTACATCACCTGGAAAAAGTGAGACCTTTTCGGTAGTACTGTGACCTTTCAGAGAAAATGGAGCTAATTAAACTCTTTCCCAGGACAACTTAGGAGAACCCATTTGGGTAGATTTTTCAAAGCTATAAATGCCACTCATTTCCATTTTTAAGACATTTTGTTTTCCCCATACAGTTAGATCCCTAAAGAAGGGACTGCTGGGAGATCCATGGCTCAAATAAAACTGATTGGTCATCATTATGATTTATTATTCACCTGATTTAAAGAAGCTTTACTTTCTTTAGTGCTGGGAAGTCTGACTATCTTTGTCCTTACCCTTGTACTTTGATGCAAGTGCACTCTGTGGGAATTATTGAGCTCCAGGCAGGGTTGTTGTCAAGCTCAAATGAGATAATGATAAAATACTTTGCAAACCTTATAGTGCTAGATACATGCCAGTTATTTGATGTTATTATCATTATTAGCTTCCAGTTAATAGGCCTGCAGTCCAGTAATGAATTCATTCCCTGAGCCTTCTACTGCACTCCTAAGGGCCTTAGATGGTGTTCTAGAGCAACACACTGATGTGATTATTCGTATTTAGCAATTGGACTCTATGGGGAAAAACATGCCCACATACTTTTAAGTTTAACCAGAATTATTAACACTTTATTAAGATTAGAAATCAAGAGGAGTATGAATCAAGCCCTAATCTAAAGTATTTGCCAGTTTCTGAAGTTCAAATATACAGACAGAAAATTTGACAATTAGCTCTAGGTTAGAACTAGCAACAAGTAGGCCCTAAAATAGACCCAGTCAAGGAGGTACAGCTGAGATAGATATTTTAGAACAAGTTACAAGATGACAGGGTAGAAAGATGTGCATACTCGAGCTGTTCCCTCACAACCCATAAAATACCTGTAAAGAAAGACTCTCAACAAATTCTAGAGCAGCAGAATCCACAGAACAATGGAATGGGGGAGATTTCCAGCCCAGGGTGACCTGGAAGGTTGATGGGAAAGGTCTCTCACACCAGATGCAGAGTGGAGCCCAGCTCAGCCTTGGCAACACAGCACTGGGAAGAGCAGGACTGTAGCAGGCTTTGGGGACAGAATCCCAGACAGTGGTGGTTTACAGTTCTCCGTAAGCCACAGCCACCAAAGATCAGTGAGAGGGCTTTTTCAACCAGAGAGAGAAGGGAGCAGGGTCCTCCCCTAGCCCTGGCCATAGGCAGTAGCAACAGCAACAACACCAGCAGGTGGTGGTGGCTGGCAGTGGTCATGGCAGACAACAGCTGGAGTCCATTGTTCCATTGTTAGAGCAGCTTAGCTTAAAGCCCCTGGGGGAATTGAGCATCTGATCTGAACCTTAGCCCTGAGTGGAGTCCCCACACCTGCCTAAAATCCCTCAGTATGAGCCAGGCAGGGAGTAAACTCTTCTTCCTTGATTGCATCACCTTGGACGAACTGAGAATGTACAGGTCCCCAGACTATACTCTACTCTGACAAAGGACCCAAAAGTCAAGTAACTGGTTGGGAAAATGCCCAAAAAAGGGGAAAAAAAACCCATAAGACTGTAGAAGGTTGCTTTCTTGTTGAAAAGGTATTCTCTCTCATCATTTTGGATCTGACTTTTTCGCTTCCTTTTTTTTCCAATCTGAGCCCAAGATTTTCATTTGTCTGATCTGTATCAGATTTACATTTTGATGAACACTCTCTCATACCATAGAAATTCAGTTGAACCAAATTTATCATGTGTTGACCAAATGTTGACAATTGAAAAGTATATGTAAAAAAGTAGAGTGATATGATAGAGGCAGCTGGTAGTTAGAGGAATAGCAAGTTAGTTCTGGAGTCAAGTAGAAGACTTGAGTTTAAATTATGCCTCAGTCATTAATTGTGTGATCCTAGGCAAGTCACAATTTCTGTTTCCTTCAGTTTTATCCACTATAAATTAGAAATAATAATAGTACCTTCATCCCAGAGTTGAAAAGATCAAATGAGACACTATCTGTTTTTAAAAATACTTAGTATGTCAGAACAAAATAAATGCTTATTTCCTTCCTCTTCTCTGTTGTGAATGGAGAGTAAAGACCTGGGTTCAAGTTTCTCTTCTGATACTTGCTGGCTGTGTGATCACAAAGTAAGTCAGTGTCTCAGTGCTTTAGTCAACTCACCAAGATTCTGTGCTTCAGGGAATATCCCAATTTACATTGGTAGAGGCAGTTTCCTCACAAGAGAATTGCCTCTACCAGTGAAACCACAGGTCCAGTATGCATCTTACACAAAAGACACTGTATTTGGCATTTACTATATAAAGACAAAATTGAAAAGAAGTCCTAGCCCTTAGGTAGTTTGCTGGAAACCATTACTCTTTTATGTTTGAATGACAAATCAACACCAAGCAAGGTAGAGTATATATATATATATATATATATATATATATATCAGTTTTCATTGAATCGTACCCGCCATCCCATTCCTAAGATGACATCACTCCTTCCTCTCTCTACTGCTCTGCACCAGGAAGTAAATAGGAGACATTTCCCTGAAAAATATACGGGCATTTTCCCATAACTGTTCATTTTCTATGAAAATCCAGTAGAAAATGAATAAATATGAGCAGAACCTACTCAGATACTACTCTATGACTTGTCATCCCAGGTTAATTTCCTTGGGCCCCTGCACTGATGCGCTAACACTGTTATCCATGTACTGTTACAAGTAGCATTTTACTAGAGAAGATGGGAATTGGCATTGTGCTTCCTTTCTGTCCAAGGTATCTTCCTGGTCTTTAAAATACTCATCAGGAATGAGCATGAGAGTACATTGATTAGCTGTGAAAAGGTGATAGAGAAAGGCCAGAATAGTATCTTTAGCAGGGGCAAAGAAAAACCTAAGAAATCTCTGAGTTTTCCTCTAAAGAAGAAAAACTACTTCATAAAGGCAGTTGTATAGGCTTAAAAAAATAAAACCTCCTCTTTAAAAGGTGAAGCTAGAAGCTTGTACTATGAATTCAATTTCTTTATAGATAACCTTATTTGATACATGATACCTGTTGGAGGGATTGTGGACACCTATTTACAGAAATCAGGGGATGATGTGAGAGGTTGTTTACAGAAGTTGCAGATAATAAAAAGACTAATTAAGCATTGCTCTCTGATAAGCATTCCAGTACTCTTCCAGGGGTTGTATAAGATATAAGGATTAAAGGTTACATAATCTACCAGAAATCCATTGCCCATTGTTCATTATTGCTGTTGTGAAATAGACTCATAAATAAAATTAAAGGAAAATGCCACAGCTGTTTCATTTACTGGGCATTCATTATTAATTTGAGCATGACAATTACTGACAGCCAGTCCAAAAGCTCTGTTTGTGCTCAGCACTCTGTGGACATCTCCCAATTATGAAAAATAATTCCATTAATCACATACTTGAAGCAAGTAAATTACCCAGCAGAAGACATAATCAGTTGTGTGCAAGGGCCTTCCAGGAATCGATAGGGTTGGCTTTGCTTCCAGCCTCACCTTTCACTGCCGAAAAGGTATGGTTAGCACCTGTTTGCCAAGCAGAAACGACTTCTTTCTTGAGATTGAGATGCAGAGCACAGAACGCCCTGTGGAATGAATCAGAAACATTTGAAACAATTGATTTTGTTTTAATTTCATTCTTTTTACCTAGCCAGCCTACACCTGCAATGATCCACCAGGGAATGCTATAACCTGACACAGTCAGATACTTGCCACCTTCCCTCCTTATTTGTGCAAAGGAGTGATTGATGTTCTCTCAGATTCCTGACCTCCTCTAAAGAATTAGCTTCTCTGAGACACTTTAGTTCAGTAAGGCGGTTACCAAAATGACTACTTGGGTGACTGGGCTATATTTAGATGCACTGATCTTTCTCACAATAAGAGAATGATCTATAAAGCATTGATATTTTGAATGGTGTAATTAAATTTGTACCAATTATAGGAGGTATCTCTTTGGTTTCACATCCCGCTCTTCCCCCCACCCCACCCCAGCAATCATTTCTTCCTTAGCAAAGCTCTAAAAAAACCCTTTTGTTTTAAATATTCTTTCATCTCTCCCTTTTTATTACATCTCATGTTGAGTCGCTATTATTTTTCTTGTGCTGGAACCAAAGGTTGTGTTACTGGAAAGTCACTTGGAGTTCTGCAGTACCTGACAATGAATTTAGCATCCAAGTTTGTTTTTATTATTGAAAATTTCAGAGTGTTCAGCTGAGTATATCTCATTCAAAATCAATGATTCCCATTGGGAGATATGTCACCTAAAAAAATCAGAACAGCAGTACCTGTCAGCTAAAAACATCAAGCTATGGAGCTTGTCTTGGGCCTGTCACATAAGGATGCCCACCACTGGGCAACCTCTCTCTAGGGAAGGGGGAATTTAGGTTAGGTGCAAGGAATAAGGATCCAGGATGCATTTACAGTATGTCACTACTCTCTCTTCTTTCATGTATTCTGGTTATGCATCATAGGATAATACATCATTCTACTTTGTGCCCATAAGTAAACACACCTTGGAGAAGACAGAATATAACATATCTATGCTTGAGTTTTCAAAAGCCCAGTCCACACAGAACATGCACTGGGAGAAGAAGAAAGGAATCTTGAATGATCACAGATCATAGCCAAGACAAGCTAAAGCTACACTACATCTTCTCCTCTGTGTACAGAACATCTTTCCTCCTTATGAGTCAGCTCATGGAGTCTAGAATCCTTCGGTTATATCCCTTGAATTCATGCCCTTACATTTATTTTTTTTTTTTTGTCAGATATAGGATTTTTGGAGTTTTATCTGGTCCTTCACAATCCCAAGATGGCTATCTAGTTCAGGCACCCTTTCTGCAATTTCCCTGACAAATGTTTATCCAGCCTCTTGAAAGATATCTCTGGTGGGGGGTAATTGAGTCCCTCTTGAGGAAGAGGTTGTTCATTCCATCTAATTGAGAGAAGGGAAAAGTTTCTTAACAATTAGAATTGACCAAATACAAAATGGGTTGCTTTGGAAGATGATGGTTTCCCGTTTACTGAGACTTAATATTTTCAGGGCTGTTGGAGAAAAAAATTCCTACTTAGATCAGTTCTGGCTTATGTAGAGAAACTTTGAGGTTGGTCATGAATTTTATAATTCCATCAGCTACAACTTGTTTCTCTATAATCCAGGCATCGTTTATGTTCTACTTTAGGGACCTAGAAGAACAAGGCTAGTTTAGGCTAGAATCTTCTAGTAAAATTGACTCCTTGTACTATTTGTACCCTTAAAATACTTAAAAACAATTATTTTCTCTCTTTCTTTGCCCCCCACCCTCATCCCATGTCTTGTCTTCTCTAGTCTAAAGTCTGATGTTCTTTCAGTTGACCCTCTTGGAAGAAGGGGAGGGGGGGCATGTTGGTTAGACACCAAATTTTCAGTATCTTGAGCATTTACTCTAACATTAGAAGCACAAGCTCTTTCCTGAAAGGGAAGCATGTATAAGAATACAAGTGTTCTGGGTTCTGGTTCCTGCTTTCTTTAGTTAAATTTACACTTCATCTTCTCCTCTGTGTGCAGAGCATCTTTTCTTCCTTGTGAGCCAGCTCATGGAGTCTAGAATCCTTCAGTTGTATTCCCTTAATTCATGCCCTTACATTTATTTTTTTTGTCAATATTGATCCTTTCCTTGCCACCACCCCAACTTTCAGACACGTTTCTTCACCACAGTAGGCATAACCGGGTTAATCCCAAGATTCCTCATGCAGGGACTGTACTTACTCCTATAAACTTCACTGAGAACCTTAAAAAAAGATAACTGAATTAAAGATCATATATAGAGCCACATTGATTTCATTGAGGACTTTGGTTAAATAATATTTCTTCCCAAGTCAGGTCCAGAATAACCTCCAGAGTGCATTTCTGTTGTGTCCATAGTCAATGAGCTATGAAACTTTCTGCCTCTTTACCCTTTGTTAACAGATCCTATATACACATAGATTATCCTTAGCATTTCGCTACTGTTCACAAAATGTGCTTATAAACTTTTAAAAAGTAATTTCTGTCTAATTACCTTTTTAAAAAATGCCACATATGACTCACCATTCTTCTACATTCAAGAAAGAGAAAACATGTTAGGTTCAGATTTCAAAATGTGAACCACAATGTCAACACAACTTTCAGAATTTTTTTTTCCTTTGGTACTGATCTTACTATATAGACTCTACTCACTGAATACTGGCTTCCTATTACCTCTAAGGTAAAATATAAGCTACTCTGTTAGACATTTAAAGTTCTTTATAATTTGGCTCCAACCCTCCTTTCTAGTCTTATTATATATTATTTTTCTTCCTGTACTCTATATTCAAACTAAATTAGCCTCCTTGCTCTTCCTCACACAAATATTACCTTTTCTGTCTCTATGGCTTTGTACTGGTTGTTCCCTCATGCCTTGGAGTGTACTGTCTCTTCATCTCCAGTTAGTAGAATCCTTGGGGTCCCTCAAGATTTAACTCAAGAATCACCTCCATTGAAATCCTTCCTGATGTCTCACTCCTGCCAGTCCAAATCATCTTGTAATTTTTGGATAATTCATTATGCCTACAAGTATAAATGTAAATGTACACACATGAACAAATACATATATTTCTATAGACACACCCACATAGATAGACATGCACATAAACATACACATATATGCATACACATATACATATACATTTATGAGTATATATAATATCCCTGCATGTATATGTATATAGGTAATATACATGCATGTATGTGTATGTAGATATTTATGTGTGCCTGCACACACATGTGTACCTGTAGAATAGGAATAGCTGGGAGGATGAGGAAAGATGTGAAATCTGAGAGTAGGGAATCAGAGCTAATTTTGAGCCTGAAGGGGTGAGAACTTCTAACTTTATTTCATAACTGCTATAACTTTATTTCATTATAGGTTAGGATTTATGACTATTCAGACATGAGAGTATTTTTGTCACGCCTCTTAGTTTATTTATACATATACACATATACCTACATTATATATGTGTACGTATATATGTATATATATATATATATATATATATATATATATATTTGTGCATATGTGAATATTTATGTGTTAGAGAAGTTCGTATTCTCAGCAAAGAAGAGTGAAAGTGCCTGGAACTAAAGAAATTATTATTGTTTGACCGATCCATAATACAGAGGAGGATTTAAGCAACCTTTTTGGTCAAAAGGAAGTTGGAACTTAAAATTGTTTACCAAAATTACACACCAAATCTAATCCCACATCCTTTAAGACATCTTCCTCTATTCGCTAAATTTTCTTGCTATCTGTTTTTTTTTCTTTATAGAAACAGTCATTGAGCATTTGATTAATTTTGAAACATAGGAGGCATATTCTTTTGATGTCTTGTGAAATGCACAAGAAATTGTGTGATCACTGTCCTGTCCCCTAAATTCCAGGATACCATATTATATAAGATAAACAGGGAGTCTTAGCCAGCAGTACCAAATTCTATGTCAAAAAGAAGTTAATGAGAAACGCTGACTGTCAGGAGATAGTCTTTTCTATTCCTCATGGCCTGTTAAGTTTTCTACTTTCTTGAATGTCTCCTGATATGTTGACCATTCATTCTCATTTGACTGTGGGCTCCTTGAGAATAGAAACTGTGTTTAATATTTCTTTTTATCTCTAATACTCAGGCCAGTGTTTGGCACATAGTAATTTCTTAGTATTTATTGACTGACTTAGATCCTCCATGGTGCTTTAAATTCCTTGTTTCAGTAGGTAAGTTTGTCTTATTTCAAATTGGTTTCTGAAATGCTTGTCATTCTTTACCACCCCAGTTTCCAGTTTATTACTAAATCTCACTCTGAAAATGCAGCAATACTAATTCTATCCTTTTTAAGTTTTCAAGGATAGAGTGATGTGAAAAATCAAACAATGTCATATACTTTCTATATAGAGAGGCACAGATAGACATGTGGGGGTAGATGTAGATGTATTAAACATCTCAAAATATTGCATGTTTCAGTTTCACTATGACATTTCTCCATAGAAGCTATGATATTTAATGAACTCTGTAGCCAACAGTACTATCCAGATTTACCTTAAGATGAAAATACAAACGGCTCTTAGATTTTCTGCTCTCTACCAACTTGTCTGATAGACATGCTTCAGCACATCTAGTTCTAATCTATTCCTATCCTTGATCTAGGAGAGAGAAGTTAGGCACTACAGAAAGGCTCCAAGATTTTGTAATGGAACAATTGCACAAAATAAGGGGCCTGAAAAATATCCTCCTATGTTTGGGAGCTCAGCCATTCTATCTTTTAATAGAAGAAAGTCACAACAGAATAAGTTTTTACTTTTTAGGGTTCTGCTCTGATTCCCTATGCTCAGATTCCAACTCTTTAATTTTTTCTGCCATTCCCATATCTCATGGATAGAAGAAATAGTCCAAATCTATTTCCAAGGTCAAGAAAGACCACTTGGTTTATCATATCCAGAGATTGAACAAGCAGCATTGTACTGAAGGTATGAATGTTATTTTTAAAAGAGGGGAAAATTAAAATTCCTCCAAAAATAGCAGTTATTTAAATCAACATTGTAAATAATGTAATTTTTGTTCTGTTTGTTTTTAAACCAGCTATTTTGAGATTTCCATCTTCTACCTCTGTCATGGAAACTCTCCTAAAAATGAGTAGCCTTGTTTTGATCTTTACTGCTCTGCTATTATCATTAGACTCCTTTCAAGAAAAAGTTTTACCTACAAGGTATGACCAGACTAAATTATATTTAACAAATGTATATAGAGCAACTACTCTTTATAAGGCAAGACAGAATGGGTAATATAAAAGATACTGTGTTAAGTACTGAAAGGAAGTTTTAAAAACAAACAAAAAAAACAAACAGTGTCTATCCTACATAAATTTACATGTATCTAATGTTGTATAATACATTTATAGGTTTGGAGAGTAGTCTCAAGTCTTTTATGCTCCCTATTTTCAGTTTTGTGGATTTTGAAGACAGATTTATTGATGTAGCAAAAGTGACTTTTTCCCCCTTTTTCTCTTCCTCATCTTCCTCTTGTTTCTTATCTTCCTTCTCCTGCTCCTATTTATTTCAACAGACTGATATAAAAATAGCAGAATCAATTGCCCCAGTTCCCTGGATAGGGGGCAGAAGTCAGGGTGGGATGATATTTTGCTAAAATCTGTGGTAAGTTGTCTTTTTCCCAATTCAAGAGCAGAGGGCATTACTGTGGGATGAGAACTGCAAGGTGGAATTTTTCTAACAATTAATAAAGTTTGAAATCTCTATGAAGAGAATGTCAGAAAAGAAGATTCAAGAAAGTCAGAGAACAAGAGACAGACTTAGAAGTGTTTGTGTTTATGTGTGTATGTGTATGTCTGTCTGTGTGTACGTGTATGTGTGTGTGTGTGCGTGCGCCCATGTGTGCACACCCAAGTAAACCTCAGTAGATGAATAGCAGTGACTGCTCAGCCTCCCCCGCCTCATCCAAGATTTTAATGATCCAGGAGGAACAGAAATAATTTACCCAATAATCAACCAGTGTCAGAAAATTAGATGTGGTAAAGAAAGGAGAGATAAGATAGAAGAGGGTCATTCAGCCCTACTCATGTCTTGAAGCAGAAGACTTGACTTGAGACAAGGTTGTGCCCACCTATTCAAAAATTAAAGAAAGTTTTGAGAAAAGATTCATTCTTTCCCCCAATTCTCACTTTTCTTGTCAGTCTACTAAGTGGCATAGTTTAATTTTATACAGCACTTCTGGTACACTGAAGTTTCACCATGATGTAGGAGGTTGTGGATTACTTGGAGACAGACAAAAATTTGAATTAAGCCAAAGAGACAGATCTCTGCCTAAATGTTAGAATTTGTTATTGACAAGTTTGAGCAATTGTAATTGCATTCCTAATTCTCATATAAGCTCTATAAAGCAAGAGGAGGTGATATCAAACTGCTGATTTAAACAGGTGAGGAAATCTAGACTCCAAGATATTAAATAACTTGCCCATGATCACAGAAGTAGCATTCAGAGGCAGAATTTGAAGCCAGATCTTGGCCAACTATCTATCCATGATACCATATAGCCTCTGAAATTCATCATTTGTCAGCTCTAACTTCCATCACATTCTTCCTTTTGTGAGCAAGGAATATGGGCAAAGTGACCATTGCTTGTGGGAAAAAAGGTGTTTACTCATTAAAATTATTTGTAACATTTGACTTTTAAGATATTTTTAACATTTTCCCATATTTTGGTTGAAGGATGAGTACTTATAGCATATAGCATACTATTTATTACTCAACTAGTTCTTGTTTATATGTTTATTTTCCCATTTGGGTCATAAAGTTCTAGAGATAGAGCCTGTGTCTTATAGTTCATTTTTATAACCTGTACTACATTACATAGTGCTTTGGCAATAGTAGGTCCTCAATAAATGGTTATTAAATCAGTATATAGACATATAGATTGATAGAATGTGAATAATTTGCAACAAGTATAAAATTCAGCCTAAGGTAATTCAAACCAATAAAACTTTAATGATAAGGAAACATCCATTTTAAATAAAATATTCATTTAAGAACTGAAAAAAAGATTTTGAACCGAAATATATTTTAAAAGTTTTATTCATGCTTTCTAATTTTATTTTTTAAAATTTAATTCATTTTTTCAATGAATAAAAATCTGTTTTCTCTCTCTACCACTTCTTTCCCATTGAATAAAGAAAAGGAAAACTCTCATCAACCACTATGTGTCAAACAAATAAATGCATCTCTTCATTGGTCATGGATATATATTCCTTATCTATCTATCTATCTATCTATCTATCTATCTATCTATCTATCTATCTATCTATCTATCTATCTATCTATCTACCTCTCTCTCTCTCTCTCTCTCTTTTTCTCTGCCTATCAATCTATCTATCCATCTATCTACCTAAAGACAGTGGAAAGGGAAGGAAAAAAAAGTGAGAGAGATAGAGATGTTTTATCATGCCATTGCACAACTCCTTCTTCATAAAATACATATACACATACTTTTTTTCTTTCTAAGAATAATTAGGACAACTTCACCCATCCTACATTTAATTAATGCACAAAACTAAAATGTGTATGTGGGCCCACTTGCCTGGTGATATGTATGCGTGGTATGAAAGTTTTAAATTTGTAATGCAATGCGGCACAGATTTATAAAACAAAGCTCCATGAAAACACTGAGGTGCCATGCAAGTTTCATATAATATATATATATGTATATATATATATATATATATAAATATTTGAATAAGTTCAGTGTATATTTCATCTTCCACCCTTAATTTGGGGGAAAATTGCAGACAACACCATCAAAATGTCATTAAATTCTAAAACTAGTGAGATGTAATTGAACACATTCTCGAGTCTGTGACTGTGCCATGTAGAGAGATGAGAGCCTACCCATATGATGTCCTGCTGCCTTGTCTCTGCAGGCAGATAAATAGAATTCTGCATGGGCTGTCTTTCTATTACCCAGGGAGAAGCTGCCCTTGGACATTTCTGTCAGCTGGCAAAGTAATGATCCCATTTCCTGTTGAAACAAGCTATTCATTTGCTGCAAAAATAATGTTTGTTCAAGTAGAAAAAAAAAGGCAGCAGACCAAGAAGACCTACTTGGTTCAGCTCAAAGAAAAGTGTATTTGTACCCAATACACTGGAGGCATTGTTTCAGAACAGATCATCTTTATGCTGTGGTTGTCCTGTAAGGTTGCCAGGGGCAGTGTGAGAACATTGGTCTCCTGAGTTAAAGCAGAGCAGGGTCCCTTTTCATTTCTACATTCCAATTTCTTCCCCTGAACACATTTTTTACATCTGTAGCTTGCTGCTTTGTTTTTGCTTTTGTTTTTACAGCTGCTACAAGGTGTTGCATTTCTGTTTGATCATAGCTGAAGGAGATCTGACATCACATTTAGAGGCTACAACCCTAACTGTGCCACTCAATATTTGGGATGTACCTCCTTGAGGTTATATCCTATATTACACATTATTTCATAGTGCAGAAGTGGTGTGAAGTAATCAAGAAATTTGATTTGGAAGCAGAAAGACCTGGGTTCAACTTGCCCTATTGTCACTTTCTGTATATAACTCCTTATAGACAACTCATTGAAACTCTTCGAGCCTTTGGGTAATTCACTAGTAATTATCATCTGCTTTAGTAGAAGGGTTTGCTACACCAAAGATCCTTGAATCTTAAAATTTTATCAACTAGAGAGAATGTCACCTCTTACATGTTCAACCCTGAAACTTCTACATTTGCAATTTTCTCCTGAAATATCTAGTAAAACACTAGAGATACTCATGATATATGGAATTGATTTCTAATGATCAAAATGATCCTTGTCTGCTTTGTTGATTTTCTTATGATTTTTTTCTTTGTTCCAAACTTTAAAAAATTTACTTAAAATTTTGAGTTCCAAATTCTATCCCTCCATCACTTTCCCCTTTCCTCCCTTTCTTCCCACCCCCCAACATGCTAAGCCATCAGATACAGGTTGTACAATGCAATTATATAAATATTCTCCATACTCGTAATTTTATACAAGAAGACAGATAAAAGGACAAAAATATTAAAGTGAAAATAGTGTGCTTCAGTCTGTATTTGATCAATATCAGTTCTTTTTCTAGAGACAGATATTATGGATCATCATTAGTCTTTTGGGATTGTCTTTCATCGTTGCATTGTGGAGAACAGTTGTTATTCACAGTTCTTCATCAAACAATATTGCTGTTATTGTGTACAGTGTTCCCCTGGTTCTGTTCATTTCACTATGCATCAATTCATGTAAGTCTTTCCCGGTTATTCTGACAGAATCCTGCTTGTCATTTCTCACAGCTCAATTTTATTGCATTACAATCGTACTACAACTTATTTAGCCATTTTCCAACTGATGATCATTCTTTTGATTTTGAATTCTTGGCTACCACAAAAACAGCTACTCTAAATATTTTTGCATAAATAGGTTCTTTCCCTCTCTTTTGCAGGTCTTTGGAACAAAAACCTGGCAGTCATCTTGCTGGATAAAAAAGTATGCACAGTTTTATATCCATTGTGGTGTAGTTCCAATTGCTCCCCAGAAAGGTTGGATAAGTTCACAATTCCACCAACAGTGCATTAGAGTCTCAATTTTCCTACACCCCCTAGAACATTCAGCAGTTTCCTTTTTTGTCATATCAGCCAATTTGAGAGCTGTCAGGCGGTACTTCAGAGCTATTTTAATTCATTTTTTTTTTTCTGATCAATAGTAATTTAAACATCTTTTCAGATGGTGGGATTTAGTAGGATTCCTTCTTCACTTATTTTACCAAATATTCCATATAGTATTGGGATTAATTGTTTCAATGTTTGGCAGAATTCACCTAACTACTTTGCCTTCCAGAACATCAATATTCTAAATCTCCTTTTTTTTTTTTTTTTAATGTGGAAGCTTCCAAATCTTGTGTAATCCCGACTGGAGCTGCATGATATTTGCATCATTTCTTTTTGGTTGCTTCTGACTTTTCTCCTTGATCTGTGACTTTGGAAATTTGGCTATCATATTCCCAAGAGTTTTCATTTTGTATTCTATTTCTGGTCATCATTCATGTATTCTTTCAATTTCATTTCCCCCTCTGATTCTAACATATCAAAGGAAATTATTTTTTTGGGTGATTTCTTGAAAGATGTTGTCCAGGCTTCTTCTTCTTCTCCTTCTTCTTCTCCTTCTTCTCCTTCTCCTTCTCCTTCTCCTTCTTCTTCTTCTTCTTCTTCTTCTTCTCCTTCTCCTTCTTCTTCTTCTTCTTCTTCTTCTTCTTCTTCTTCTTCTTCTCCTTCTTCTTCTTCTCCTTCTTCTTCTTCTTCTCCTTCTTCTTCTTCTTCTCCTTCTTCTTCTTCTCCTTCTCCTTCTTCTCCTTCTTCTTCTTCTTCTTCTTCTTCTTCTTCTTCTTCTTCTTCTTCTTCTTCTTCTTCTTCTTCTTCTTTCTTCCTCTTCCTCCTCCTCCTCCTCTTCTTCTTGTTCTTCTCATAGTCTTCAGGTAGTACAATATTTTTATTTTATATTATTAGTCTTTGATCAATTTTCCAGGTCAATTGCCTTTCCAATGAGAAATAACACATTTATTCTGTATGTTTACTTTTTCTATTTTGTTTTGTCATCTTTTTATGTCTCATACATGTGTTCAATTCTCATGTGTTCAATTCTAATTTTTAAGGAATCATCTTCTTCGGTGAATTTCTGCATTTCATTTTCCATTTGGCTGATTTTACTGTTTAGGGAGCTATTTTCCTTGGTAAATTTTTGTTTATCTTTTCCCATGCTATTGGCTCTTCCCCCCCCCCCATAATTCCCTTGCATAACTTTCATTTATTTTCCCAGTTTTTCTTCTATTTTTAAAATTTGCTTTTAAACTCCTTTTTAATGTCTTTCAGAAATTCTTTTGGACCTGACACCAAATTTTACTTTTCATGGAGGCTTTATGTGTAGTCATTTTGATACTATGTCCTCTTCTAAGTTTCTGACTTGATCCTCCCTATTACCATTGCAATTTTCTATAATTGAGCTCTTTTGTTTTGTTTGATTTTTTTTGCTCATTTTTTTGCCTTTTTTGTGACTTGGTGTTTTTTTGTGAGTGTTGGGCTCTAGTCTTGTACCACTTCAAGCTTTTGGTGCTGGGGATCTGGATCTTACTGTTGGCCTTTACTGGGCTTCAAGCCTGAACTGTTTGCTTTCTCTGGAGAGTAGGTTTCCCTTGTGGCTTGTACTGGGGGATGGGGCCCTGGGTGTGGGGTTTAGCTGTTGGCCTGTTCCATTGGTACAGCCCTGCTGGGGGGTTGCTATGGAAACAGAGTCTTTCTGCCACTAGGCCTCCAGTAGGGCTTCAGTACGGCTCAGCAATGGAGTCAAGGCTTGGCATGGCTTGTGTTGGAGTAGAATCACTGAGGTGGAATCTTGCGGTGCTGTACCAAATGCTCATTTGCCTAGGGGACTCCTGGTTTGTAGGAGAATTGTGCCTTACTGGTTGATTGCCCCAGGCTTAGAACTTTGCTTCAAGCCCCCTCCTAAGAGGCTGGCTGCTACTGCTGTTCCACCTTGCTCCCCTCCTTCCCCAGGGAGATAAACTTTTACTACTCCTATATCAATTGTGAAGAGGTTTTCTAGTTGTTTGTAGAATTTAGAAGGGGGACTTGAGAGGATTCTTTCCTCACTCTTCCATCTTGGCACCAAATGTTGATAATTTTTCAGTAGACTGAGTACTCATAGTTCTTTCAATTTTGTTAGAAATGTTATATTGGTTCTGCAAATGAAAAACAGATGTCAGGATCCAGGGTAAGAGATCTAAAGCTCCTGAATCCCACTTTGTAGTACAAAGAATTTGAGAATCAGGTAGTTAGGTTTGACAGCAAGAGTGATCCTGCCTTCTGTTTTCTGGATAAGATCAAGAGGTAGTCAATTGAAAATGGATTCCATCAACATAATCAAGCATTTAATTTAGTTAGATAACTAAAACAAGGGAGTTGGGCAACATAAAAGTGTCTTTCACATCCAATATTTTATGATTCTGGAATTCTCAGATGCTAGGAAAACATATGCAAAGCATGCCTGGAAGATTCAAAAAAAAAAAAAAAAAGAATGGGTTTTGAATATTCCAAATAACACTTTTTGTAGTAACAAAGGACTGAAAATCAACTAAATGCTCCTCTGTAGGGGAATGCAAATTACCTTGTGGTATAAATGTATAGGATCACAGTGCACCAAAAGGAATAAGAATTACATGAATAATTCAGTTGGCCAACACACTTTTATTAAGCACTCAATAAAACATGGGGAGATTTAAAAGAACTGACAGAGTAAAATAAATAGCTGTAAGAAAACAGTATCTATAATGATTATGAACCTAGGGTAAAGGAACAGGAGTAGATAGTACCTACTGTGTGCCAGCACTATGTTAAGCACTTGGCAAGTATCTCATTTGACCCTCACAGCAATCCCATGAGATAAGTACCATTATGATTATACCAATTTTGCAGTTGAGAAATTTGAGGCAGAGGTTTAATGACTTGCTCAGGGTCATGCATTTAGTAAATTTCTTAGGCCGCATATGAACTCAGGTCTTCCTGTCTCTAGACGTACTACTCTATTTCAGGGCTTCTTAAACTTCTTCCACTTGCAACCTCTTTTCACTCAAGAAATGTTTATGATACCTTGGGGTATACAGGTATATAAAAAAGGCATACAAATTAAACATTCACTGATAATAAATCATAAAAATATTCATTTTAAAACAATTCTTTGCTATAAATATAATTTTACCATTTTTTAAAAGACAAGCAAATTTGTATACTAATAAGATGGATATCCTTGTTTATTTTTATATAAAGAATCAAATCTTGGCAGAAGATGTGATACTGTAGGACACAGACTATCTTCAAAGTTATTCAGAGTTGATCAATGTTTCGATTTTATAGTCATATCCTTAGAATGGGCTTCTCATAAATACATAGTGCAAAATGTAAGAAGTATGTTTAGGACCATTTCAGAGATTGTTAAAAATTCTGTCCTAATTCCAAGCCAAAATTGATCTAATGATATTTTTTTAGGAAACTCAAGTTTTAAACCAGCATTCCTTGACATGGCATGGCATGACAGCATGTGCTGTGCAAAATGCATATGTTGTCTATTTAAGAATCACAGCTGTAAATGAAATTGCACGATGCAAAATGGGCAAATACAGCCAGAGATGCCTCAGATTCATCAGGTCAAGGGACTTTGAATTGTTTATTGTCTATTCAGAAACCTTTTACTATTGTCCAATTTTTCACAATTCCCATATTCATTCCTGGGATTACATATGAGATCATGACCCACAGTTTAAGAAGCACTTTCAAAGTATCACTTAGCGACCCCTATAACAATATAAGTGCCAAAAAAAAGTGAAACTGAATACCATATAATTATAATGACCAGGCAAGTTGGCCAAGAAAAATTATATTTCTTTCCAGATTTGTTCTGGAGTCAGCTTGTAATAGTTTTCAAGAGCTGCTTGTTAAATTTGTGATGTGCATATTTTTACCTTGAAAATCAGCAAATGGTATAAATCAGAATTTGATTTATTTTCTTCTTGACTGTTTAGACTTAAGAAAACTATTGAATAAAACATTCATAATACAGCTTAAACTGAAAAGTGAATCATTAGTCCTTTTTTTTTTCCTCTCCTGAGAGACTCATATTAAATATTTATCACCACAACTCTGCCTCTTTCCATTTTTGGAAAAAGGGTGAGGCACTTTGAGTATGATGGGTTATTAACAGACTTGGGTAATGTGTTGTTTGGTTTTCTTCAGCTGCTTTCTCTCTGTTTTGTATTTTTTTGCTGTAATGGAATGCTCCCTGGGTAAGGAAACTGGGAGAGATGTATTTAGAAATTGAAGTGACATAAATCACAAATATATACAGGCATATACATATATATACATGTATACACATATATATGTGTTTGTATATATATCACTAAATATATATATATATAGGTATATGTACATACAAATATTTATTTGAATTATGTATTATTAAATTAGAGAGATAATTTAAAAAAATATGTAATTAGGAAGAACTAAGGTATAAGTAATTCTTTTCAGAGTAAAGCAAGAGAGTGGTACCTTAATCTTTCTTTTCATCTCTTTGCCTGTGATATATAGTGAGTAGTTTTGCCAAGGAATGTGGGTATTAGGAATCAATCAGATGAAAGTGCTCAATTTATAAAAGAAAATCTACATGTTTCTCCCACATGTATCCAGTTCTGTCTTAGGATAATTAAGAAGGGGGAAAATAAAGAAAATGAGATATCTGTGGGCATCTCTTTAAGATGATTCCATCCTGACAGCCAGGTCTTATCTCTTCCAACAACATACTACTAAATCATGGTTTGCCTTTTGTCTACTTGTCAAACAGTGGGCAGCTAGGTGGTGCAATGGATTGAGCACCAGTGCAGGACTCAGGAGGACACAAGTTCAAACCTCACCTCAGACACTTGACCCTCACTAGCTGTGTTACCTTGGGCAAGTCACTTAATCCCAGTTGCCTCATCCTGGGTCATCTTCAGACATTCTGATGAATATCTGGTCACTGGATTCAGATAGCTCTGGAGGAGAAGGGAGGCTGGTGACCTGCACAGCCCTCCCTCACTCAAAACAAAGTCAAGTGCAAGTCATGTCATTATTTCTCTGATGGCATGGTCTTCTTTGGCAACAAAGGACACACACAGTCAAGTGGAATTAATCTTTTTCTATGAAAAGGGGAAAAGAAACAAGCTAACACTTTGTCATGTTAGGCAAGAATGTCAGAGTTTAGAGATTAGTCAGGAATCTCATAGTCCACAAAATTTATTCCAAATATCCCTGTGACCTACAGTAATCTTTACAACTCCTTAGATAATTTTTTAAAAATAAGAATTCTAGCCATCGGGGAAATATTGTTTACATACAATAGCCTTTATTACAATTTGCTACTCCTCCTGATCTCCCCCACCCATATCCCATATCTTTAACTTAGATTATTCTAAGTCATAATATACAAAGAGAAACAGCTTTGAAAAAAAATGGAACGTCTATATACTTTTTTTAGGAACCAGTTTCTATATTGTAGCATCATATAACTCTATTATTGTTGTTATAAATTTGAATCAAGTTGAAGAAGCTAATATAAAGAAAGTCCTTTCACTTCTCCCAGAAAAAAAATAGAAAGCTGAAGGAAAAGCATTTAACACAGAATCCAGGGATATAGATGGAGATAGAGAATCTTATTAAGAATGTCAGTACATTTCTTTGTAAATTAATAGATCAAATATAGCATCAAGTTCCAGGCTAAAAATAAAACTGAAGGACTTGGAATTTTTAGTAATTTATTATTGTTGCAATTATTATTATTGTTACTTTTAAAGATTCAAACCTTGTACATATTTTAAAAACAGGTTTTTTTCTTGGTGTGTGTGTGTGTGTGTGTGTGTGTGTGTGTGTGTGTGATTCATTTGCATTACCTTCTGACTGGGCTTAAATTTGGAGGTCTTTTATTATATTGAAAATGGAGCCTGATAAATTTCTCTCAGGAACTGAAGCCTTGATCATTGCATTTATGTATCCAGTCATCCATCCATCCATCCATCCATCCGTCCATCCATTTATCCATCCATTTATCCATTATTTCTTCCATTATTTCAACATTAACTTAAGAAACTTTAAGTATGTAGTAGGTGTGTATGGGGTTTTCAGAAATGACTAGCAGCTCTGATGTGAAGATTTGCCAAATCATTTTCAGGGCTAGGCATCCATCATTGGTGTCTCTCACCTTTGACTCAAAAAAGCTATGGCATGAACAGTGGTCACATCTTGGTAGATAGGCTAAATGAGATTGAGGGTAGCCAACAGCTCTCAAACCCATCAATGAATTAGAGGGATGCCTACCCCAAGCAAGTGAGGACTTCTCTGGGTATAATGGGCTGATGAGAACAATTTGTTCTAACGCCCATGATGGTAGCAGAACCAGTTACTATGGAGTGCTTAGAGATTGGTCAGACATTGAAGATGTTAAGGTGATCCACTGCATCCTGGACTATCACCAGTGGTCATAACTTTTGTCCTGACAATAAATTTTATAACTGGAGAAGAGAGAGTGAGGCTAAGGACATTGTTCATCTCTGCCTCTCTAAAATCTAATTCACATGCAAGTCAAGACATTACACCATGATATCATTGGTCCTCTTCAAAAATGAATGATGAGCAACAACAGGAAAACCTATAAGAAGGAATAAAAAAAAGTCAGGTAATTTTGACAAATTGGATGTCAAAGCAGATCTTCCATTTAATGGTGAGGCAGGCTTCCCATTGTATTACCTAGTCATGTCCCTTAAGGGGCTATCTCCCGGAAAATTAACTTGGACCACAGAACTGACTTTGTGAAGTACAGTTTGGTCTTCCTCCAATGCTACAAAATTCAAGGAGTCATAGTTTGTTGACAACTGCACAAAGAGTTCATCTTCTGGTAAATTCACTCAAGGTGTTGACTTGTGACAGTTTCTATCTTTTGGTGGAAGAAATTTGATCTTGAACCTAGAAGCCATGTCCAGAAGCTTAATTTTAACCTTTTAGTAACTCTAAAAACTAGAGATGAATGAAATTGCAGTTTCTCTCCTAAGATTAAATTTTTCACCTAGATGAGCTACCTTGACAATATTTCTCTCTGTATCCCCTCCCATTTGACAAACAACATAGTAACTGATGATAGGACTAGGTGTTCTCTCTCTCTCTCTCTGTGTCTCTGTCTCTCTCTCTCTGTATATCTGTCTCTATCTCTCTGTCTTATTTTATTTCTCTGTGTCTCTGTATTTCACTCTCTCTTTTTCTCTCTCTTTCAGCAATAATGTGAACCCATGGAGGAGGGGGACTGGGATGTGATAGTCATGTGGCAGGATATTTTGACCATGTATCTTTGGATGATAGAGGCAGCATGATGTAGTGAAGAGTATAACACTGGAGGTGAGTCCTTAAGTTCAAATTCATGGTCAAAACATTTAACTTACTTGGGTCCTAATTTTCTTAAGTATAAAAGAGGGATTTGGGCTGAATGATCTTTGAGGCCCCTTCAGGAAAAAACCTAAGATCCTCTGATCTAATTGTAATTTGGAGAAAAGGAGAAAGATATAATCCATTTGCATTTTCATCTAGTACAGAAATTATCTATCTATCTATCTATCTATCTATCTATCTATCTATCTATCTGTCTATCATCTATCTATCATGTGTCTATCTATCTAATCTATTCTACACATGTAGATATGTCTATATCTAACAATATGAAAGGAAATCACATTTATTAATTACAATCAGCAGAGATACTATATGTATGGTTCTTAGCACAATGCCTGAAATATAGCAGATACTTAATTATGTTTGTTATCTTTCCTTTTTTACTTACTTTTTTCCAATTACATGTGAAAACAAATTTTGAATTAATGTTTTTTAACTTTTGAATTCCAAATCCTCCTATTCCTTCATTGTCTCTGCCCCCTCCTCCATTGGAAAGGCAAATGATTTGGTGTAGATTATACATATGCAGTTCTATGAAACTTATTTCCATATTAGTTGTGTTCCAAAGAAAATAAGGACCAAAAACTCCAAAGAAAAATAAAGACTTTTTTTTAAAGTGTCTTTAGTCTGCATTCAGACTCTACCAAATCTTTCTGTGGCGGTGGATAACATTTCTTATCCAAGCTTTTCAGAATTGTCTTGGATCATTCAAATGGTTGGAATAGCTAAATCATTCAGTTGATGATCATAAGATTCTGCTGCTACTGGGTACAATATTCTTTTGGTTCTGCTCTCTCCATTTGCATCAGTTCATGTACATTTTCCCAGATTTCTCTGAAACCATCCTGTTTATCAGGTCTTTTGGCATAATATTATTCCATCGTTTTCATCTTATTGCCTTATCTTCATCTTTCCAATCAAAGCCCCTCAAATACAAAATCTATATGGGTAAATTTTAAATCTTGGTTTTGAAGCTAACTTTTTCCCCCTAAACATTGTCCATGTGTATTTTAGTGTATATTTATGTGTCTTTGATAAGCGTGCTCCTTGTTTTAAAGATCTGTGAAAGCAGTTTGTTTATTTTTTAGGTGGGTGCTGTTGAGGTCCACTATCCTGGTTTTTGTTTTTTTTGTTTTTTTTTGAGTGGGGAACCAGATGGCATGATGGGACAGACACTAGTATGAGTTATTAAGATTTATTAAGTATGTATTATATTCCAGGAAGAAAAGAAGCACTTATTAATTGCCTGCTATGTACCAGGCACTGTGATAAGCACCGGGCATACTGCAAAGACAAAAATCCAACTTGGATTTGAAACTTAGTCCTGCTAGTTGTATTAATTTGGAGATATCAGTTCTGTGATCTCCTCAGCCAGCTCCTGTTTTACTTATTAGCATATACATTTTTCCTTCAGTAACATATAAACCTTAAGAGCAGAAATTATTTTGACTGTTGCTTTCATATCTCCAGTGCCTAGCATGGTGTCTGACATGGAAGACAATTAATAAGTGTTTGCTGCATGCATATAGATAAACATACATACATATAATATATATTATATATACACGTATATATTATTCATATATAATATAGAAATATGTTTCATAGAACTGCAAATGTAAAATCTATATCAAATCACTTGCCTTTCCAATGCAGGAACAGAAACAAAGCAGGAAAAGGAAAATTTGGAACTCAAAATATAGATAATTATGCATATAATCATATGAGTGTATATGATATTCAACCCTTCAGGGTCCTGTTCATCCAATAAGCTCTATGTGTATTTCTTTTCAACACATTTGGGTCTTACTTCCATGGCCAATCCGTACAAAATTATTTAACTCATTCTGGATTCTATCCTAGTTATTCCATTCCAAAAATCACCAATGTCTTTCGTTCAATTTGCTCTCTTAACATCACCGCAGTTTCTGATCTCTCTTCATGGAACCTTCATGATAGGCTAATAGTATGGGCATGGACATAAAAAAAAAGGAAAAGAAAAACAGCTTCCCCTTCATCCCATTTGTGCGTAAACAGCCATCCAAAAAGCTCAGTGTCATGGTTGATAGAACATAGGACCTGGAATCAGGAAGACAGGTCTTTCCAGTACTGTTTCAGATCTTCATAAGCTACATAGCACTACATATTTCTTACTTTCTTTTTGCCTCAGTTTCCTCATATGTAAAATAGGGATAATAATATCTACTTTACCAGGGAGTTTAGAGCATCAACTGTGGTAAGGAGTGTGTTACGGACCTTGAAACTTTATAAAATTGCTAGCTATTATGATTTGGGAACAATCAGGTTTTTCTTCCCATACTTAGCCAGGAACCAAAAATATAATCCAATGCAGGTGGAGGCAATAAATATCAATAATAGGCAATTTGCACTAGCTATCCACTTGGTTAGGGAAATTTTGCCCGTCTTTCCCTTTAAGTCTTCAATGGTACTAACATCCTCAGCACAGGTATGGAAACTCTCAGATCTTAAAATATGTTTCAAAAACATTTTGAAGATTTGGGGAAGATGGGATACAATAGACTGTCATATACATACATACGTGGATATATTTCAACTCTAATTTGTAACTCCACTCAAGATTCCAGGAAGATAGATTCCAGAGTAAGGACAAGTGTTTCTAAGGAAATAAGTAAGAATCTCAAGATAACACATGCCACGCCCCCCTTCTTCTTTTAGGAGATGAGTATTCGAATAAAGTATTATAATTTATCTTGTGTCTCCTCTCACAATTCACATTGACAAAGTGAATCACAATGACTAAGGGAAAAAATTGGGCAGCAGTGTAGAACACATTTTGAAAGGAGAGAAGATAAGTGATTTTACATTAATAAGTTATATATTTTCCTAATTATGCTGACTGGTATATAGCAATAATAAACATTGAACTGAAACAGAAAAAAAGAAGTATGCTTACAGAGATATTTTTGTGCTTCCATTATCAAAAATGCTTTTGATATTTACTGTAACACCTGAGATAAAGGAATTTCAAAATGAAAATCAATGCAGTTAAGGATTTTTTTTCATCCTATTTTGATCAAAAGCCATTGCCATGTGCTTATTGATTCTCAACCAAAATTTTCCCTGTACTGATAATTGCCACAATAACTATACAAATTATAGTTTTTCTTTTTTTCTCAATTACATCTGATTAGAATTTATAACATTTATTTTTAAATACTTTGAATTTCAAGCAATTGCCTTTCTACCTCTCCCCTGAAACCTCCTTGAAAAGACAAGCAATTTGCTGTAGATGATACATGCGCAGTCATGGAAATATATTTCTAAATTAATTATGTTGGAAAAGAAAATAGACCAAAAAGCTCCAAGAAAAATAAAGTTTAAAAAGTATGTTTTGATCTTCATAAAGACTCCAACAATTCTTTCTCTAAAGGAGGACAGCATTTTTCATCATGAGTTCTTTGGAATTTTCTTGGGTTTTACTGTTGAGAATAGCAAAGTCATTCCCAGTTAAATCATCATGCAATATTGCTGTTACTATGAACAATGTTCTCCTGATTCTGCTGACTTTATATCAGTTCATATAAGTCTTCCCAGGTTTTTATGAAACTATCCTACTCATCACTTCTTATAGATCAATAATATTCCATCCCAATCATCTGCCACTCCTTTTTTAGCCATTCTATAATTGATGAGCATCCCTAAATTTCCAAATCTTTGCCAAAACGAGAGTTGCTACAATGTTTTTGTACAGATGGATCATTACTTCTTTTTTCTTTGATCTCATTGTGATACAGTTCTAGTAGTGCTATTGCAAGGTTAAAAGACATCCAAGTTTTACAATTCCTTTGGCATAATTCCAAGGTGTTCTCTAGATTGGTTGGATCACTTCTCAACTCAATCAACAGTGCGTTGGCATCCCAAATTTTCTACATCACTTTCAATATTCATGATTTTCATTTGAGAGAAATGATAGTTAATAACCAGTGACTTGAGGATGCTCTGATTCCCCCCTTTTTCTTTTATCCTCATTTCAAAGACTTAGTCACAGAAGGTGGAACTAACCTTCTCCTCCATTCAGAGACCACAGAGATGGTGCAGATATTGTGTTCTACTCAAGTTTGACTGGGGATAAATTCTTTGAATAGATTCCCCAAGGCTGAGGGCAACTTAAGAAGTAAATGAAATAATCAAAGTTCAGGTCCAGGCCCTCAATGTAATATTTACTCCCTCACTAATTGTTAACCAATCATAGTTGATTGGCACCCTCAGAAGCATTGTATTCCAAAAAGACATATCAGCCATGGGCTTGCTGCCAGGACTGTCTTTGTTTCAGGAGAGAGATGACCAAATGATCAACCTTTGATCAAAATTCTGGCATTATTAATAAAATGACTAAAATACCCAGAAATCATGTTTCTTGAACCTTTTCAAATGCCACACTTTTCTGTCATATTAGACAATCGAGACAGGTATGAAGCTCTAATTAAGCACTTTTAAATTTTAATTTGCATTTCTCTAATGAGTAATTTAGTGCATTTTATATGACTGTATTTTTCATTCTTCATTTGAAAACTGCCTATTCATTTCCTTTGACTATTTAGCAATTGAAGGATGACTGATATTCTTACAAATTTGATTCAGTTCTCTATATATTTGAGAAATGAGGACGTTCTTGGAAAAGCTTGCTATAAAATTCCCCCTTCAGTTTCCTGCTTTCCTTCTAATCTTTACTGCACTGTTTCTTCTTGTGCAATTAAAAAGTAATGTAATTAAAATAATCCATTTTAAATACTGTAATACTTTGTCTCTTGTTTGATCATAAGTTCTTTTATTGATAGATCTAACAGGTTATATATTCTATGCACTGCTAATTGGCTTATGATATCACCTTCTTTGTCAAAATAATGTATTCAACTTGATATTATCTTAGCATATGGTGTGAGATGTCTTTCTATACCTAGTTTCTGCCAAACTTCTTATTAATTTGCCCAGGAATTTTACTAATGTTAAACCAATCCTACTGTAGTGTTAAAAAAATACTCATCGTAGTGTATTATCTTTGTGATATACTACTGTAATCTCATTGTTAGCATTTAAAAAATATTAGCATCATTTTTCAGCCTATTAAAGAAATTGACCTATAATTTTCTTTCTTTATTTTTGCTCTTCCCAGTTAAGGTATCAGCACCATATTTGCATTGAAAGAAAGACTTGTGCCACTCCTTCTTTGCTATTTTTCCAAATAGGTTATATAGTATTATAATTAATTGTTCTTTAAATATTTCTTAGAATCACTTGTGAATCAATCTTGTCCCAGAGATTTTTTCTTAGGCAGCTCATTCATTGCTGCGACCTTTCTTAGATAGGGTTATTGAAATTTCCTATTTCCTCTTCTGTTAAACTTGGAAACATGTATTTTTGTAAGTATTCATCCATTTCACTAAGATTGTCTGATTTTTGACATATATTTGGGCAAAATAGGTCCTAGTAATTGCTTTAATTGTATTTTCTTTGGTGGTGAATTGACTCTTTTAAATTTTGATACTCATAATTAGATTTGGTTATTTCTATTAAAAAAAAAAATCAGACCAGGATGGGGGGGGGTGGAGCCAAGATGATGGAATTGAAAGACACAAATATGCAGGCTCTCCCCACACAGCCCATAAAATTCCTGTAGATAGGGACTCTCAACAAATTCTGGAGCACCATAAGTGGAGAACAGAGTGGAGGAGATTTCCAGCCCTGGGTGACCTGAAAGGCCCATGGAAATGTCTGTTGCACAGGACAAGGAGCAGAGCCCAGCCCAGCCTTGGCCATGCAGAGCCACTTGGCTCTGGGAGGAGGACACCTTGGAGGCTGAATCTCCAGTCGAGGAATCCTCAGTTACAGCAGCAGTGGGTTCATAAATCCCTCAACCCACAGGCACCAAAGATCAGTGACAGAGCTTTTTCAGCTGGCTGGAAAGGGAGAAGGGCCTTCCCATAGCTCTGGCACTAAGCAGTGGCCATGAGGGCCAGATGGGGCAGGCAGCAATTCCCACAGCAGCCTGTATCCATTGTTGGATAGTAAAATCCCTGGGGGCACTGTGCAGCCCATACTTACCTCAGTCCTGTGTAGAGGCCCTGAGGGAGCTGATCTTTATCTTACAATGAATGGTGGTCCTGCCCATGCAGCTTATCTAAAGTCATCCCGCAGTGTTGGCTTGGTGAAACTGGAGGCCAGGTGGCTATGGAGAGAAAACTGCTAAAATTCTGGGCAAAAAAGTCTCCCAGACCAGCATACATGCTTGATTATGCCACCTTGGAGGAACTGAGATCTTACAGATTCCCAGAGTATACTCTACTCTTGACAAAGGATTCAAAAGTCAAGTAACTGGTTGGGAAAATGCCCAAAAAAGGGAAAAAGTAAGATTAAAGAAGGTTATTTTCTTGGTGAACAGATATCTTCTCCCATTCTCTCAGGTGAGGAAGAACAATGCAAACCATCAGGGAAAGACATAAAAGTCACGGATTCTGTATCCCAAATATCCAAAATAAATATTTAATGGTCTCAGGTCATGGACGAGCTCAAAAAGGATTTTGAAAATCAGATAAGAGAGGTGGAGGAAAGACTGGGAAGAGAAATGAGAGATATGCAAGAAAAGCATGAAAAGCAGGTCAACACTTTGCTAAAGGAGACCCCCAAAAAAGCCGAAGAAAATAACACCTTTAAAAGTCAGTTACCTCAATTGGCAAAAGAGGTCCAAAAAACCAATGAGGAGAATAATGCTTTAAAAAGCAGAATTAGCCAAATGGAAAAGGAGGTTCAAAAGCTCACTGAAGAAAATAGTTCTTTCAAAATGAGAATGGAACAGATGGAGGCTAATGACTTTCTGAGAAACCAAGAAATCACAAAACAAAACCAAAAGAATTAAAAAATGGAAGATAATGTGAAATATCTCACGGGAAAAACAACTGACCTGGAAAATAGATCCAGGAGAGGCAATTTAAAAATTATGGGACTACCTGAAAGCCATGATAAAAAAAAAAAAAAAAAAAAAAAAAAAAACAACATCCTAGACATCATCTTTCATGAAATTATCAAGGAAAACTGCCCGGAGATTCTAGAACCAGGGGGAAAAATAAATATTGAAAGAATCCTGAAAGAGATTCAAAAAAAAGAAACTCCTAGGAACATTGTGGCCAAATTCCAGAATTCCCAGGTCAAGGAGAAAATATTGCAAACAGCTAGAGAGAAACAGTTCAGGGGCTGTGTAAATACAATCAGGATAACACAAGATCTATCAGCTTCTACATTAAGGGATTGAAGGGCTTGGAATATTATATTCCAGACATCAAAGGAACTAATACTCAAACCAAGAATCACTTACCCAGCAAAACTGAGTATAATACTTCAGGGGAAAAAGTGGATTTTCAATGAAATCGAGGACTTTCAAGCATTCTTGATGAAAAGACCAGAGCTGAAAAGAAAATTTGACTTTCAAATACAAGAATGAAAAGAATGAAAAGGTAAATAGCAAAGAGAAATCATAAGGGCCTTACTGAAGTTGAACTGTTTACATTCCTACATGGAAAGACAATATCTGTAACTCTTGAAACTTTTTTCAGTATCTGGGTAGTTGGTGGGATTACACACACGCCCATGCACACACACTCACATACACAGAGCACAGGGTGAATTGAATAGGATGGGATCATATCTTAAAAAAAAAATGAAATTAAGGGGTGCCAGAAATATATTGAGCGAAGAAAGGGAGAAATGGAATGGGGCAAATTATCTCTCATGAAAGAGGCAAATAAAAGACTTTCAGTGGAGGGAAAAAGCAGAGAGGTGAGAGAAAATACATGAAGCTTACTCTCATCACATTTAACTTAAGGAAGGAATAAAATGCACACTCATTTTGGTATGAAAACCTATCTTCCAATACAGGAAAGTGGGGGAGAAGGGGATAAGCAGGGTTGGGGGGATGATGGAAGGGAGGGCAATGGGAGGAGTGAGTAATTACAAGTCAACACTTCTGGGGAGGGACAGGGTCAAAAGAGAGAGCAAAAGAAATGGGGGGCAGGATAGGATGGAGGGAAATATAGTTAGTCTTACACCATGTGACTATTATGAAAGTCATTTGCAACACTATGTAGATATGGCCTATATTGAATTACTAGCCTTCCCAAAGGGGATGGGTGGGGAGGGAGGGAGAAAGAGAAGTTGGAACTCAAAGTTTTAGGAACAGCTGTTGAGTATTGTTCTTGCATACAACTAGCAAATGAGAAATACAGGTAATGAAGTATAGAAAGTTATCTTACCCTACAGGACGAAAGAGAAGATGGGAAAAAGGGAAGGGAGGGATGTTAGAAGGGAGGGCAGATTGATGATAGGGGTAATTAGAATGCTCAATGTATTGGTGTGGGGGGAGGGGAGAAATGGGGAGAAAATTTGGAACCCAAAATTTTGTGGAAATGAATGTACAAAACTTAAATAAATAAATTTATATTAAAAAATTAGATCAATTGTTTATTTTATGGTTGTTTTCATAAAATCAGCTTCGTTTTAATTTTTCATTCAATGCTTTTCTTATTTTCAATTATAGCAATTTCTCCTTTGATTTTTCAGATTTCTAATTTGATCTATAATTAGAAGTTTTAAATTTGTTCTCTTTTCTAGTTTTTTTAATACCCTCTTGATTTGTATGCTATTTCTCTTCTTTATTGATATAATCATTTAGACATATAAAACTCCCCCTAAGAACTCCTTCAGTTATATTCTGTCAGTTTTGCTGTTGTCACATTGTTCTCATTCTCTTTTAATGAATTTATTGGCTTTATATGATTTGTTCTTTGAGCCAGTCATTCTTTTGAATTAATAATTGTTTCAAATTGTTTCATTATGACTTTATTGAAGATGATTTTATTGCATTATTGTATGAAAATAGTACATTTTTATTTCTGCTTTTCTGCATTTAGTTGTGTGATTTTTATGCCCTAAAATATGTTCATTTTTTGTTAGGGTAACCGAAAAAAGTTATATTTCTTCCTATTCTTATTAAAGATTCTTCAGAGGTCTATCATATATACCTTTTCTAAAATTTTATTTATCTTAGCTTTTTTATGATTAGACTTATCTGGTTCTAAGAGAGTAAGAGAAAAAAGTTAAGGTCCCCACTAGAATATTTATATCTATATCTAGCTATCTATCGATCTACTATTGTTTGCTCCTGTAACTCATTTACCATTTTCTTTAATAATGTGGATGTTATGCCAATTGGTGCAAATATGTTTAGTATTGAGATTACTTCATTATATACGTTAGCTTTGAGTAGAATTTAGTTTTCTTTCTTATCTCTTTTACTTAGAACTATTTTTATTTCCTGTTTGGCATCTTGATTGCTAACCTTGCCTTTTTTTTAAATTCCAGCTGGCACATGATGGATTCTCCTTCTATCTTAAAACAAAACAAAACTCTGTATGTCTCTCCATTTCAAATATATTCCTTGTAAAGAATATATTGTTTAAATCTCCTTTTAAATCAATTTTGCTATGCTTTTCTGTTTTGTGGGTTGGTTTATCCCATTCATATTCACAGTTATGAGGACTAACTGTATTTCCCTCCATCCCATTCCTCTCATTTAACATTTTTGCTCCTTAAGCTATCCCTCTGCTAAAATCTGTTTTGATTTTTACCACTGTCTCTTGTAATCTGCCCTCCCTTCTGTAACTCCTCCTTTTCTTTCCTCTTTTCTTTCTTACTTTTCCATAGGGTAAGATAGGTTTCTATACTCAATTGATTGTGCATATCATTCCCTCTTTGAGCTATTTGCAATGGGAGTAAATTTCAAATGTTGCCTGCCACCCTCTGTCTTCCCATCCACTGTAAATCTCTTCCTTTCATGCTTCTTTAATGTAAGATATTCTCCCCATCCTATCTCTCCTTTTACCCTTCTCCTAATTGATGATGCTTTTTTAAAACTTTAACTAATTTTAATTATCCTGTCATAGTCAACTCATACCCATGACATTGTTTATGTATAATCTTTTTAACTGCACTAATGATGATACAGATATTAGGAGCTTAAGTGTTATTTTCCCATATAGCAATGCAAAAAGTTTAACCTTATTGAATCCCTTATGATTTTTCTTTCATGGTTTCTTTTTGATTTTGCTTCTTTTGATCTTTTATCTGAAAGTCAAATTTTCTATTCAGCTCTGGTCTTTTCATCATGAATGACTGAAGGGCTTCAATTTTATTAAATGTCCATTATTTCCCCTCAAGTATTATACTCAGTTTTGTTGGGTAAGATATTCTTGGTTGTAATACTAGCTCCTTTGGGGCCAGCTAGGTGGCATAGTGGATAGAGCATCGGTGCAGGAGTCAGGAGGACCTGAGTTCAATTCTCACCTTAGACACTTGACTCTCACTAGCTGTGTGATCTTGGACAAGTCACCTTACCCCAATTGCCTCATCCTGGGTCATCTTCAGTCATCCTGATGAATATCTGGTCCCTGGATGCAGATGACTCTTTGAGGAGAAATGAGGCTGGTGACTTACACAGCTCTCCCTCACTCAAAAAAAAAATCAAGTGCAAGTCATATCATTATTTCTCTGATGGCATGGTCTTCTTTAGTAACAAAGGATGAACACACATTAACTCCTTTATCCTCTAGAGTATCTTATTCCAAGCTGTGTCATCCTTTAATTTACTAACTCTTTGTTATCCTGACTAGAGTAACTTGATATTTGAATTTTTCTGTCTACTTACAATATTTAGTTTTACCTGAGAACTTTGAAATTTAGTTATAATATCCCCAGTTATAGTAATAATAAAACCAAAAAATCATTTTGTAATCTCTTTGAGGTTGTAATTGGTGAATTCTTATAATTTTTATTGTACTCTCTGTTTCTATGATACTGGGGAAGTTTTCCTTAACAAATTCTTGAAATATTATGTCCATGTCCTTTCTGTGAATATGGCTTTCACATATTCTAGTAATTCTTAAATTATCTCTCCTTAATTTGTTTTCTAGGTCAGTAGTTTTCTGCAGTAAATTATTTCATATTTTCTTCCACTCTGTAAATTGTTTTGATTTTTTTGGTTGTTTATTGGTGTCTCATGGAGTCATTAATTTCCACTTGTTTAATTCTAATTTTTAAGGAATTCACTTCTTTAATGAACTTCTCCATCTATTTTCCCATTTGGTGAATACCACTTTTTAAGGAGTTTTTTTCTTCAATAAATTTTTGTACATCTTTCCTTTTTCCACCTGGCCGGTTCTGCTTTTCAAAGAGTTTAAAGTGTTATTCTCTTCAGGGAATTTTTGTGCCTTCTTTAGTAATTGGACACTCTCTTTTTTAAGGTTTTATTTTTTCCAGTATTTTTTTCACTCTTTCACCAAGTTGTTTGTTCTCTTTCCATAATTTTGACTCTCATTTCTTTCCCCAGTTTTTCCTTTCCCTCTCTCATTTGATTTAAAAAACAAATCTTTTCAAGTTCTTCTAGGAATCCTGTTTGGGCTTGTGTCCAATTCACATTTTTCTTTGAAGCTTTCTAAGTAGTTTCTTTTTTACTTTGTTTTCTTCTTCTAAGTTTGTATCTTAATGTTTCCTGTCGTCATAGTAACTTTCTATGATTGGCATTTGCTCATTTTTCTTCCCTGTTTCTTCATTTTTAACCATATGCTAAATTTGGGCTCTGCTTCCACAGTGGAGGGGGCAATGATCCAAACTTCAGGGGGTTTTTTGTGTATGTGTTTTCAGAACTTATTCTGGGGTTCTGTAAGTTTTTGGTCTTTCCAAGGTGTTATGAGCTAATGAGAGATATGATCACTACTCTCCTGGTCTATGGTTTGGTTTGTAAGTTACCACAAACACTCCTCTCTGGCTCTGCAGATAGGAAAATAACTCTTCCAACCAGGGCCCCTGCTCTCCTGTGACAGTAAATACTATCACTCCTTATGTCCTTGGAAATGTGATTTGGGTCACTATTCTCCTGTGACCACGAGAACTAATTTTCCTTTTTGCCTCAGACCTGAGACCAGGACCCATACTTCATTATCGGTAGCCACAAGCACTGTTTCCCACCCTGGTACTATGACTAATACCGTTTTTTCCCCTGTAGCCACAAGCACTAGTACATTAGTGCTCCTTTTTACTCTGGGATTCTGACACATATCTATGTGAAACAGCGAGTACAATAAAAATGAAAGAATTCACTAATTACACCCTAAAAGAGATTACAAAATGAAAATTCCTAGGGATATTATAACCAAATTTTAAAGTTCTCAGGTAAAAGTAATGCAACAGGGTCCTCCACTCAGTGTCATCAAAGGGTCACTTGTAATCTCCTTCTGACCAGTGACCTACTTCCTTATCATCTGTTGGCTGAGTGTTCCAGAAGCTGCTGCTACCCCTCATGTAGATACCCCTAAAGCCTGATGTTGGCAACTGGGTTGTAGCCTAAGCTTGACCATCACTTCTGTGAGTCAGACCTTTCTTGCCAAACTCCAAAATTTTAGTAGAGTCAAAAAAGTTGTTTCACTCTAAACTTTTATTGGTTCTGCTGCTCCAGAATTTTATTTGAGGCACTATTTTTAAATTGTTTAGAGAGGAATGTGTGAGACCTTTATTTCCAGCCTTTACACCACCATCTTGGCTTGGTGCCATCTAATTTACTGACAAACATTGTAATAAAGGAGATTGAAAATGCATTGTCTCTTCTACTACATTTGCACCACCATAGAGAAATGGTATTATCAAAAGAACCCTGGATTTGTAGGCAGAAAAAAATAGTTCAAATCCCAGCTCTCCCACTTACTTCTAGAGGCAAAAAGACAAATTAAGATATATAGTTGTCACCCATGAGAACTTGGTCAAGTCACTTTGCAACTCTGGACCTTTCTATCCTAGTCTATAAAATGAGGAATTTGGATTAGAAGATCTCTAAATCTCTTCCAAGTCAGTGACCCAATAAATGAATACCGTCTTCTGGTTAAGCCAGGTAAGATTTGTTTGGATGTCAGCAAATCCCAAAGTTAATGTTCTTGATAAATCTGATTTCTGAAACAGCAATACTTGATGAAATTGCATTAGTCTCTTTAATGGGGAATAAGACTCAAGACCCACTTATATCATAGATTTACCTTTATCACTCTTAATAATTTTGTGTGATTTTATTTTACCTCTGTGTGTAGCAGAGGTTATTTTTATCCTTCAGTTTAGAAACATAATCACTAGAAAAACTTACTTTTCTTGTCTTGAAAAAGAAATGGGAGATGTTTTCTTATCATATGTAATGTGTGAGAGAGGAAGTGACACTAGGATACTGTTAGTCATAAAGCAGGGCTCTAGGCTACCTATTTTGTTAGTTCTCTGGTAAGACATTTTTATTCTTAATTTCTCTTTCTCCCCTTTTAATTTATCTAATAAAATGAGTTTTGCCTTCTTTATCAAAGGTATTATATAACCATTTCCCCTTTCCTCTCTTCAATTTGTGTTTACTGAAAATAGGGTTTGTTCTAGAATCGCAGAATGTTAGAACTCACAGTCATTTGATCCAACTCTCTGATATGAGAAATGAAAACACTAAGAACTGAAAAATTAAGTGAAATGGCCAGGATTATACACTGACTTAACTGATATTTCTGGATTCCCTAGTCCAAGCTCTCTATATAATATGAAAATTTCAAGAACACTACTTCAGTGGTAATTATTTTATTATATTTAGTTGTGGAAGAGTATTTTAATATTGTGGGAAGGACTCATCAACTAAATGATCTATCCACCACTTATAGAACAAAACAACCTGTCTTCCGTATCTAAATTCCACTACATCCATCATTCACTACTCATGGTATGATCAATGCTCATTTTAAAAGAATCTTTCAAAGAACACAATTCACAAATCATCCATTTCTACTCATCCTTCAAAAATCTTATCTATTTCTTCCTATATGTACTCTATTAGAGTATAAACTACTAGTAGTCTTTGTATAGGTCTTCTGATATTGTGTTGAATACATGGTTCATCCACTGGTTATCACTACACTCACTGAATGGTCTGTTCTTCCTTCTTTTTAAAGTCATAAACCTCCCTGATGACATTCTTTACTCTTCTTCCCCCATGTAATTCTACTGTATGAAGGCACTGTGACCTGCTAATACACACCATGTACTTCTTCAATGTCCTTTGCACAATCTTCAATTTTGATCGTTCCATCAACCATTGTAAACTTGAGACATCTTCAATTTACAGTCAGGGAGTTCTCTGTGGGGTATTAGGAGCTAAAGACACCTGCCTTGGAGTATACAATCAGTTTGACTCAGAGGTATGGTTTGAATCTTATGAATTCTAAGGTCCATTGTTTTATCCACTAATCAACATTGTTGCTAAGAAAAATATGATGAGGAAGAAGAGGAGGAGGAAGAAGGAGGAGAAGAAGAAAGAGAAGGAAGACAAAAATAAAAGAAAAGGAGGAAGAGGGGAGGAGAGAGAAAGAGAGAGAGACAGAGAGAGAGACAGAGAGGGAGAGGGAGAGAGAGAGAGACAGAGAGAGAGCGAGAGAGAGAGAGAGAGAGAGAGAGAGAGAGAGAGAGAGAGAGAGAGATGATCATTTAAGGGAAAGCTTAGAGTTACTAAAATCATTATACAGTTTCTGAAAGGAATAGAAGAGACTCTTCTTCCCATTCAACTCAATCTTCAGATCATTGTCTATTTGCAGTTGTGGCCCAAGGCATGTATAATAAAGGAATAAATACATACATACATATATAAAAACAAATACACACATATATACACACATACATACACACATATGTAAACAATCAGAACAAAAGGCATCCTTCCACTTGCTTTCCCCCCAGATAATCAAGCCAAACTCTTTTTGGATTATTATTAATGTAGTTTCGTTATTTTATTATTTTCAATCTACTTTGAGAGCATATGCGTGGACCTGGCACTTGATTCAATTTGTCCAATATTGTCTATAAGCAGGGATATTTTTAGGATCTTATGATATCTAAGGAATCTCTCTTCCATTTGAATTCCTTATGTCTTTCATGATGGTAGTAGTAGTGGAGGTTGAATGCTCCAAAAGAAACAAACTCAGAACTGTCCAATGTCAGTAGACCACATAGGGACTTTAAGACTGGCTAGTTATTTGTGACTCTGGACTTGTTCTTTGAAAAAATAATGTCCCCCTTTTAAGGCTGAGACAGAGGGATTATTGATTCAGGGGATTGCAAATGAGATTGGTCAATCCCTCCACTACTCTTTATTTCTGACTGCATGTAAATTGTGTGATTTGCTTGCAGCTGCTTCTTAAGAATCCCATGAGGAAGAAAAAATGTCCCATCTCTCTAATCTGACTTTCAAGTCAGATAAAGCAACTTTCTTCATTGTTTGCCTCATTTTTGTGTTTCTTTTTCCTCATTTCATTTTGGGTATGCCTTCTTTCTCAAGATAAATTGAGAAACATATAATGAAAATCAGATAACAAGTCTTACCAAATTTAGAAGCTTTTTCATGCACCTACCAGCCGGAACTCACTGGATCAAGTCCTCCAGAATTTTGAAACTCTTCTATTAGTGAGTTCTTTGGAGGAAGTACTATTTTTTGCCTTTCTTTGTATCTCCAGGATTCAGTACAGTGCCTGGCAAAAATGAGTACTTAACAAAGGCTAGCTGGCTGACTTCATTTTTATTCTAGTCCAATTCCTTTATTTTCCTGAAAATGAAATTAAAGCCCAGGAAGGTCATGATACCCAAGATAGCAAAAGTAGTAAGCAATAAAAGTGGAATTTAAACCAAGATCATCCAACTCCAGAGTCATTTTCTTTTGGTAAATTTTATTTATTTCTGAACTTAAATAAAATGAGCATTTACATAACATAATAGAATAGGAAAGATGGTTGTATATGAAATTGCAAATCTTTTATATGACTTACTATTCATTTGAAATATACAGTAAACCTATCATGTACCTTTCTTTTCTTCTTTTTTTTCTTCCTTCTCCCCACCACCCTGGAGATGTCTACCATTAAGTACACATATGTGGGTGTGTATGTGTAAAACCATTCTATCCATGCTTCTATTTATAAGTTCTTTCTCTGGATGCAGAGAGCATCTTCATATATCCTTTGGTCAATTTGCATGTTCATAATAGTCAAAATGACTTATTCACGCAGAATTTTCTTAAAACAATATTGCTATCATTATTTTATGCATGGCTATCCATGCTTTCCTATGGTCATTGAATTCATCATTTCTTATATCACAATAGTATTCTATCACAGTCATATACCAAAATGTGTTCAGCAATTCACCAATTGATGGGCATGCTTGCAATTTTTTTTAGCACAATCAAATTGAATGAATTATTTTTTCTCCTGCTTGTTGCTGCTATCAATAACATTATTGAAGCAGTAATGTGGAATTCTACAAAAGCAGAGCCAGGGACAGTTTGTTTTACTGTTTTTACCCAATAACTAGTTCTGTTTAGAACTATGATGCTTAAAGGTTTTCAGGACACTTTCCTCAGAATAACCTTATAACATATGTAATGCAGGTATTATATAGAAAATGAGATCCATAGAGGTAAAGTGATTTATATTTGAACATACAGTTATTAAGTGTTGGAAACAGAAGCTGAAGCCAGAATTTGTGAAATCAGATTTAGTTAATACTATTTCATTATACTATACCTTTTCTTCTCAAACAAAACCCTTGTGTGACAGTGATACTTAGCAATATCATTACAAAGCTCTACTCCATGAAGCAATCTTGCTCACCTTCCAAAATGAAGAAAATATCTAAAACTAATATTCATGGAAGATTCCTAGACAGATTCACTAATGTACATATTGATATCAATTCCAGCTAAATTCAATACCGCATGCTTTTTATAAGCACCAGCATTCCAAGCAACAGAAATATTTCTGTGATCAATTCTAATTCCATTTCTTCAACTATCACCTTTGTGAAAAAATCACCAAATATCAAGCCCTAAACTCTCACTCAAACCTTAGACACTTATTTCCAAAATTCTTCTTCATATGTTCTCCCAGAAAGTTTGTTCATAAACATTTATAATTTAGTCAGACTAAATTCACCAAGACTGATTCTTCTCAATTTTTCTATTTACTAGGTTTAGTCATTACCACCATTAATACCATTTATGATTAATATATCTGAATTATCTTTGACTCCTTTTCTCTCATTGAATCTAGTGCTCATAGATTCATTGAATCTAGTGCTATTAATTCTAACTCAATACTAACTTCTCTTTCATCCACTCCCTCTGTTACATTTTCTTGCTACCAACTTATTTTAGGCTCACATTCGTTCTTGCCAGTATTTGTAAAATAGCCTCCTTACTGGCTGGCCTGGCTTTCTACCTCTCCTTTCTCCAAAACTTCTCACTTCCCACTCAGATTAATCTTCCAAATGACTAATTTTAATTATTATATTCATGCCCCCAATATTTATTTAAAAATCCTGATTAACTTTTTCATCATCTAATTTCTAGGCATGCCAAATGAAGTCCAAAATCTTTAACTTGTCATTGAAGGTCATTCACAATCTGCCAAAAAACAATTTTCTTCATTACATCTATTGTAGGCAAAGTTTGATTCACATCCCTCAGGTAGTTCTAGGTTTGGCACTCAAATGAAATGATACTTCTTTTTATATATTGCAGATCACCAAACAGTTTACATAACAAGAATTACTCAGCCATATCTTGAAAAAGATTTTCATCAGGGATAGAACATTTGTTTGGATAGCTTCCAATCATTTACATACAAAAATGGCTAAGGTCAGCAGGCATTAGTGACTCCAACAGTAGTAGGTCATTTTGAAGTTTGAGTTAGGAAATCTCCCTGAAATGGCCCCCTTTATGCCCTTAGTAACTTGAAATCTGAGTCAGAAGGTGCAATATTAAAATTTTGGTGCAATTAAGTCTTAGAGATAGCTTTCTTGTCACTTCTTTATCCAGTAATACTCTCCTAGTTATAAAAGATCAATGGGATCTGCTTTTGAGTTATTGAGCTTTTGCAAGGAGATTGAATGATATCCAGATACTCCTTGTGATCAGGAAAATGCTCTAGACGACCAATTTTGTACTCTTTTAAAAACCTCTTAAATGCCTTGTCCTTGTCTTCATATGAGAAGAAATGTTGTGCTATTTATCAGAAATATTGAATTGACCTCTTTTAAATCCAAATTTTTTTCAAATTATAGGATGTAGAATTGGAAGAAATTTTAGAAATCATTTGTTTCAACAATCTCAATGAAGAGATGAGGAAACTTGTGTCCAGAAACATTAAACAATTTATCCAGGATCATGCGACTAATAAGTAGGAGAGTCAGGAAAAGAATCTAGACTCTCCAGCCCAGTGCTCTTCTTGCTAGATCACAGAATTCCCTCTTTAAAATAAAGAAATAAGCAAAGAGAGAGACAAATACATTATTCATTTATTTGTTCATAATGTCATCTACCACTGCATTCTTGAGAGTGAGATTAACTTTGGCTGAGGAGGGCATATACAACTGCAATGCATTTACATTACTACTGTATACATTTATTCTACTTGTGTAAGAGAATAACAGTTTACTTCTCTGGAGTATAAATTTGCTTCTGAGAAAAACAGCCAGTGAATTGTCTGCTATGACAGTTTATTCATCTGGGTCATAGGTCTTCTCTAGGAAAAGCAATTATTATGACTCAAAATTCTGAAGCAGCAATTGCTCATTTTGAATATTACAAGCTGTAGGATATTGGTGTGAATGTAAAACACAGTATACTTTAGTGATTTGTGTATGAAGAATTGAAGAATTTGAGGAAATTTGCAGTTGATAACTAAAAAAATAAGAAAAACAGAAGCATCGGGTGATTATGGAACAAATATAGTTCATCAGACCATCGATGTAAGATTAGAATTTGTTCATTTATCATAAGCTAAGCAGAAGAAATACTTGGAAGCAGAAAATCATAGAAGACCCAGCTGATTGATTAGTTTGGCTAAGATTAAGTACTGGGTGAGGTATTAGTAAAGGACAACATAAATCAACTCAGCTTAGCAGTAAAAGTGATCGTCCAGCATAGAACATGTTGGAAACCTATAGTTTCTGAGGAAGAAAAAAAGAACTGAAGATTATTTTCCAGACTTAGACTTGTGAGTAAGACCAAATACATGAGTTTTCCTCACTCCTGTTCTTCTTGGCAAGTTTCTGCTCCACAAATACTGAACATTTTGGAGGGGTATCATCGAGTTTTATGCTTTATGTTTTAACTGCATTGCATTTGTTATTCTTGCATTTGTTTTAATATCTACATTTCTGTAAAAGTAAGGAAATGGTTAAGACTAAGATCAAATGCATCACCATTTGCAGCTGGTTTTGTGTAAAATGAAGCAAACTCTCTATATAACTTGTTCGTACAAATGTGTTTGCTATTTGTGTCCCATATTAAATTGTGAGCTCCTTGAAGCCAGGGTCTATCTTTTGTCACTTTTCCCCCAGAACTTAGCATGTCCTCTGCACATGGTAGGTGTTAAATAAATGTTTATTGATTAACTGATGGACATCAATGAAAAATCATGACGAAGTGGTGGGGAAGGGCAGCACATGCCTCCATGACTGTTACTTCTAGGAACCTGAGACATTATGATTGTAAATTTTTAGACATGATCATTCCGTGGAAACCAAGACCTGTCAGAGGTCAGGTTAGAGTGAGCTAGGCAGTTCAGAGGTGAGGTGCCCTGTATGAGACATGTGTAACACTATATTGTGGGTGGAGAAAACGGATCTGGCTCTCAGTACTAAATCTAGAGATTTCAGGGGGAAGGGGGAGGAGAAACATTATTGCTTTCTTTTTTGAAGTTCCAAATACGCTGTAAGTTTAACAGATCATAAGATCCTTGAGAGCAGGAACTGTGGGTTTTTTTTTTTTTATACTTTCAATGTTTAGAAGAGGGCTTTACATAGATCAGACACTTAAAATGAATGTTGAATTGAATTCTGTTGTCCCTAAAAATTCAAAAAGAGAAAGTATTAATTGAATGCTTCTTATTTTGCTTTATTGATTCCTTTGTATTATAAAAGTTACAAAGAAAAACTTAGGTTTGAGATCAAGAAAAATTTATTAACAATTAAAACTCCCTAAAAATGGAATGGTCTACCAAAAAAGTGATGTTTCTCCTTTTTTTTTTTTTGATACATGCAAGCAAAGACTGGGTGGTCATTTGTTGAGTACATTTTAGTGAGGATTCATTTTATGCATATATGGGGCTAAACAGCCTCTGGTTTTTCTTTCATGTCTGAAATTCTGGAATTCATCTGCATATATTTTTGCCTCAGGATAAAATTTTGTATATCTGCTGAGATTTTCTCTTACAGAAACTATGGCTAGAAATTTTAAAATAAAAACAACAGCCCACCATAGACACACGGACATACACACACACACACACACACACACACACATACACACACATGCCATATGAATTCTACTTCCAAAATTTTTTATCAACCCAACTTCAGTGACCACAGACTTAAAAATATACTTTACAGGGGTTTGATTACTATGTGGGGGCTATAACTATTCCATTTTATAAGAATAGTCTCTAAGTCCCATACTCTGCAAGATGTGTGCAATATGATGCTTGCTGGATATTAAAGAGCATTGGACCTCAGACAAAATCACAAATCTCAGTATAACAGTATCCTGAATGTGCTGAGAAATTTTGGCTATCATTCTATACTGAATTCTTCATAAGGATGATGAGTGTAAGAATTGCTCTTCTCTGAAGGGATTTAATTCACACTCTTCATTGTAATTTTAAACAATAATGTATTTTATTTTCTATGTCCTTGGTCAAGTGTAAAATAAAAACAAAACAAAACATTTCAGGGGCAGATTGTTTTTAACTCCCTGACCAGATATAGGTAGCTGAACAAAACAATCACCATAGATTTCTCAGTGTGTTATTTATTAAAAACTCACTTACATACTGTCTATCATATTCAAGGTACTCTAGTAAGAACTCTGAATACAGTGGTAAACCTGCAATCCTATACAAAACATATGGCCTATAAAATATAAAACTTAATTTGTGATTAAAGGTAAAAAGATATAGGGATGGTGGAGGAATATTAAGGTCAGACCAAAACAGATTCCAATCTCGCCTCTCAAAGGTTTGGACAAAGACTGGATCTGACTCAAAGTTTCAGATTAAGAAGCAAAGCTAGACATGAGTTAAACAGCAGAACACAACAAACTCTAAGAAGAAATACTATGAATGCAAAGATGCCAAAGACACAAACCCAGAAGAAGAAAGTAATCCCATGGCAAGTATACAGAGTGCATAAAAGGGAAAAGATGGTTTGTCTCTCTCTAGAGATTTGCATACTGTGTGTAAGCTATAATTGTCCAATTTTAGAAGAATTGTTTCATCAGTCCCATACTCCAAAAGATGTGCACTGTAAGACTCTTGGTATTAAAAGTATTTGATACCAGTCTCAATCATGAATTTCCATGTAAGACAGAAAAACTTTGATTATGATTCTGTAGTGGTTACTGATTATAAAAGTACTGGAAAGAAAAGGAACAAGAGATTAAACATAAAAGCAAAGTTTTAGGAACCATGGAAGACAATGAATACATGGAATAAAGATAAATAACTTGAAGCAGAAGGTAGAAAAATCTTTCTGAAGTAGCAGATTGAAGGAACAAACAGAACTTAATACTTCAGGACACAAAACTAATAACATGACTTGCACTTGACTTTGTTTTGAGTGAGGGAGGGCTGTGCAGGTCACCAGCCTCGCTTCTCCTCCAGAGCCATCTGAATCCAGTGACCAGATATTCACCAGGATGACTGATGACCCAGGATGAGGCAATTGGGGTTAAGTGTCAAGTGTCTGAGGTGAGATTAGAACTCAGGTTCTCCTGACTCCTGCACTGGTTCACTATCCACTGCACCACATAGCTGTCCCACACAAAAATATTAAAATGATGTCAAGAGATGAAAAAATGGAGGAAAATAAATCATATCATCTATTAAAAACATGTGACTTCCAAACTTCAAAGACTCCGTATTGAGAAAAAGGGTACAGAAAGCAGCCAATAAAAAAAAATGTAAGGGAATTGCCAACCCCCAGCCTCTTGGATGGCGTTCACTAGTCACAACTCAGGTAAACTGAGGGGAGACTGGTAAGGCATGAACAAGATGGCTCTGGGAGGAAGGGTTCCACCCCTGTTTTGCTCAAGGCTATTTCCTGGACCCTAGGAGAACAAAGAAGGTCCAAGATGTTTTGCTTACTAGGGGCTACGTGGCAGTCCTGGGCAGTCCTGGTCATAGGTATAGGATTTCCTTATGAGGGCAAACTATTTGCTGATAGGTCCACTAAGGGCTCTGGTGTCAGGAAACAGATAAAAGCACCGCTTGCTGTTACAATAAATGGAGTTGCCCACTATCTCGCATCCCGCCTCAATCATTGCTTACAGCTCACTCCACCAAGGTCTACAGGCACTGCTGGTCAGATAAGGCCTGTGGGCCTGAGAGTTCAGGCCCAGATACCCTAACAAAAAAAGTCAAATTTCAAGGAACCACAGTCAAGATTACACAAAATTGGACAGCAGCTACCATGGAGGGAAAATTTAGAATAGTGAATATTCCAAAAGCAAAAGAAAAAAACCTGTAGCAAAGAAAAACTTACCCTTCAAAACTGAATTTCCCAAAGAGGGAAAAAGTCAATATTTAATGAAATAGATCTTCAAAAATTACTGATTAAAAAAAAAAGGAAAGTAGATAATTTGAAATAAAAATAAAATAATACAGAAGGACTTATTATATTGAAGTAGTTCAAAGGGGGAAAACCTTGATGAAATAAATATATATATATATATATATATATTTTTCTTTTTTTAAATAAATTTTAATTAATTTATTTATTTTTAGTTTTCAACACTCATTTCCATAAGAGTTTGAGCTCCAAATTTTCTCTCCATTTCTCCCCTTCCCCCCACCTCAAAACACCGTTCTTTCTGATTATCTCTTTCCCCAATCTGCCCTCCCTTCTACCACACCCCTCCCTTCCCTTATCCCCATCTTCTCTCTTTTCTTGTAGGGCAAGATAGATTTCTATACACCATTATCTGTATTTCTTACTTCTCAGTTGCATGCAAAAAGAATTCTCAACATTGGCTCCTAAATCTTTGGGTTTCAACTTCTCTCCCTTCCTCCCTCCCAACTCATTCCCACTAAGAAAGCAAGCAATTCAATATAGGCTATATAAGTGTAGTTTTGCAAAAGACTTCCATAATAGCCATGTTGTGAAAGACTAACTGTATTTCCCTCCATCCAGTTCTGCCCTCCATTTATTTCATTCTCTCTTTTGACCTTGTACCTCCCCTAAAGTGTTTACTTCTAATTACTCACTCCTCCCATTTGTCCTCCCTTCTATCATCACTTATCTCTTTTTTTCTCTACTTTTCTGTAGTGTGAGATAAATTGTCATACCAAATTGAATGTGCATGCTATATCCTTTTTAAGGCAAATGTGATGAGATTAAGGTTCACTTTTTCCTTCTCACCTTCCCTTTCTTCACCTCCATTGAAAAAGCTTTTACTTGCCTCTTGTGAGAGATAATTTGCCTCATTCCATGTCTCTCTTTCTCCCCTGCCAATGTATTCCTCTCTTACCCCTTAATTTTAATTTTTTTAGATATCATCTCTTCCTATTCAACTCACCCTATGCCCTCCGTATATATATATATATATATATATATATATGTGTGTGTGTGTGTGTGTGTGTGTGTGTGTGTGTGTGTGTGTGTGCGTGTGTATAATCCTTCCAGCTACCCAAATACTGAGAAAAATTCCAAGAGTTACAAATATTATCTTTTCATGTAGGAATGTAAACAGATCAACTTTAGTAAGTCCCTTATGATTTCTCTTTCTTGTTTACCTTTCCATGCTTCTTTTGATTCTTGTGTTTGAAAGTCAAATGTTCTATTTAGCTCTGGTCTTTTCATTGAGAATGCTTGAAAGTCCTCAATTTCTTTGAAAGACCATTTTTTCCCCTGAAGTTTTATACTCAGTTTTGCTGCATAGGTGATTTTTTATTTTAATCCTAGTTCTTTTGACTTCTAGAATATTATATTCCAAGTCCTTTAATCCTTTAACATAAAAGCTGCTAGACCTTATGTTATCCTGAGTGCATTTCCTCAATACTCAAACTGTTTCTTTCTGGCTGCTTGTTGCTCCTTGATCTGGGAACTCTGTAATTTGATTACAATATTCCTAGCAGTTTTTCTTTTTGGATCCCTTTCAGGAAGTGATTGGTGGATTCTTTCAGCATTTATTTTACCCTCTTGTTCTAGAATATCAGGGCAGATTTCCTTGATAATTTCATGAAAGATGATGTCTAGGCTCTTTTTATTTTGTCATGGCTTTCAGGTAATCTTATAATTTTTCAATTGTCTCTCCTGGATCTATGTCTAGGTCAGTTGTTTTTCCAATGAGATATTTCACATTGTCTTCCATTTTTTGTTCTTTTGGTTTTGTTTTGTAATTTCTTGGTTTCTCATAAAATCATTAGCTTCCATCTGCTCCATTCTAATTTTTTAAGAACTATTTTCTTCAATGATCTTTTGAATCTCCTTTTCCATTTGGTTAATTTTGCTTTTTAAAGCCTTCTCCTCATTGGCTTTTTGGACCTCTTTTGCCATTTGAGTTAGTCTTTTTTAAAAGTTTTATTTTCTTCAGCATTTTTGGGGGTCTCTTTAAGCAAACTGTTGTCTCTCTTTTCATGATTTTCTTGCATTGCTCTCATTTCTCTTCCTAATTTTTCCTCCATCTCTCTTACTTGATTTTCAAAATTCTTTTTGACCTCTTCCTTGGCCTGAGACCATTACACATTTATTTTGGAGGTTTGGATTCAGAAGCTTTGACTTTTATGTCTTCCTCTGATGATATGCATTGTTCTTCCTCATCTGTAAGGATGGATTAAAATACCTATTCACCAAGAAAGTAAGCTTCTATAGTCTTATTTTTTTTTTCCATTTTGTGGGCATTTTCCCAGCCTGTTACTTGACTTTTGAGTTCTTTGTCAAGAGGAAGGTATACTGTAGGAACCTGTAAGTTTTCATTTCCTCCAACGTTACACAATCAAGGGAAAGAAGTCTTTTCCTCGCCTGGTCTGCACTTTGGTTTGGGAGCAACCATAAGCTTTCCTGCCAAGGATATTCAAGTAGAATTCCATCTCCACAACTGCCCCCAGCTGCACCACACCAGCACTCCTCCTTACCTCAGGGCTGCCACTCAAGGCTGAGATCCAGATCAGCTGCTTGATTCTCCCATGGTCTTTAGGCTAATGACTACAAAAATGGACAGTGCCCCCACACAGGACCAGGATTAGACTGCATTCCCTTCTCACTAGGATAAAAGAGCTTTCTCACTGACCTTTGAAACTATCTTTGGTGTTTGTGTGTTGAATAATCTGGGAACCAAAGCTGGTCCCTTTGATTCCACCCTGAAGGCCTACTATGATACTGTCCCTGCCCTGCCATGTGGTCAAGGCTGGACTGGGTTCCATGGGCTATGCTCTGCTTTGTGCCCAGTATGATAGACCTTTCTTGTCAACCTTCTAGGTTGCCTTGGATTGGAAATCTCTTTCACTCTGTCGTTTTGTGGCTTTCATTGCTCCAGAAATTGCTTAGAATTATTTTTACAGGTATTTTATGGGCTTTGGAGGGAGAACTTTTACAGGTTCATTCTTCCACTATGTCATCTTGGCACTGACCCCTGAAATAGTAATATTTTAATAATATCAAAAATATATGTGTCCCTTCAAAATAGTATTATATCTGAGTATAGCAGGGGGTGTTAAATAGGAGAAAAAGCAACTGGATATTGGTGTTTTTTTTTCTGTTTTAATGATTTTAAGAAAATAAAGAAAAATTATAGGCAAAATGAAAATTCTTGGGGAGAAATGAGGAAAAAGAGGGAAGAACTTATCATTTTTCCTAGTTGAGATGTGTCAGGAGAGTATACTGACATGGAGGAAGAGCCTTGAAGAGTAAGCAATACAACAAGTTGACACTTAAATATTCTAGAAGAAAAAAGAGAGTTGAGCATACAGATATAAGTTCTGTCATAGAAATATTTAAATTAAAAATAGAAATAAATAGTGTCAGGAAGAGAAGAGTGGAGGTTAAAAGAAAATTAAATCTGTAAGACTGTATAATCACAGACAACAGAAGGTAGGTCATAAAATGGTTATTAAAAAGCAATAAAGAATATATTAGAACCAGTGATCAGGACCTAAGCAAGAAAAATAATGACAGAGTGGCAGATCAGAAGAATAAGAGCACAAGTATTAATCATTTCCTCCTTTTTCACTACATTGCTTTCTTTGTAAATAGGTAGCTATTAGAAAAGAGTGCAGAAAGTACAAAAATATTTAATGGAGATGAATGTACAAGTAAAAATCACAACCAAGAACACAAATGGGTTGAATTCACCCTTAAAATGGAAAAAGTATACCAGTATTGATTAGGAAGCAAAATGTAACTATGTTTTGTTTAAAAGGAAAATACTTCCAATACAAAGATTTACAAAGACTTAAAACGATCATCTGTATCAGAATGTATTGGGTTACAGACAAACCTAAAAATCAAGATGGCGCAGTGGATACACTGTCAGAGCTAAAGTCAGGAAGACCTGAGTTTAAATTTGGCCTGAGACAGTGACTACCTATATCAGTTAAACTCTTTCTTCACTTTCCTCCTTTGTAAAATGAGGATAACAATAGGATCTACCTCTCAGTGCTGTTGTCAGGATCAAATAATATTATAATTTTAAAGCAGATAGCCCAGTGCTTGGCACATGGTAAATGCTTTATAAATGTAGGCTATTTTTGGTGTTGTGCTATCTCAGACACGATTGTTGTAAAAACAATCATGGCACCATAAATAATTGGATAAGATAAAGATTAAAATAAATGTAAAATATCATATTGTATAAACTATTAAAGGAAACCTTAGTCACATTACAATCAGATATAGATAACTAAAGTAAAGTAGTTAAAGATCTTAAAATGACCCTTTTACTTGAGAAATCTAAGGAAAATATAAACAATTTAGATATTAAAATCTACATATTTAAAAAGCTAAATATGATAAATCTCTGGTGATTGCTAAAAGGGAAATATATAGCTATGTGTGAAATCATTATAAAATTTAATATCTACTATGTATTAAAAACCTCAATGAAATGTAGAAAAGCAAAAATGCATATGAAACATCCTTTACTGACCACAATGAAAAAACAAATCTTTCTTTCCTGATTTCTATGTGTCCATTGGCACATGGCATTCAAGGTACATTTCCTGCATAGGAATGCTTGAACATGGGCTTGTTTATATCTTTTTTGATTTTTTCTTTCCATTATCTCAAGCAATTCAATGGTATGAGTAGTACAATTCCAGTTTTGGCTACATTCTTATGAGTTTGAGAGGTAGTAGATCTTATCAACTTATAGTAGAAAGGTGGCAGAGGAAGAAGATCACACAAAGCATCAGAGGCAAAACAAGGTTTTTCTACCAGATCCTCTGATACCAAATTCAGTACTCTTTCCCCTCCCCCATACCATACTCCCTCCCTTGGTTAAATCAATCTATGAAATTCTTCAAGAGTTGACCCATATATTAAATTATTACAATATGATGATTATAAGTGTCATTAACCCAACAATTTCCTAATTAACTCAGGATGCTATACCAGATAAATGGATGAAATATTAGGGAAACCAAATTCCCTAATTCTTATACATCAAAGTGCGGTACAACTGTCGCTGGTGTTGCCATTAAGCATTCTAAGTTGTATTCACTAATGAATACTCAAAAAAAAAAAAACAACTGTGATGTTTAGAAGGCCTCCAAAAGGCTTATACACTTCTGAGGAATCAGCATACCCATTACTACATGTATATTTATATGTGAAAGTATTGCTAGGTCAACTTTGATAGAGAGCTCAATCAAAATTGGTAGAACAGATTATTTTCCGTGTATCTCACACAGGTTAGTCCTTGATAGTTTGCCCTTGCTTCTACCAAAATCACTTTGCCAGAAATTTGGATAGGAAAAAGATCTAAAGCCTTGGACATAAGGGAATTTCTTTCCTAAAAGTCAGATCCCTTGTAAATAGATGATATTTAAACCCAAGAGGAAAGTTAGAAGGTCAGACTATTTGTGGTTTCTTCCCCCTCTTTTTAGCACAAAATACGGAAGTGTTATCTAAAACATCCTGAGGTCAAAAGAAATATGCCCGTTTGCTTTTGGGGCTTGGGGCTAAGAGATGATTTATATGCTCAATTACTTATACCTTGAGATTAGCCATATCTAACTCATTTAGGCTGATATACAGATAAGAATGTAGTTTTTTGTAGAAGAGGCATGTATAGGTTTTCTGTCCAGTTCACCTGGGCAAGGGCAAAACTTTAGTCCTGATACAGTAATGAATCAGAAGCAAGTATTGGATGATCATGTCTACTTCTTATGAGTGGGAGGCAGAGAGTGATATCAAGTGAAGGGGAGAATTAGCTTAAAGATTTTTGGGAAAATATATTGAAGGACAGGATAGCTGTAATTTAAAATCAATGAGTTTCTTTACATCAGCCTCCACGGACATAACAAGATTCCAGAATTATTAGACACTCAACAAAAGATCAAACAAAGAAGTAAACTGAATGGAAAATTTGTTTGTTGAAAATACTGTCAAATAAAGGGAAAAGTAACATGAACTAAAGTCAGTGCCTAAGCGCTATATGTTCATGAGTTTTCCTTGAAAGCGTACTGTCAGAATTGTTATCCTGAAGCTGATACAATAGACCCCTCAGAGCTAGAGAGTTTGATATAAGACTCCACTTACTAAAATAATTCTGATACCCTATGTAGAAGCAATGCCCTAAGCACTTTAAAAGAAGTACAAAAGATAAAAGAAATACAAGCTATCAGCAAGGACTTAAAAAAAAATCAGAAAGGCAATTCCCTGAGTCTCCAAAAGTAAAAAATAACAAAAAACAAAGAAAAAACCCCACAGGCTTATACGCATCTTGCCCAAAGGCTACCAGCTGGGTTTCAGAACAATGAGTCTAGGAGCAATGCTAACTCCAACTACCAGAGGTCTGTAGTCCAATACATCATAACAGTCCCTTCTGTTCTGGCAGTGTGTGTGGGTGAATTCACACCTCTCCATTTCTAAATCCTTAGCAATATTTATCTTTAAAGAAATAAATAAACAAGTCTGAGAGAACCTTCTCAACTGACCATAGGGCTCAAGAAATTCTACTATGAAAACTTAAACACCATATTAAAAGTGTATATTGCAGGTTCCAAATTTTTGAGGAGTCCTGAAATTCTAATCAAATGTCAAAACAAGTTTAGTACTCTGTTTTAGAAACTAGGAATACTTTTAAAAAGGGAAAAGGCTTACTAATTAAAGTCCAGGATCCCAAAGGCAGAAACAAGTTTCCTGTGGCAGGATGATGAGAAGCCAGAGTACAGAGGGCATAGCTTGGAAACAGCTGAGTCATGGCAAACTAAGCCCCTATTTAAGACCCAAGTTAAACCTGAAAACTAATTTATTCCCAATCAAATGTTAGCATTTTCTGGGTATCTATTCTTAAAAAAAATCTGAACTAGAAATTAAACTTGGCTTTGATACCATGGAATTAGATAAACTTCTCTATCAATATCTTTGGTCAATTTACTAGTTATTTGTTATTTTCTGTAGTTTCTAATCATTGATAAGAGTTGTTCTAGAAGAGAAATGTCACAGTCCATTGTTGGGACTGATGGAGCAGCAAACATGAATTTGATGAGCAATCAATGCTGAAAATAATAGGACATTTTATTTAATGTGTTTAAAGGAAGGCGCCAATTCCACCACATAGCCTAACTGGAAACATACAAGGAGACATGCAGTGATCTGCAAGGAGAAGTTAGTAGCCCACCAAAACTTTCACACAGAGGCTGCAGATACACCCCCAATGCATGACTGGAAATAGGGAAAGGATATTGTCCATATTTTCTGGCATAATGTTCTTTGGGTCATGGCAGGAAGAAGCAGTCCACCAAGAATCAGCTTATAAGAGGTTACTCCCACCATCATGTACAATTATACTAAGTCATTGTTTTGACTATTAGTGCCATGCTTCTGGGTAGCTCAGGCAGTTCTAACAACAAGGAAGTAAGAGGATCAGGGCTGCTTGAGTGGAACTGATTTTTATTTTCCTACTCCTGAAATCATAGGCAAAACAGATACCAATTAGCTAGGATATCAGAAATTTCTATCTTGGAATAAATCTGAGATGTAAAAGTTGATGTTTTTCTAGAGCAGAGACAAGACAGAAGTAAACACATTCCATGTAGAAAGAAAAATAATTACTATATCATAGACAGCTTATTGAGCCTCAGCCTGAAAAACCAGTGAGATCTCTTCCCCAAACTTTAAAATCAAAATTCTATACTAAATGAGAATACTGCACCTCTAGATAAAGGACTCTTAAAGATTTTGGTGTAATGGTGTAACTCCATGAATTCACAGCACCTACAGCAGCCCTGAATATGCTGGTGCAATTCTGAATCATAACAGATTCATCACACGGAGAGAAGTAAAATATTTATTCAAACACCAGAAAGCCAAATCCATTTATCAACAAAGAAATCTATATACAATAATGATGCAGAGGGCACTACCATCCCCAAGTCTTCCCCTGGTTGGGCCTTCCCACATACTAGTTCTTTTAAACAAAATCACAAAAAAGCTTGCCCACTAGCTTCCTGCTATTGCTCTCTCCTTCTGTTCTAATTGCTGTAACCAATTTTATCTCAGCTCTTCTCCACCTTTTCTGCTCCACCTGTTCAGAAAACTCCTACCACAGGATCCATCTGACTCAGATTTCAATGTGCCACAGGCAGGTCACATGGGCCTATTAATGAATGGGAAAGATCTTCCCATTTAAATTACCATTACATTCTTTAATTTACCATTACAAATGCATGTACCCTTTGGAAGTCTGGTGAAGCATATGAATTACTTCTCAAAATAATGTTTTTGATGCATAAAGTACATAGGATTATAAAGGGAAGCTATCTTATTAAAATAAAGATGCATTTTTCCCTTTAATGTGCATGCACTCTCTGAAACCCACCTGGGGACACCTTGATGGTCTGTGGATTTCAAGTCAAGAACACTTATTTTAGAGCATGATGGACAGTGGCATATTTCACATCCCACATTTAATGTCTATGTTGATGCTTTGTTGATGATGTTCCCAGTTAGCTTACTACTGCTAGATGCTGTCGTCATCAACAAGGTAAAATGTCTTGTTTTGTTTTTCAAGTTTCTAATCCATCAGAATACCAGAGAAATTTTAAAAGGGATTGTCAATTATCTACTATCCAAACTTTATCCCTCTTGGGATATTTTAATGCCCATCTATTCCATATTTTAGCATTATGCTATATTTATAGTGTACCGAATATGCTACACATTACTCACAAAATCTGAGCTTTAATGTTTGAAGTAGTTTAAGGAAATAAATTAGGTCAAATGAAATGAATGTTCTATTTTGGTCCAAATATAGCCTGTATATTTCCCACAAATGTAGCTCTTACAAACCTGAACATGGCCTATATTTTCACTAAAAGTAAAAGAATAATAAGGAAGATGACAAAAACAGAAAGAGTATTGATGATAAGGATGACTAAAATAGCTTAATTTGAATGAAAATTAACATGTAAAAGTTTCATGGTAAGTATTTTGAATGTTGTACCTCTGTTCAATTATTTTTCAGTATTTTTTTAAGAAAAATATAGACTTTATTTTTTTCTAAAGATCTCAAATAGCTGTATTCTAGAATTAGATACAACTTCCATTCAGACAATATGATACATTGTTTATTTGCATAATTCTAATTAAGAAGTAGACAGAGAAAGAGAAAGATTACGAAGAGGCCGAGAAACTGGAACCAAATTCCAGTTCCTTTTCCTAAGTATGTGACTTTGGGGAGTTTCCCCTATGAGGGTCTCATTTGCCTCTTCTGTAAAAGGAAGGAGTTGGACTAGATGACCTCTAAAGGTTATTTTTGCTCTAAATTTTATTTGATCTTTCAAATCTTATTTTTAACTTGCTATAGTATTGAACATATTTAAAAATTGGCATAGTAAAGAACTATTTTATCATGATAAATTGAAAGATCTGTCTTTCATCATTTCAGATAGAGAATTTTTGTTTGCTAGCAGTAAGTGTTTCAAATTCAATTCAGGAAGTTAGAACCTAATGATAAAATATATAAACAGTTTGTTAATGTTTCAGCAGTTGCTTTACAAAATACAGCCGGAAGATGTTTGGTGTTCAAAGTCAGAAATTTCAACTGATGACATTAATCTCAAAGTGCCCATCTGACCTAACAATACCAAAGAATTTGAGAGAAAACAATGTTTACAATGCCACAGGGTCCTCAGTTGAGCAGAAGAGTCAAAATTGCTGTTCCATTAGTCTGGGATTGTATCATCAGGAGGCCATGTGGCAATTCAAAAATTGAAGATCATTCTTGCCTCCAGGCTAGCAAAGTGTTCCATTTCTTCCTTTGCAGTAAAACAGCTGTGCAGGCTCTTTGAATACCAATACAATTATCATAAAGGACTGTGCCTCAGTGGAACAGTCTCAGCCAACTCACCACCTGCAAGCCTTTCACATGGAAACATAGGAAACTGAACATTTTCATACTGCAGTCAAACTTGCCAATGGCAGAGAATCTTATAGTTTCAAAGGGAAAGAGGAAAACTGCTGTTGCTAAAGAAAAAAATATCCATAAATTATGTTAGATACAAGGAGTATGTCTGTGAATTCATGAACTGATGGTGAGTGAAGGGAACAGAATCAAGAGAATATTGTACATTTTGCAGTGACTGACAATAGTAGGTTTAACTCTTCCAAGCAATGCAGGGATCTAAGACGATCCCAAAGGACTCAATGGAAAAAGCAATTCACATCCAGAGAAAGAACTATGGAATCTGAATGCATACTATTTTCTTTTCTTTCTCTTGGTTTTCCCTTTTGTTCTAATTCTTCTTTCACAACATGACTAATGTGGAAACATATCTAATATGATTGGATATGTAAAACCTATAACATCTACCAAAAAGAACCCTACAAAAACTAAGCACCAGAGAGAGCGAAGCACTTGCCCAAGATCACCCATTTGGCATGTAGCAGACCACAAAACATTTTAATTCCTTGAACCAGTCAGTTATTTTTAAAAGCTTAAAAAGTGTTATGTTACTTCCACAAATGTTATTTCCTAAGCATTCCCTGTTATGGTGTTGTTTACTAACAGGTCAATGCTTAGGACCACAAATGAAAGATTTTTCAGATCAATATGTTTCAACAGCATCGTCAGAACAATGTTGCTCATCAGGCTTATTATGCAAAGGGAGAAAGATTGTTCTCTCCATTATATAAATAACATTCTGAGTATGGAACATAAAGCAATTAAAATAAAAAGACTGTGGTAGCTAAAAATGTTTATATCTATGTGAATTACTTTAAAAGAGAAGTTAGCAAACTTCAGTCCTGGGTGACAGTCCCAGTGCAAGGAGGAACACTAGCATAACAGAGCTTCTGGCTGCAATGAAGTGGGCCCCTTCCTCACAGTTCTAGGGCAGAAAAGAGTATTTTTTGCTTGCTCACAGACTAGGGCACAAGCAAGGAGAATAGTAAACACTTTTCCTTAGATCATACTACTGTGGAAGAAATGAAAATTAACAGATCCCTTGAAATATCTTTGAAAACAGCCGAAAATAAAAATCCTCCACTCTGGAAGCAGAGCCCCACTTTAACAATGAATTTAAAATCAAGTAATTGGCTGGGGAAATGAGCAAACAACAACATAAAAACATACCTGACTATAGAAAACTACTATAGTGACAAGGAAAATTAAAGCACACGCTCAGGAGAAGACAACAAAGTCAAAGTTCCTACCTCCAAAACCTCCAAGAAAAATATGAATTGATCTCTCACCATGGAAGAGTTCAGAAGGATTTTGAAGGTCAATAAGAGAGGTAGAAAAAACTGGGAAGAGAAATAAAAGTGATGCAAGACCATCAGAAAAAAAAAAAAGTCAAGGAGTAAAGGAGGCAAACTTGGTAAAGGAGACACAAAAAAATGCTGAAGAAAATAAGACTTTAAAAAATAGAGTAACTTAAATGACAAAACAGGTCAAAAAAGTCAATGAGGAGAAAAATGCCTTAAAAAATAGAATCAGTCAAATGGAAAAGGAGATCCAAAAGCTCGCTGGATAAAATAATTCCTTAAAAATTTTACTGGAGCAAATTGAAGTTAATGACTTTACAAGAAGGGAAGTAACAATAAAACAAAACCAAAAAATGAAAGCATAGAGGACAGTGTGAAATATCTCATTGGAAAAACAACTGACCTGGAAAATATATCCAGGAGAGATAATTTAAGAATCATTGGACTATCTGAAAGTCATGATTAAAAAAAAAAGAGCCTAGACTTCATTTTTCAAGAAATTATCAAGAAAACTCCTCCCAATATTCCAGAATCAGAAGGTAAACTAAAAGTTGAAAGAATATATCAATCACTTCTTGAAATAGATTCCCAAATGAAAACTTCCAGGAGTATTATAACCAAATTCCAGAATTCCCAGATCAGGGACATAATATTACAAGTATCCAGGAAGAAACAATTCACGTACTATGGAGTCACAGATAAGATAACATAATTTTAGCAGCTTCTACATTAAAGCATTAGAGGGTTTGGGATATAATATTCTGCAGGGTAAAACAGCTAGGATTAAAACCAAGGATCTCCTACCCAGTAAAACTGAGTATAATCCTTTAGGGAAAAAATAGATATTCAATGAGATAGAAGACTTTCAAGCATTTCTGATGAAAAGACAAAAGCTGAATATAAGATTTGACTTTCAAATACAAGACTCAAGAGAAACATAAAAAGGTAAACAGGAAAGGAAAATCATAAGGGACTTAATGTGGTTAAACTATTTGCATTCCTACATAGGAAGATGATATTTGTGATTGATATATTCTTTCAACTTTTATATTTTTAGATATTTGTAACTCATAAGACTTTTCTCATTATTAGTATAGTTAGGAGTATATTTAGGCAGCTCTTTTCTTGGGACAAAGAATTAGAAATTGAGGACATATTCATCAGTTGGGAGATAGCTAAACAATTTGTGGTATGTGGTTATGACAAAATACTATAGGACTATAAGGAATCATGGATGGGACGTTTTCAGAAAAATCTGAAAAATCTTGCATGGACTAACGCAAAGTGAAATATATCGTGTACAAAGTAATAGCAATATTGTAAGTTGATCAACCATGTGTGACTTAGCTATTCTCAGCAATATAGTGATCCAAGATAACTCTGAAGGAATTATGGTGAAAAATGCTATCCATGGAGCATTGTTCAGCTTGGGAGAACTACCCTGCTTTCCCACAAGGTATAGAGTTTGGGTGACAAATCAACCAATAATGAACAATAACAATAATGAAATGTGAAGAAATCTTGCTCTCTAGCAAATAACTCAGTGAGAGGTAAAACGATCCTCCTACCTGTTAGCAGATTTTAGTAAGGAATGGACCATAATATAGAGCAATCAAGGTCATCCAGGCATTAAAATAGGAATTCAGGAATTGCTGTGCACTAAAAATTCCTATTAAACCAATGGAATATCAATGGTAGATTTGACGAACAACAAATTCCCTAAATGAGTGTATGTCTACTGGTGTGGGTAGAAAGGACCACATTAAAAATGTCCTTTCAGGTTTATTTCCTGTCCTACATTCTCCTCTTACTTGGTGTTTGTTATACGGAAATTAAGTTGGCACATGGGAATTTTTCATTGGAGATCCATAGGATGATGCTGAGTTGACTTTTCAAAGATCTTCAAAGTCAAGAGAAAATTCCAACAGAACAAAGAATACTATGGGTTATTTTATAGCGGGTAGGAAAAAAAAAATACTTATATGACGAACCTTGGCTTGAGAATACAGATGATGAGATGCATTTTCCTCTACTTAATGAAGAAATGGTATATATGATTTGATTCAGGACTCCATGTTTGCAGTTCTTTCCCTTCTCACATTCAGCTCTTAGAATACATAGCTCTTTGCAAAGTTCAGTTTAAGGGCAACTTCCTACTTGAAGCCTTTTCTTATTCCCACACTTGATAGTACCCATAGATACTCATGATGCTCCAAACTAAACCTTACAATACATGTTTATTTTGACTGAACCAAAATTCATTCCTAAAATTGGAGGAGGGAGCTTGAGGGGGTATGATAGGGTGGTATTAGAAGACAGCTACCATATAACCTAAGCAATTTCATTCAACCCATATAATTGTGTCTCTGTGTGTGATTAAAGTATGATACTCAAGAATGAGAAGTTAGAAAACAAAAGAATAAATAAATGCAGGCTTCTACAATCAGGAAATGGAAGAAGAATAAGAGTCAGAAAGTCCATTAAAACTAGCAGTTAGAGTTTCCCTTTGAGTGAGAGATATCTAGACTTTCCTTCTTCTGTACCTCTCAATCTCCCTCAGTAAGGGATACAGGTCTGTTTTGGGAAGGGAAAGCTGTTCTAATAGATCCATCTTTATGTTTCCACTCTACTAGCTCCCTGGGGAAGATATTAAATAAGTTTCAGTGACTTGTACTATATGTTATCTGCTCCAGGTAACATAAATAATGCTGAATTTACCCAATAATTCTGAACCTGAGGTGTTTCCACCAATTTTCTTACAAAATAAGAAGACTCTGAGAAAGGAGATTGGCATCTTTTGCCTAGTTAATGATATGATTTGGATGTTAACCAACTCCAGAGTTAATAAGTCCTTAAATCAGGGCCTGGACAAAGTTGTCAAAGGCAGTTTGTCTTTAGATAGCTTCTGGTCCTCATCTTTGAGAGCTTTTTCTTTCTTTCTCCTTTTGCATTTAATCTCCATTTTTCCTCTGCACTTTGGATCTTGCAAAAGAAACCTCTTCTCACTTTACTGAGCTCCTGATGTCTTCTGACACTTGAACATCTCTCCTCCCCTACAGCCTTCTTCTCCTACTGGTGAGTTCCTTCTAAGGCTTCCATTTGATGACATCGTCAAAACTGGTCATAACTCCAGACTTTGAATCAATGTCTCACCCTAGCATATCTCTGCTTCTTTGTGGCTCTTTTCTCCTATTTTAGTGAATTTCTCCTGTAAATTCTGTTTTGAAGAGGAGTCTGGGTACACCATGTATTATTCCCCTTCTGTCTCTACTTCTGACTCTTTGAAGTGTTCCACAATGCACCTGCAGGCTACTTTCCCCAATCTATTTTTCATTTTTCTTGCATATGTGTTTGCTTCCCCCATTAGAATATAAGGCCCAGAAAGGTGGGAACTGTCTTTCTTTATACTTGTATTTATAACCTCCAGAGCTGAGCACAGTGCTTGGAACATAGTAAGTGCTTAACAAATAATTGCTGCCTTGACTTTTATCAGTTATTTATGCTCTGGTATGAATTTCAGTCAGTATTTCATATCTCTCAGAGGTGTTTTGTGTCCCTTTACTCCCAGTAGTATTTACATGCAATTTCTCATGGTGGAACAGAAATCTCTGACCCCTTATAAAATAAATTTCAGGCCTTGTCAAGAATCATAAGTAGGATACATTGGGAGAGGAGAGTATGCATCTTTATGATGGTTTTATAAGTATGGGGGAACTCTCAGTGTAGATCTTGAACCAATTCAGATAGACATCTTCTTTCTAACTTATAGTCTTAGAGTACTAGGAAAACTAGGAAGTTAAATTACTACCCCATGATCACCCATATAGTCTATATCAGAAATAATACCTCATAGTTTCTGATTCCAAGGACTATCCTCTATCCACTATTGAACACTGTCTCACCCAGAATATTTCCCCCCAAAATCACCCTTTGAAATAAGTATAACAAATATTATTCAGAAGTAGATGAGGCATTTTAGGAGATAGGTGGAAATTTCTTGATGCAGGTGCTCTGCAAACTATAGCCAGAGGCACAGATATGTTCTGCCCTCTGTTTTTGTGCAGGCATGCTAAGAATGTCAACGACAATTGTAAATCCAATAAAGCTACTCGGCTTGCTGGCCTTACCAATACTGGTGGAGATTTGGCTGAAGAGCTATAGTTTGCTGATCACTGTCTTAATCTATCATAGTATGGGCCGCACTTACAAGTGCCTCTCTCTTTCTCGCCTCTTTAAAAATTTAACCATCTCCTCTTTGCTGTCAAGGTGCATTGGCTTATTCCAGAGGCAATATCTACAGGCTTGATGGTAGACCTGTCAAAGAACAATTCCATCTGTAATTTTCAGTTATGCGTATAGGCTATATTATGTCTACATAGCTGACACTATCCATTGATTGCGCCACCGTTCTGATGAACCACAACTAAATGGTATAACTGGAAATGATTAGGGGAATAGTTCAGTCATGATTGTGAAATTTTCTATGAGAATGGATCAGCAATGATTATAAAATTTATTGCAGATTTTGAAAGTGGAGTGAAAATGTTTCTGAAATTGATCGTGAAAACTGATCTGGAATTATTTTTAAAAAAGATTTTACAAAGTAAGGCAATGGCTCTGGAACTATTATGAAAGTCATTGTTGGAATTAGTCTGGCACCCCGGGTCAGTTATTTAACTTTTCTAGACATCCAATATCACCTCTGAAAAATGAGAGGGACTGAGTCAGATTGTCCCTAAAATCCCTTCCAGCTCTCAATATCTGATCTTCTATTTCCAGGATCATGAGAATGGATTTGGAATGTTTCTTAAAGCATTTCAGGAATGAATCTAAGAACATTCTGCTCACATGCTTTATACTTCTTTGGAAATCCTTATCTCATAAACATGTCACTCATTTCCTGTGAGGTAAGGCAGGTTGGTGACAGAATGCTTTTTGAACCTTAAAGCACTGTATAAATGTGAGCAACTGGCTGTTCCTCTTGCTCCTGCCAGAGATATGAATTTCAAATGCAGATAGAGCTAGCTATATAGAATATAGATATATCTGCCTATCCATAGATATCCATATCCATTTGTATCCATATATGTATACACATATGTAAATATGTGTATCTGTATCTGTGTATGTATGTATGTGTAATCTATATCTAGCTAGTTAGCTAGCCAATGTGGGAATTTGATTTGCAGTAGTATAAAAGCATATGGTGATGAGATTTGATTTTTTTCCCCTTCTTTTTGTTGTTCAAATCAGAAATTCAAGAGAGGGCAATAATTATATGAAGTTCAATAGGTTTATTGACTATGCTATTTTATATAAGAAGGAAAAAGGGGGATTAAACATTTATAAATCATCTGCTACGTGCTAGGCACTGTGTTAAATGCTTTACAAATATTATCTCTTGATCCTCATAACAACCTAATGAGGTAGGTCCTATTCTTGTCCTCTCATTTTAAAATTAAGGAAACTGAGGTAAACAGAAGTTAAGTGAATTGTCCAGAGTTACATATCTAGTAAATGTCTGGATTTAAATTTAAATTAAGTCTTCCTGACTCTAGGTTCAGCGCTCTATCTTCTGTGCCACCTAGCTGGCAGACATGTGGTCTTTGATTTTTCTCTTTACCAAGGAGAGAGCTAAGCACTTGATCCTTGATTTCATTGGTATAAGTAAATCTTTCTTACAGCTTATAATTTTAGCAGGATGCCTAAGAGTTGCCACTTAGAGGATAAGTGAATTACCCACGGTTACATAGTTGTAGGAGGGACTTGAACCCAAAGTCTTCCTGACTTTGATATCAGCTCTCTAAACCTAATGGCATGCTGCCTCTCATCTGATTTTAACACTATAAATATTACAAGAGTATTTTTCCCCTCAAATTTGGAGGTGGATGACAGGAAAGCATGTGTTTTCTAAGGTATCATAAAAAACAAAACAAAACAAAACAACAACAATCCTTCCCTATACTCCTCATGATTACATATGGCTCCAAAGTAGAGTCTGCAAAAATAGCCATATAAAACCTCTCCAGTAGGAGTTTTTAATCTTAAAATCCAAGAGATGATAAACAGGTAGAGGGAACGAAACAAGGGACAGGTCTACTCTCTCTGAAACTCTGTAGACTGTGGTATTGCACTGAGAAGAGCCAGCAGGTGATAGGTAATTATGCAAAACAGGTGAGGTACAGAATGCAGATCATCCTTATTAGATTCTGAGCTCAGATAATATATTGCCATTTAAATAAGTGGAGTCTTTTTCTTTTTTGTAATTCTCTAGATAGGTGCATCCTTAATAATTAATAAGGAGATCATAATTAGAAACAAATGAGATAATTTGTCAACAGCTTGTCCAGGACCCCCACCTGCTCATCAAAACAGACTAAAAATACATTTCCGTGGATTTATATTCATTAATAATTTTCTCCTTTAACACCATGTCATGGCTATGAGAGAATTAAGTTTTTAATTTTAAAATATCTTTCATTTGAAGTACATGTCAAATTAAATTTCTACTGCATTATTTGGATTTTATAATATAGCCATATAATATTTGTTTTTTTAAAATTTCTATAAGGGGTGATATTTACATAAAGAACAATATTCATATTTTAAAATAGTTGTGTGGATAAAAGTATCTAGATTATTTTGGTGTTCGGAAATCCTCTTGTAGATTCAAATATAAATTCCATCATGGCAGGTATTGCTTTGTTTTTGGTCTTTATATAATAAATTCTTAGCCCAAAGCCTGGTACATGGAAAGTGTTTAATAAATCTTTATTGAATTTAATCATTTCAATTATACCACTTGATTTTTTCACTTTACTTCCACTTAACCAATAACGTATATAAGCTCATTAATTAGCTGAAGAACTCCCAGTTTCTTTGGATAATAAATGTGCCACAATTTCAGGGAACTGAAGATCTTTTCAAAGGTCAGAATCCTTTTCTTTTTGGCCACATGTGCTGAGAATACAAGCTTGTGCCATGTGATTAAGCAGGGTAATTGAGATGTTATGGATTTTTATATTCCTTTAAGTGCTGCATTTCCACATAATTGTCTGTTTGGGGAGAGATGGATTTTTAGATTAAGATTAGATTATATTAAGATTGCTTTAAAGGCAGGACTGCTCAAAGCTCAACTTGAATAGAGTTCCTTACAAAGTTTTATGGTTTGGGGCAACCTGGACACACAATTTTAAAATTTATTTCTATCGCCCTCCACTGCTTACAATAAAATGATTTCAATTCTTAGTCTGATCTTGAGTGTACTATGCTTACCAGTTTGTATTTCTCTCAGACTTAAAGAAGAATCCTTAATTTTGACACCTAAGTACTTGCCAGGTTAAGGACCAACTATAGTGATACTTTGAGTATAACTTGAAGCAGGCAGCTAGGTGATGGCAGTGGATAGAGCACCAGTGCAGGAGTCAGGAGGACCTGAGTTCAAATATCACCTCAGACACTTTACACTCACTAGTCCTGTGACCTTGGGCAAGTCACTTAATCCCAGTTGCCTCATCCTGGGTCATCTTCAGACATTCTGATGAATATATGGTCATTGAATTCAGATGGCTCTAGAGGAGAAGTGAGGTTGGTGATCTGCACAAACTTCCCTCACTCAAAACAAAGTTAAATGCATGTCATGTCATCATTTCTCTGATGGAATGGTGTTCTTTGGCAATGAAGGCCAAACACAATAACTTGAGACCCCTCCCCTCAAATGACTATTACTTCCTTGCAAAGATTTTTTAAGAACCTCATTTCATTTGGCTAATTATATACAATTTATTTATTTTTTCATATTTCATTGAATTTGCCAGAATTTTTTTGCTTGAATTTTCTCTGGTGAGATCCCCATGATAATATAGCTGAGACCAGTTATTGAAAATTATTTCATTATTCTGTTGGTTAATAATACATACAACATAAATATGAACACACTAAACTTTGCCCTGAATTTTGTGAAGCAATGCCCTTAATGTATTTTATATTGTTGAATGTAACAAATCTTGGGATACGATTGATTTCATCTTAATATTATTAGCTCTGGTACATTATTGAAGTATTAGCCTTAGGGATATCAATCAAATGTCACTCAAATAGCTTAAAAATAGAACTCCATTCTGTGAAATACCCTTACAAGATTCTTCCATAGTCCTTTTCCCAGGGGACTACATTTCTGAGCAGTGTAGGGTCTATTTTGTAAAATCATTTATCCCTCCCCCTCCCCGTCCTCCATATATATTTCAGAATCAAAATAGAGCATGTTTGACCTAAAGTCACATACAATTAGGAATTTGTCTTCTAGTCTCAATACAATTTAGCCCAATAGGCACCTATATACATAATAAACATGAAATCAATGTTTTGAATGTGATTAATAATGTTAAGAAGTCAAATAGATAGGGAAAGAGTTTACAAAGAAAGAGGAAAAAGAGATGATTACATAAGATAAAACATGTTTTATATATAATTTTTAAGTATTTTCATAAATACACCTAATGTACTAAAATTTAGTAGGGCAATGGGTAACAGTCAAAAATCTTTGGATCAAGTCTATGATAAAGGTCTTGAAGGACAGACTCAGATTTATAAGACTAAGAACAAGAGCCATTCCTCAAAAGATAAATTGTCAAATGATGAATAGGTAGTTTTCTTTTCTTTTTCAATTAACATATTTTCACAATTTACATGAAAAAATTTAATATTCACTTATTTAAAATAAGTAATAAATTCTTACCTCCATCTCATCTCCTTCTGTGTCAGGGTGAAAGAAAGCAATTTAATAGATTATGCATGGGAAATCATGCAAAATATATTTCCATAATAATGATGTTGAAAAAAGGTAGACAAAAGAAAAATAAAACAAAACCATTACAGAAAGTATTTAAAAGTATCCTTTGATCTGCATTCAGATTCAATCAGTTCTTTCTCAGGAGGTGAATATCATTTTTTTTTTTTTGTCAAAAGTCATTTGGCATTATCTTGGATTTATGTGTCATAAAATATTGCTGTTATTTGCATAATGTTATCTTGGTTGTTTACTTCACTTTCCATCAGTTCATGTAAGTGTTCTCAGGTTTTTCTGAAACTGTCCTGTTCATCATTTCTTAAAACAAAGTAATATGTCATCACAAGCATATGACATAACTTATACAGTCATTCTACAATTGATAGATGTCCCCTCAGTTTTCTGTTTTTTGCCACCACTAAAAAAAAAAAAAAAATAAAAAATAAATGAAATGGTGCTAACTATGGATCTGAAAGGAGATTTCTTTCTTGGTTATTTAATTTATTTGTGATACAACTTTTTAATATCTAATTCGTGTTCATTTGGAAATGATATTGGTGTAAATTGGGCATTGTTGCTTGTCTTCTGTTGAGTTTTCCCAGAATTTTTTTTTTTTATTTTAAACAAGAAGTTTATTTAAGCAACAAAATGTTTGACTTAAAGGGAAAACTATCTAGGATCAATTTCTTTATAGTAATTTATCTCTACTGAGAGACAGATAGCCCTACATGGAACAGCTATGTACAAAGAAGTTATAAAATCATCCTTGGTTTTACAATGATAAAAGAAAAACATTGAAATGATCCAATCAAACAAGGTATGCAAGAATTTTTTTTTCTGTTGTTGTTGTTCAACAGTGAGAGCAAAATAACTTACTGGAATATGAAGATAGAAGTTGAATGAGCATGCCACTAATGGAGAAAAGGGATATTTTCACAGAACCAGTTTGTTTTTTCCCTTCCCCATCTCCATTTGACGTTGATAAAAAAATACCATAGACCATTCAGTTAAAAAAAAAATATGCGTTATGCCTGTGCACATACACCAGTTACTTTATGTACAATAAAGGAAGGGGGAAGGGAATCAAAGAGGAGAGAAAACTATATTGCAGTAGTCAGGATGTGGATGAACCAAATCTTGGTTTTCTAATTGTGAATGTATTGTTTTCCTTGGGACCACAGCTCTGGAGTACAGTTAATAGATTTTCTTTTTAGTACGGCGCCTCCTGTCTGCTGCTGGAATACATCAATGGTGTCTTCATCCTTCACTTCCAACTGTGCAGGTGTGTCTGTTTCATTGATTGGTTGTCCATCAAATCGGAATCTGATCTGCCTCATTGAAAAACCCTGTTGTTCACCATAGAATTTCATTAGTTTACTAAGTGGTGTGTGCCTCTTAATCTTAAATTGCACCACCGAACCATCTTGCCCTGCCACCTTCAAATTAATGTGGTCGTTGTTTTCAGTCTTGACTCCTTCCTTCGGCTTCTCATCGGCCATGGCAAGTCCGGGGATCTCCTCAAACGCCGCTTCACAAAAGAGGCACCAGGACCACCTGCTCCAAGGGAACTGGGGAGAAGCAGCAGGGGGAGGAGGAGGAGGAGGAAGAGGAAGAGAAGGAGGAGGAGGGGAAGGAGGAAGAAGAGGAGGCAGAAATTTTTTTAAAATATTTTTTAATCAAATATTGAGTACTTCCCTGAATAACTTCGGAAATTGTATTTTTTTTTTACACCTGTAAGTTGTGTATCTAAATTGCTGCACTGATCAGCTTTTTTTTACCCAGCAGGAAATTATTTTTTAAGATTGCTACATTTTAGTGCACTTTAAGATGTTGTTTTTATCCTTTCTTTTCCAGTTGTTTCATTGCTACCCTTGAGATTCTCACCTCTTCCTTTATACTTTAAATTTTTTCTAAACTCTCTGAAATCATCTTTTGGGAGTTTGATTTGTAGAGTACTGAAAAAATATATTTTTAACGCATATTGCCATTTTTCTTTACTGATTCAACCTACCCATAGAAATCATTTTTTCTCTAATTAAATGAATATTTGTTGGTTGTTGTCCTTTGTTTTCAAAGATGACCAAAATGATATTACTATGATAACGTCAGTTTTGAATGGGATTGATTGATCAGACCAATACAGGCTCAGAATGCTCTGCTACAAATCAGGAACAAATAGTTCATGTGAACATTTGCGGTGGGTACTCTAAATTTGTGCATCCTGTGTTTCCTTTGAGCTGTTTCAATTTTGCTTTGTTCATAGAGCACAGAACCATCTCTGATTTGACTACACCATGCTGAGTAGTCCTGTGGCAGCGTCTCCCATGTCACACAAGCAATTCCAAAATTCTTGAGACACTGAGAGTGTCCTTGTATCACTTTTGACCACCATGTGATGTCTTGCCCTAAATGAGTTCTTCATTATACACACACACACACACACACACACACACACACACACACACACACACACATTTAGCAAGCATACATTTTTCATTCGAACAATGTGGACAGACCTTCAGAGTTGTGCTGTCTGAGGCATAGTTTGAATGTTTGTCATTTTAATTTAAGTAAGGACTTCGATGTCTGAGACTTTATCCTGTCAGATGATATTCAAAATCTTCTTAAGACAATTCAAATGGAAGCAATTCAGTTTCCTGTCATGGCACTTGCAGACTGTCCAAGTTTCACAGGCATACGACAATGAAGTCAGCACAATGGCTCTGTAGATCTTCAGTTTGGTAGTCAGTCTAATAACCTCATCTCTCTCATATTTTCCTTCAAAGCCCCCAAAACACTGAGCTGACTCTGGCAATGCATGTGCCCTCATCATCAGTGTGGATATTTGTATATGATACTGTAATCTCTTTGAGAACAGGAACTGTTTTATCTTTTTATCTTCAGTGCTTAGCACAGTGCCTAGCATAAAATAGGTATTTCTTATTTGACTTTATTTCTGTAGAAAACTTAGAATTGTTATACCTTTCAGTCATAAAATTGACATGACAAAGGAAATGACTTATAAAAGTTTCCTGTTTCCTTTTTACATTTTTATAACGTATATTCTAAATTTATTCTCATTAAAATTTGTATATGAAAAACACATAGTTATTGAGTAACATGTCTTGTTTTTCAAAATAGTGATAGGACTTTCATCCTTTTTTTTACAATTATTTCACATTTTTTCTTTTTTTCTATATCTTCATAAGTAATTCCTCAATTCTCTTAAAATCACATCACCTCTACTATCAGTTTCCATTGTGTACATTTAATTCAGCTACTAATCAATTGTTCATTGTCATGATGTTCTTTTCAATTTGTCATAAGGCACATTTGAGAATGAGATCTTGCAATGTAAATTCTGTAGCTCTATTTGGTTGTGGCATTACTTCATTTTTTTCCATCAGTTTATTTTCCATTATCCTTTTTCTTCTCTTTACATACCCTTTGGATTATTTATTTTAAGCGGGTCTCAAAATTCCTTTCCTAGTCTTTATTTTCTTTGTTTTGCATTATCTTACCATTATTTTAACTCTTCTATTCTTATACCATCCTTGCATATAAAATTTTGAAAATGAGCTTACATTCCAAATGAGAAATGTTCTTGATTTCCATGTCTTACTTCATAAGAAATAGATTAAGATTTTTCTGGTTGAGGAATTTTCTAGACTTTTAGGTGACTCCTTGTTGAGGTTAATTCATTTATATTGGCCAAAATTATATAGAAATTGGTGACAGAGCCTATAAACATATTTTCATTTACCTATTTTTTCAATGTCAAGATTGTTTAAATAGTCATATTTTGGCTAAATTATTCATATCATCTTCTCTTTATTATTTTATTGTTATCATCATGATCATTATTTCTTAGAACCTACCCTTCCAATATCTGTACAAAATATATAAAAAAAAAAACATAACCTGGATGAGGAAAAAGGAATGGAAGTTTAGTGTTTAAAGAAATCCTTCAACATTGAATCATCTACTTGGGAATCTTGAAGATACTATATTTAACCCTAGCCTTTTGAAATTTGATTGCCTGAGGGTCAGTGGACTCAGCAGGCTTGGGGAGAATGGGCTTAGTGAACTTGGAATCACTAGACTATAGGATCTTAGAATCAGACCTTGTTCAATTCTCTTTACATTTGGTGGTCTCAGGAGCAGGTTTGTTAAGCTTGGCTTTGGTCTTGGTTAACCTGGGGTCAGACTTGGTAACCTTGACATCAGATGGTGATATTGGGACCAGTAATCTTAATACGATCAGGGTTAGGGTCAGTATTTTTGACTACTTTAGTGTCAGTCTTAGTGGTCTTGGGACATGGGACCTGGATTTTTAGCGGCAATATTAGGACTGGTGCAATTGACATTTGCTTTAGGGCCTGTTCGTTTAGTGATTTGAGACCTGAGGAGTTTTAATTTAAAGATGTTTTGCTCAGGACTTTGATGACATCTACATCTGCAGCAGGCATGCTTTGATGGCTTTGGCATTGTTAATCCCTTCCTTCTACAGTCTTGTGCTTCTTGGCAATATCAGAGTCTTATATCTCTGTGACTGAGGTTTCCTGATGCTGTTTACATAAAATATTTGTGACTGGTTGTGGGTGCTTTATTTCTTAGATTTAGCCATATTCTTTACACTTGCTAACATGGACTAAAAGAAGAGAGGGAGAGGAAGAAAGGGAGAGGCAAAGGGAGAAGAGAAGAAGAGGGAGAGGAAGAGGTTATTCTAATTTAGTCTTAGTTTTGGTTCATGGAATTGAAAAATATTCTTAGTTTGAATTTAAATATTTAAATCCTTTATTTTATTTATAGTAGATGAAGACAGAATTATAAATGTTGTGCCTGATATTTTGCATTTCATGATTCACATTTGCAAAAATATATTGAAAATACTTAGTATATGTTCTGAGTACTTCATAAACCATCCAGAAGATTGCAAAATAACACAGAAATATCTGTACCTTATATCCAAATGGAGAAATTAGGGTAGGGAGATTATGAAACTCCCTTACAATACAGTGTAAAATCTAGAATTAGAATTCAGTAAGTTATCTATTCAATCCTATAGTTTACTTCTTCATAAATTGGACAATATCTAATTCCACCAGATATCTACATTATTGCCTATGTGTTTCTCAAGCATATTTCCTTATTCATTTGAGCTCAGAATAAACAGATGATAATTTTTATGGGGAATTTTCTAAACTCTTCCGTAGATGCAATTCCTACTCAGAGAGCTAGCAAGTACAGGGAACATTCTGCTGTGATGTTAATTCCTTTTGACTTTACTTAGAGGTGATGTGGCATTGTGAATAGAATGTTGATCATGGAGTGATGATAATCTGAGTTCAAATCTTATCTCTGACACGTACTAATTATATGATTACTTATGCATTTTGAGACTAAGTTTTCTCTGGTATAAAGTGCAGGTGATAATAGCTGTAGTAACTACTTCCCAAGGTTATGAGGTTCATACAATATGAGGCTGGCAAAACTCTTTGCAAACATTAAAACCATATATGATTTTCAGATATTATTCATGTTAAGCCATGACAGAAATGTAACACCATTCATGACTTCTTTTTCTTATTAAATATGGAGCAAGGCAAAATGAAGTTCTTATATTCTATGAGCTTCTTTTCTAAGGGGACAAAAGACTATTCCAAATGTAGCATCATTACTAAAGGAAGATAACTGGCAGTGCACAGCAATCAATTAAGAAAGTTTATTAAATGCCTAGTATGTTTCAGATATTGTGCTAAATGCTGTGAATTTTTTAAAAAAATGTAAAAGGCATTATCTGACCTAAAGGAGTTTACAATCTAATGGGTGAAAGTAACTGTCTAATTTTTTTTTATCCTGAACTCTTGCCAGAAAAACATGGCACCCTTGCAAGAAAACAGTTTTGAATATGAAATCCCAATATGTGTATGAACTATTTTTCTCATAGTTACATGTATTACAAAATTAGTCAAAAGAAATACTTATAGAGAATGAAATGAAATTGAAAAATTCCATCCAAAAGTTAAGGAGAGAGTCAAGGATATTTGATGGTATAACAGCATTTTTAAATTTATAATTTAGGAAAACCACACTGGCAATTATGTGGAAGATGGATAGGACGGGAGAGATTTAAATTATAGAGACCAATTATGAAACTATTGTAATGCTACCAGTGGGAAGTAATGAGAGACACCCAGGATTAGAGTAGTTTCTGTGTGAGTAGAGAGGAGGGGACAGATATAATAAGGTAAACTGGAGGTAAACTGACAAGATTTGGTAAATAATTGGATATGCAGACCTAATGTGAGGGAAAGTGAAAAGTCAAAGACAACAGCGAAGTTGTGGAAAAGTAAGGTGACTAAGGATGGTACTATCCTTGGCTATAACAGCAAGAGGGAAGTTTGGAAGACAGGTGGATTTTGAAGGGAAAATATATGATGTAATCTGAGGTGTAGCTCACACTCCATTTATACCACTTCCTCCTGTGACTCTATCTGGTGCACCTAGAATGAAAAGGGGAAATTTAATGCTCTTGCTTGCTGGTCATTGACCCAAGTGCAGAATCATAAGCGGGACAGTCAGTAACCATCCATAGGACCTTGTTCAGCCAGTAAGTGATTAGAAGGGATGGTGGATTTTCCCGATAGCACTTGCACAGCTTCTGTTGTTGCTGAGTTGTTGCAGTCATGTCCAGTACCTCATGATGCCATTTGAGATTTTCTTGGCAAAGATACTGGCGTGGCTTGCCGTTACCTTCTCCAGCTCATTCTACAGATGAGGAAAATAAGGCTAATGAGATTGAGTGACTTGCCCAGAGTGGCTCAGCATGCAAGTGTCTGAGGCTAGATTTGACCCCTGAAAATGAGTCTTGATGACTCCAAGCCCAAGACTTTATCCGCTGACCGAACAGCTTTTGCTTCCTACTTAGTTTAGGTAATAATTTTATTCTTTTTGTTTTTATCCTCTAGGATTTGCAGAGTTCCTTCCACATAGTAGGCACTAAATAAATATTTTTTGATGGGTTAATTGGTAGCTTTCATGAGGAGCCCACACAAGGAAGTAGGTAGGTTCTTTGGAGAGTTTTCTCAGCAGATGAAGTGGTTTGAGTTGGGGAGATAAAAGTCAATGTGATTATATTGAATACAGGGTCCAAAATGTGCAATTCATACTTGTGGAAGGAGCCATTCCAGTCAGACTCACTAGTAACCCATCTCCACCTCTAAGTCCTCAGACTGCGTTTTAGTCTTCTATTTGTAATGAGTCAATTCCTGTATTTAACTTCTAATTTTCTACTTTTCCCTTTATCTCCACTTTGCATCTCTGTTATCCTCCTCCCTACAGAGGGTAAGGTCTTTGAGAAAAGGGACTATTGTTCTTTGTGGCTATAGTTGTATTTCCAGTATTAAACAAAGGGCCTGGAACTGAGTAAGCACTTGAAAATGTTTTACCTAATCCAACAAAATTTATTGAATTGTGAGTAGGAAATAACCTGTATTCCCACCATTGACTCTGTAACTTTTGAGCTCAAGTGCCTCCCTGTGATGACACAAAGGACCACAAAAGAATACCAACCTCAATTTGGGGAACCACTCAACTAAAAGGGATCAATTCAATTTAATTCAAGTAGTATATGACAATTACCTACCTTATTCAACATAGTGGAGATACAAAGTCAAACATGAAAGAGTTCATTTTTAATTTACTAAAGGGTGGTACAACATGTACAAAGTACAAAAATAAGATTTAAATATGTACATAAATATATACCCATACAAAAGAGATAGAGAGACTGGGGAAGCAAGTATCTAAATAACTTAAAACTGAGGCAAGGAAGAAATAGAAAGAAAAAAATCTTGAATAGATAGTAGAAAAAGTTATAGTTTCAAGTGAGCTAGGGATAGCTCTAGTGTGAGATGAGGATGGAATGTATTCTAGATTTGAAGGGTCACTACCCACAGCAGTGAGAAATAGATTGTTGGGTACAGGGAAGAGATAGCAACTCTTTCTGATTGGAATTGTAATATATAAAAGAATGCAATTTTTACATGGCTTGCTTCTCACTGGAAATTAGAAATTATGTTTGTCCAATGTATTTAAGGGTATTTTGGGGAAGGGTTTGCCACTGCCACAGTAGAGAAAGTAGAGTGTTGAAGATTTGGAGCAAGGATTTTTAACTTGTGGTTGGCAATTTTTTAAAAACATACTGTGATAATTGCATTTCCATATAATTGCTTTTCATTGCTATGTATTTTATTTTGTGCATTTAAAAACATTCCAAGAAGGTATGGATATGTTTTTCCAGACTGCCAAAGTAATCCAAGAAACAGAAAAGGTTAAGGGAAGGTAGTGGTAGATACATATATTTTGTTATTGTGTTCTTTGATATTACCTTTAATGCTGTATGCTTATGTGTGATATTTTTAATTTTACTAAATTGTGTGATCTCATCTGTGGTCTTATAGTACTTGAGCTATTTCTTTCTGACTTCTTTCGTTATTTTCTCCTTGACCCAAGAGCTCTAAATTTTGCTATAATATTCCTGGAGGTTTTCATTTTAGAATTTCTTTTGCAAAGTGACTAGTGGATTCTTTGAATGGCTGCTTTGACCTCTACATCTAAGATAAATGGACAGTTTTCCTTGATATTTTCTTGAAACATGGATGACTAGGTTCTTTGTATTGTCGTTATTTACATTCCAATGTAGTCCAATAATTCTTAAATTTATTTCCTCAAATCATTTTCAAGGTAAATTGTTTTTCCTATAAAATATCTCACCTTTTCTTCTTTTTTCATAGTTTTTTGACATTTTAAATTATTTCCTGATGTCTTACAAAATCATTAGCTTCTAATTAACCAACTCTAATTTTAAAGAGTTATTTTGTCCAGTGAAGTTTTGTGACTCTTTTGTCATTTGGCCAATTCTGATTTCTAAAGATTTATTTTCTTCAACTTTTTTCTTTTCCAAGCTGTTAGTATTATTATTTTTTTTTTTTTGTAATTTTCTTGTATGACTTTCATTTATTTTCCAAATTTGAACTTCACCACTCTTGGTTTTTTAAATTTTTTTTGTTTTTTTCTCTCTTTGCCACTTTTAGGAATTCATGTTTGTCATGTTTCTAAATTTCCATTTATCTTTAAAGTTTTAATTGTAGCTGTTTTCAAGTAATTATCTTCTGAGTTTTTGTCCTGAACTTCTCTGTTGGTGTAGTCATTCTATTACGGTCATTTTTGTTTTGATTTTGGTTTTGGGGAGACTTACTCATTTACATAGCACATTACTTGGCTTAGAATTTTAGCCAAAATATTGAAAATAACTATCTATATTGTTGCTTTATTATTTGTGTTCACTTATTAAGTATGTATGCATGAGCAACTCTTACCGGGAAAGACATTTTTCTAGATTATTAAACAGATAAAAACTAATGAACTGAGTTGGGAGCATGACAAAGTTAAGGAGAAAGATTTAAGTTTATTTAAAAAAAAATATTTCCCCATACCCTAGGATCACCCCAGAGCTCAGTATGATGACTAAATATAAGAACAAGTGATATTCTGAGAGGTGACATATCTACCTGTGATAAAAGAATGATACAATTATGGACATTTAAAGATATCTTTTAACTATGGCCTATTGTCACTGTTCTCTGTCTAGTGTGCAACTTCTGACAAGCAAATTCCTTTCAGGACAAGAGGAGCCTGCTCAGCATTTACTGGTTTGCATTTAAAAAGAAATGCATTCCAGCGTATGGATATCAGAGATTGCTGTTTTTCAGCCTGTCATTTCCTTGTGAGATTTCCATATCTCACATTTACAATTTTTTCTCATATATACATACACATACATACATATACATGCAGGTGTATGTGTATATGTTTGTGTATCCATGTATTTACTTTGACTTGTTTATGACTTTGTCAGTTTTCCACAGCCATTTACTCCAAAGTTCATAGAATCTAACAGTCACATTTAAGAAAATAGAGAAGTGTTATCAAGTATGTATCTGTTTGAGACTTTGACAGATATTGTTGCTTAGCCCTTGGATGCAGTGTGTGTGTGTGTGTGTGTGTGTGTGTTTGTCCTTTGTTGCTGAAGATCATGCCATCAGAGAAATAATGACATGACTTGCACTTGTCTTTGTTTTTTGATTAAGGGAGGTATGTGCAGGTCACCAATCTCACCTTTCCTCCAGAGCCATCTGAATCCAGTGATCAGATACTCCTCAGGATGACTGAAGAAGGCCCAGGATGAAGCAACTGAGGTTAAGTGACTTGCCCAAGGTCACACAGGTAGTGAGTGTCTAGTGTCTGAGATGAAATTTGAACTCAGGTCCTCCTGACTCCTGCACTGGTGCTTTATCCACAGCACCACCTAGCTGCCCTCCAAAAGTTTCCTATTACTGATTGCATAAAATTCAAAGGTCTTCACAATCTAGCATTGTCACACACAACCAACAATTATTTTATACTATTCCCTCCAATATGAACTTTGCATCTCAGAGTTAGAAGAATGATCCAGTCTGTAAGATTTTACTTTCATCATTCATTGCATTTGTCCTTCGTTGCCGAAGAAGACCATGCCATTAGTGACACACACAACACATGGGAATATAACCACACTCAAAATAGGGGAAGCTAAAAAGTTACCAGAATCTCCAGAGATACAAAGATACCTTGATGCAAAATATTTTACCTGGCTCTCTTAGTCTTACTGCTTATAACACAATCAATTTTCATAGCTGTAATATGGGGAGTAATTTAGGAAACTCCATTTTGAGGCCTAGGTTCTCTTTGTTTTTAAATGCTATTTAGGGATGCAAAGAGGAAGAGAAAGACTGATGCCCCTGTTCAAGCTATTGGCAACAGCTGCTGCCTTCTTGCTTCCCCAGCTTAAGTACCCCTACTTTGGTAGTGGTAATAGGCCCTTTGCCTCCACTTGGCCCCAGTCTTGACTACTCAATCTCCCCTTTTGAACTGGCTCTAGTTTCCCCAAACATATCTGTTCTGGTTGTTCCTCCAGCTTGGCAACTTCTACAGGGTTCCTGATTTCAACTTTAGTTTAATACCATGGATTGTGTTTCCTCTCCCAGTTCTGGCATTTCTGTTCCTTCCCACATGCTGAGAGCAGCTGCCTACTTTGGAATATAGTCAAGTCCAGCCTTCTCCCTGGCCTGACAGCTGCTATTAACTGTTAGACTTCCCAAAACCATGTCATAGGATGTGACATTGTAATTCTATGACCCATGTTTTTTATTTTGGCTTTCCTCTTTCCCAGATACATGTGCCATTATTGAATGAAAAAAACTCAATTTCAACACCATCAGTCATCATTATTATTATTTATCAGGTGAGGTCATTGCTCACAGCACAGTCCTGCATTCTGGGAGATAAAAAAAAAAATCACTGACAACACTGTACAGTCAAGTGTGACAAAGTGAATTGATTGAAGTTAATTTGATGCTGACCTTTACATGCGGAGTTCTTGATGTTGACAATGGCTGACAATATTTAAAGTACTTCAAGAAATGAGTTTCCCTTAAATGAAAACAAAGCAGGAGTATATTAGATTTACACAAGAAGAAAAGAGGAAGTAATTCCTTGTTTATTGGGCAAGTGAAGCTTCTCTCTCTCTCTCTCTCTCTCTCTCTCTCTCTCTCTCTCTCTCTCTCTCTCTCTCTCTCTCTCTCTCTCTCTCTCTCTCTCTCTCCCTCTCCCTCTCCCATCTCTCTTTCTCTCCCCTCTCTCTGTTTCTGTCCATCTGTCCATCTGTCTATCTGTCTGTCTCTCTCTCTCTCTGCCAATTTGGAGGGTTTCTGGGACATTATGAGATTCAACTGGGAGAGGTCAGAGATACATATCTGGCCTTTGATCTAAACTGTCCATTCCTTCTCCTCATGGACTTGGTGGACTTAAACACTTTCCTTGTATCTCCTTCATTAAGATTTATAGTGCAAAAAAAGGAAAAAAAGTATTTCTATTTCTGGTTCCTGTTAAAAATTTTAAATACGCATCCATCTCCTATAGATGGTGTTCCAAAATCTTGGTGCAAGTTTAAGCTAAGATATTTGGAACATTTTTTAACTGAAAAATATTAGTTCTAAGAGTTCAAAACATCAATACTTGACCTAGAAATTCTTGAAGATATCATCTGTCTTTGAACAAATTTTGAATATCAGCGTATATATCAGGTGTTTTCCATTTTCTATTGGAAGAAATTTAATAACTGACAGGATTGATGGAAAAGACATGTTGCCATCAGAAACATCATAGCATTAATTGATAGGAAAACTGACTCCTGTTAATGATGAATTGACAACTTATACTTTTATTTGCAAGCTTCCCATGAATGAATAAATGAATAAAGCATTTTAAGCATTTACTTGTGCAAAGCCTTATGCTCAGCACTTAAATAGAAAAGTAAGACAGTTCTTGCTCTCAGGGAGCTCACATTCTAATGGGGAGACCACATATGTGGACAGTTTCAGCTGCAAGGAATATGGCAAAGTTACATGGTCTTTAAAGTGAAGCAGATGATATTGTCTCTTCTTTAATGTAATTTATTCCAAAAAAAAAATCTTATCAGTTTCTAATGCTGAAACATCTAACATTGTTGAGGACTTTGTAGACAAGAATATTCTTTTCAGGTTCTTCATTTGCTGTGGTCATAAGTATTAAGACAGCAGGTTCCAGGCACACTTCCACTGGGGTTGTTTCACAGGATTGGCTGAGGCAACTTGATTGGAAACAGTGTCATTGTAGTTTCTTGGGTTCATCAGTACAACGGGAAAAAAAAAGCCCTTAAAATGTTTTTCCCTTTTTTATTGATACTGTGTCTTTTGCATTTCCTTTTCTATAACTTTTCCAATGTGCTCTAAAATGTGAACAGTATTTTTTGAAATATGCTTAGGCTCAAAGAAATTGGCATGGCTATATTCAAGGATTCTTCATGTTTATTGATGTTTTCTGAGTCAGCTGCTGCTTTTCTATCAGACATGTCTTCATACTCTCTGGTCTGAACAGTATAAACATTATGAATAAAAGATAGCTAGTCTAAATTGATTTTTTGGAGGAGCTTGATGATCCGTTATTTACAGAAACAGAATTTTTAGACTCAGTGAAACAATCGTATGGTTTTACATTCCTTGGTACATGTAATCTAAAATAGCATTTAAAAAAAATCATGTTCCTGGCATTGAGTCAGTATCTGAGGATCTCCTTTGCAACAGCAGTTATTTCATGTCTATTGAATTGGAGGTTTTATAGAATGGCAGTAGAAACATTACAGAAAAAGTTCTAGTGAAAATATCTGTGAACGTGTGATAGTGAAAAATCAGAAGTCAACCCTGACTGTCACACAGTTATCTCACAAGCAGCCTTTGAAAAGACCCAGAAGCCTGAGGGAGAGATAGGAGAACTTCTCTCCTCCCTTACCCAGAATACTTGTTGGGATAAAAAGTCTTTTCAAATTTGTGCTTTGTAGTATGGAATTCCTACTCAGTCCACTGAACTATTTGAATAAACTGTCATAGCAGAGAATAAATAGATGACTTCACTGAAATTTTTCTAAAAACATATAGTAAGTACAGAAGAATCACATAGTCTCTATGTCTTTCAAATAACTGTGTTCAGTTGTGAAGGTAGTAAAGTCTGTTGTATAAATTCACCTACAAAAGTCTTACAATTCTCTTCTTGCAATTTCATAAAGGATACTATTGATATATTTACAAATTACTCTCATAAAGATCTTGCAAATGAAAGTTAGGCATATTCATTAGTTATTGGCAATATCTTCAAAATTTCCCGTTTTGGGGGGGATGAATAATATTAAAATATAATTATCTTTCCAGTATCAACAAGTTAAGTTATTAAGTGATTATTATTTGTCACTTACTATGCCAAATATTGGGGCTACAAAGAAAAGAAAAGAAAAAATAGCCCCTGACCCCAAGAAGCACATAGTCTAATGGGAAGAGACAACTTTCTGTGTGAACAACTGTTTATATGTTAGATATATACAAAATAAATTAGAGATAATCACGAGGAGAAGGCATTAGGATTAAGGAGGTTCAGAAAAATCTTCTTATAGAAGATTGAACTTTGAAACATTTGAAAGGAGCTAGGGATATCACGAGTTGGAGATAAGGAGGGAGAGGGAGGCAGCCAGCGGAATTTCCCCAGAGCTGGGAGATGGAGTGTCCTGTGTGATTTACAGCAAGGAGATCAATGTTACTTGATCACAGAGTATGTGCTGGGGCAGAAAGTAAGAAGGAAGAAGGCAGGATAAGTAGGAAGGAGTCAGGTTACAAAATGTATTAAAATCCAAAGAGAGCATTTTGTATTTTATGTTTGTTCTTGTCTCCATATGGAAACATGTCAATCATCAAGGTAAAATTTGGTGAAGGGCTTGTCACTAGTATAGTCTTTAAATATTCTTTAAAAATATATTTTTTTTAAATCCACAACAATTGAGAGACCCAGACTCTGTTTGTCTAGCACTTTTTTATACCTTTAGGTGGCCAGCTGTGTATTGGAATCAGTCAAGTCTGGGGACATTCATGTCTTTTTTTAGTGAAAGCCAAGCTAATTTTACTGAAGAAGGTAGAATTTGTGCCTAACAACCATGTGACAGGGGGAAAGAAGTTATTTCAGGGAAACTGGTCAACATAATCCTGTAAAAGGAAGTAACATAGTCTTTTTTTATCTCTTTTCTTTAAAATATTTTGGAAATTTACCTTGCAATTCTTTCAAAATTGTGTTTCCCCTGGCATAGATTTCTTCCTTATGCAATAGTTTTGGTACATCTGCTTTTCTCACCTTCATTATGTTAATAGTCATTTCAATTTCTGCATCAGTTATTGGGGAATTAGAATCTAAATGGGATGGTTTCACTGCCATCAGTAGTAAGAGGATATAGTTACAGAAATTCTGCTTAATGTGTTCAGTTTTGTATCTTTCTCTTATTCTTTTAGTTTCATTTGTCAGTGCTTTTAGGATGATATAATATAGCTTAGTTGGATTTCCCACGTGACTTTATGAAGCCTGCTTTCCCTTCTGCACTAACTTTCTCTGTCTATTTACTTGATGTTTCTCTCAATCTTTAGTCACCCTTTCCATGATATTCTGCAAATAGATGTGTATTTCCTTTCTAAAAATAACTTTCATTGATAATTTTATAGATTCTAATTTTCCTCTCTATCCTCCCCAAGAGAGTCATGCCATGGAAACATAATTTTTAAAAGAAAACAAAAAAAATTGATTAATATGCTGAAAAAAAATCTGAAAATATACACAGTATTCTAAAACTATGGACCTCACCCTCCTCCAAGGTTTATGGAGAAATGTTTATTTCTCTTCATTGGGGTCATGTTTTTTGTTTGTGTGATTTAGCAACATTCATTTTCAACTGTTTTGTAAAGGCTGTTCTCATTATTTTCATTTTGTAGGTATTGTGTATATCATTTTCTTGTTTCTACGTTGCATTGTATCTATTTGTATAGAACTTCCAAATTCTTCCTGGTATTCATCATTTTCATTACTTCTTAGAGCAAAGCATTATTCAATTTTATTCACAGATCATCACATATTAAGTAATCTCCCAAGACATGGGCATTGACTTTGTTTACAAGTCTTTGTTATCATAAAAATGCTGCTACAAATTGATGTATATGGAGTATTATTTTTTTTTAATAAGTGATATCCTTGTAGTAAATGCCTGGTGATGGAATGTCTGGCTAAACCGGTATTAACATTTTAGTAATTTTATTGATATAATTGCTTGAAAATTTAATGTATTGATTCACAGCTCTGATAAAGATAAACTAGCATTCCTATATTTTCACAATTGCTACATAATTTGCCATTTTCATCTTTTGTCACATTTGTTCATTTGCCAGGTATAGGGTAAAACCTGAGGATTATATTGATGTGCATTTCTCTTATTATTAGCGATTTGGAGCTTTTACTTATAGTTGTTCATAGATTGCAATTCCTTTGAGAATTATTTTCTTATAGAATTTGACCACTTATCTACTAGAAAATGGTTTTTGGTCTTGTGTGTACCTATTATTAACTATCTCTTTAGATAACAAATATTTATCTGAGAACTTTCATGCAAGGAGTTCCAGTTTGATCACTTCTGTTCTTTGTCTAGATGTATTAATTTTTGGGGGGACCAGAAATATTGTGAGGAATAGAACTGCTGAAATAAGTCATTAATTTGGATAAGTGAGATTCCTTTGACTTTAACTCCTTGGCAAATGTGGAAAAACAATTTCAGTTGAAGATCTGAATTATAATGAATAAAAGGGATGAAAAGCACAAAAACAGTTTAGCCAAGAGAATGACAACATGAAACTAATTCAGGAAAGGAACAAGGGGGAAGGAATTGTGTCATAGATACAGATACATACTCTAGGTCTCATATTAGAAATTTCACTAATGGAAGAAGACTTTACTCACCTCACAAAGTTTATAACTACCAAGAGAACAGATTGATAAATCAAATATATTTGCATCTGTCTATCTATCTATCTATCTATCTATCTATCTATCTATCTATCTATCTATCTATCTATCTACTATCTTAGTTCATAAAATTTTTCTCAAATTTTTCTGAAATTCTCTTTTTTGTAATTTTTTATATCACAATATTGTTCATAATATTTATATACCAAATTTTTTGATGCATACATTTTCCCCCCTTTCTTTGATCTCTTTGAGTCATAGCCCTAAATAGTGGTATCACTAGGTCAAAGGGAATGGATGGTTTTGTTACTTTTCAGGCATAGTACCAAATTTATTTTCAGTTGGATGACGTATTTAACTCAAAGCAAAGGCATTTCAGGAAAAAACAAATTAGGAGTCACAGAACAAAACATCAAAATTAGTTATTTTGAAAAGGACTCCAGTGTGCATTTGCTGTGATCTTTATCAGAAAGGTATCTCCAATGTAATTTATCTGAAAAAAACCTCCATTATTGGGGAACGCACTACCTTCTCAATGTAGTTCATACTAATTTTGGAGAGCTTTTACTCTTAGGAAGATTTTTCCTGACATAAAACCTAAATCTACTTCTTTTAAACTTAACACTGGTTAATTTTGTTCCCCACCTCCATCTGCTGAGATCAAGTGGAACAAATTCATTCCTTATTTACATAGTAGTCCTTCATGTATTTATCTTCCTACTACCTCATCCTTTCTTACCTAGGCTAAGTTTACTCAATTCCTTCAAAGGAACTTCTTATAAATTAGAAACCACTTTACCATTCCAATTTCCCTCCTCTAGGATACATTCTAGCTTATAAATTCCTTTCCTAAAATAAAAAAATTCCCAGAAGTGAATAAAGATGTATTTGACCAGGGAAGAATATGGAGGAAATGTCACTTCTTTATTCCTAAAATTTGTACCATTCAATATAGCCCAACATCTCATTAGTTTTTTAAGCTGCCATGTCATACTGATGAGTAATTGTAAACTAAGTTTACAATGCAATCTCTGGGATGTTTTAAAGACAAATTGCTGTGTGACCAAACCTTCTTCATCATGCACTTGTAATATATATATATACATATATATACACACACACACACACACACACATAAGCATAGCATTTTTATTGCTACATCTTCATTTCCTCACCTCTCACCTTGTTTCACTGATTTATTTAACTTAAGTTACCAATTTAGTTACCTTTTATTCCTTATTTTGACTTTCTGACTAAAGTCTTCTTTTCCTTATTCTTGATTCCTCTCCTTTAGATCTTTATTCTTCTCTTTACTTCTCTGTAACCTATTCTTACCAAACTCTCACAGGAAGTATAATTTGGAAATGGAGATTATTCTCCTTCAAATATTCCTAAATTTATGCCAAATGTCTCCAGTCCCAAGTTCAGCTCCTAGCTTTATCCACAATTGTCAACTCTTCTTAATAGCTTAAATAAGTTATTTTTTCTTCCTCTTCCAATCAGGTCTTTTTTTTCTATGTCTGTTTCTTCTTTGACAGAAACAAGAAATAGAAAATAGCAGAACATATCCACCTTAAACATAAAGCACATGCTCCCACATATGGTCAAGATACGCTCAAACAACTTATGTTGCAGTGGCAGCAGTGTCTTCTAATGTTCCCTCTGTATCAGATTGTTTTCTTGCTTGGCATGACGTATAGTTTCTGCCAGACAGCCCTGCTGGTTTTTAACTTTCTGCTAGGCATGATTCTACTTATCTTGTAGTCGTTGCTCCATATACAATATCAGTTGCTAAACTTCCCTCTCCTTTGGCTCTGGACTTCAGGAGAAATGATACTTTTCCTTCATAAAATAAAGAGCATCCTTGGAGATCTCACAAGTTTTAATGTTTTGCATTTAATATACTCAGTTATCATATTAGGGAACAACCCTCCATGAAGAGATGAATCTGTTCATTTCCATATTCTTTTCAGGAGCTTTGTTTTTCTCTCAAGGAAAGTCTTAACCCTGGAGGCCAAGCTCTTTGTTGGAAAACGAATAGCTATCTAGGAATTTAATCTGTCTTTAAACTGTTTACTGATCATCAAGAGTTACTCAGGGTAGAAGCAGGGAGCTAGTCAAGGACTCTGAACCCCTCAAAATACCTGTGAAATGACTCTAAGCAAATTCTAGAGCAGCAGAAGTCACAAAATGACAGAGGGAAACATATTTCCAGTCCAAGTTAATCTGGAAGGCCAACAGGAAAGGTCTATTGCACCAGGGTCAGAGTGAAGTATGATCCATTGTGTATCAGTGAAGACTGGACTGAAGCAGTCCTCAGGACACTGACTTGTTAGCAGCTATAGTGATTTCAAAACATCTCAACCCACAAACATCCAAGACAGCTTCAAAGGTCAGTGAGAAAGCTCTCTCACCTGAGTGAGAGAGGTGCAGACTCAGCCCCAGTGTGGCAGAAGCCTGCCTCAGCAACAGCAGCTTCTGCAGCTCATGGGCTAAAGATGGTGAGTGCAAGCAGCTGATCTGGGTCACAGTCCTGAGTGGCAGCTCTGGGGTGAAGAGGAATGCTGCTGTGGTGGAGCTGGTTGCAGTTGTGGAGAGGGAATCATACTTAAGTTCCAGGGTAGAAAAGAGTGCTTGTGGTTGCTCACAAGCCAGAGTGCAGGCCAGGAGAGGAGTAAACACATCTCCTTTGATTATATCCCTTTGGAGGAATTGAGAAGTGGAGAAAAAATTGGGAAGAGAAATGAGATTTATGAAAAAAAAATCATGAAAAATGAGTCAACTGCTTATAAAAGGAGAGCCCTGAAATTGTTGAAGAAAATAACAACTTTAAAAATAAACTAGTACAAATGGCAAAAGAGGTCCAAAAAGCCAATGAAGACAAGAATTCCCTAAAAAGCAGGTAGTCTAAAGGAAAAGGAGGTCCAAAGGCTCACTGAAGAAAAAGTTCTTTACAAATTAGAATTGAGCAGATGGAAGCTAATGACTTAATGTGAAATCAAGATACTATAAAACAAAATCAAAAGAATGAAAAAATAGAAGACAATGTGAAATATCTCATTGGAAAAACAACTGACCTGGAAAATAGATCCAGGAGACATAATTTAAAAATTATTGGTCTATCTGAAAAACATGATAAAAAAAAAGTCTAAACATCATCTTCCAAGAAATTATCAATGAAAACTGCCCTGATATTCTAGAACCAGCATGTCAAGTAGAAATGGAAATAAGTCCCCAATCACCTCCTGAAAGAGACCCCAAAAGGAAATCCCCTAGGAATATTGTAGCCATATTCCAGAGCTCCCAGGTTAAGGAAAAAATATTACAAGCATTGAGAAAGAAAGAGTATTGTAGAAATACTTTCAGGATAACACAGGATTTAGCAGCTTCTACATTAAGGCATCAGAAGGCTTGGAATATGATATTCCAGAAGTCAAAGGAGTTAGGATTAAAACCAAGAATCACCTACCCAGCAAAACTGAGTTTAAATACTTTAGGGAAAAAATGGAATTTCAATGAAATAGAGAACTCCCCAGCATCCTTGCTGAGAACACCAGAACTGAATACAAATTTGACTTTCAAATACAAGAATCAAGAGAAACATGAAAAGATAAACAGGAAATAGAAGCAATAAGGTACTCATTAAAGTTGAACTGTTTACATTCCTGCATGAAAAAAAGTTGTTTGTAACTAATGAGACCTTTCTCAGTATTAGGATAATTAGAGGGAATGTGTATGTATGTGCATATGTATATACATATTATAAATGTGTATTTATATATGTAGGTATGTAAATGTTTGTGTGTGTAGACAGAGGGCATAGGATGAGCTGAATATGAAGGGAGAATATCTAAAAATAAAATGAACTGTTGAACAGAATGTGCTAGGAAAGACAGAAAGGGAGAGGTATAATGTAGCAAATTATTTTACATAAAAGAGGAAAGAAAGAGCTTTTACAATGGAGTGCAAGAGGGGGGAGGTGAAGGGAAATATATGAACTTTACTCTCATTGTATTTGGCTTAAGGAAGGAATAACACACACTGAATTAGATATGGGAATCTATCTTACCCTATGGGAAGGCAGGGGTGAAGGGAATAGGAGAAGGAAGATAATAAAAGAGATAACAGATTGGGGGAAGGGGTAATAAGAAGCAAACACTATTGTGGGGGGACAGGTCAAGGGAGAGAATGGAATAAATGGAAGACAGGAAAGGATAGCGGGAAATGAGGTTAGTCTTTCCCAGCATGCTTATTATGGAAGTATTTGGCATCGCCGCACACGTATGACCTATATCAAATTACTGCTTCCTCAATGAAAGTTGTTGGGGAGGGAGAATGGGAGAGAATGTGGGTTTCAAAGTTTTAAAAATGAATGTTAAAAATTGTTTTTGCATGCAACTGGGAAATAAGATATATAGGAAATGGGGTACAGAAATCTACCTTGTCCTACAGGAAAATAGAGGGGAGGGGATGGGAGAAGGAGGTTTAGGAGGAAGAACAGACTGGGTAAAGGAGTGGATGGGGTACACACAGAAGTGGGGAGAGATAGGGAGAAAATTTGGAATTCAAAATCTTGTGGAATTGAATGTTGCAGACTTAAAATAAATCATATACTAAAAAAGGAAAAAATAATTGCTCAATAAATATTTTTGTATCAACCATTTATCTGACTTAGAGTTAGAAAATCTTCTTTAACTTCTATCAAATTCTGAATGTCAACCTGTATGTGTGCTTTGAATTTTGTTTTTAGTGCTTCATTTCAGCAATAATCCAAGGATTGTATAAGTATAACGCCACAAAGTTTTCCTCTCCCCTGTTCCCAAAGATCTTTCCCTTATAGAAAAGAGAGTAAGGGTCATGGAAAATAGGAATAAAAAAAAATTCTAAGTATAGCCAAAGTGAGGCATTGCCATCTTCTTTAATTCTTTGTCCCTATTCCCACTTTCTTTCATCTATGTGGCCATCAACAAACTTCCCAGGCTTTAAGACAGGCTATAGAAGGAATGAAACATCAAGGTGAAAGTTTGACTATAGGAATAAATACTTCAATAAATTAAACAGATATAATTTCAACTGTGTAGGCGCTTGCTCTTCCTATGCATATTCACCAATCTTCATGTTTTATTAGACAGTTTCATGAGTTGCTGCAGTCAAAAGAAATCATCACATGCTTGTCAACTTTCTGATGATGAGCCTTTCCGTAATTAGCTAGACTGTTCCTCAGGCAGACATGTAATATGGTTCATTGCCATCCCTATATTGGAAACATTTCCTGCTTTATAGCTTCTGCTCCAATTTACTGTTTGCTTTACATGAATCCAAGGTCATCTCAATATCAGAATGAAGACTCAGAGGAAGACATTAGTGAAAGGAATATGCATCTCTACATCCATTCCTCCTCAAGGAATAACCTCTGGGTGGTGTAAAGGAGCATTCACATGACACCAAATACAGGAGACCTCCAAGATCATGCACAGGAAGATTTGCTTGGCAGTTCTGGTTAGTGCCCTCTCCCTCATGATTATCTTTCCCCAAGATGATATAAACTTTTAATGACTTGAATTGTTTCTTGTTTTGTTTTTGTATCCACAACCTTGCACAATGTAGTGTTTTATAAATACTTTTTGAACTGAAGTGTGTTGAACATCCCTTCCAAAACTCCATGCATTTGGAGTGGCACAATAAAATTGCACCACAGACAACATGCCCTCTGTCATGCAGTTTTTCATTGACTTTTTGGTAATAGTGATGATATTCTTAGAATTAAGGGAGATAATAATAATTCAAGAATCATAGACCCAACAACCGCAACAACATCAACAACAGCCCTGAAAGAACATTTCAGTGAAATATCTTTATATGACATTTGGACACAGAAACAGTTTTTCAATTGAACACTGATTTCAATAAGTGTGTATTCTTTGCCCCTTATTTTTCTAGATGATGAGGATGCAAAAGAAAAATAAAAATCTCTACCTTAGAGTGCCCAAAGTTCTGCCAGGGGAAACAACACATAAATAAATACAAAAAAAAATCAGTCTTTTCTTTTTTTTGGGGGTGGGGGGTAGGCAAAGGGAGAACACCTAAGTAGAAAACTAGTAGGAAGTGTAACTAAAGATGGGGCTTTGGAAGCTAATGACTTCATTCAGCTTAGGAAAGAGAATTTTCCACAAAGGATGGCAGACACATAGAGGTAAGCATGTGCAGTCACATGAAAGAGTAATGTATTGATTTTGCTGGAACAGAGAGTCCATATGGAGACAAAATCTGAAAATCAGTCTAAAAAACGTTTGGAGACAAATTGTGAAGGTTCATAAATGAAACAGAGCAGTTTGGATTTTAATATTAGAGGCAGAAAGAAGTCATTGAAACAGATTGAGTAGAGGAATGGCAAAGTTATAGCTATACTTTAGGGATATGAATTTAGGAGCTGTGTGGAATAGGATGGATGTAGAATAGTTTGACTGTTTCTTGGACTATATCTCATGTTTTTTTTAAATATGGAAGCACATAAGCTCAGATTTTGAATTCATAAAGACTGTTTCCTGAGAATTCAGTAGACAAGCAATAGTTGGAGCATTAGCAATGGTAAATGTAAATGGGATTGATTAGACGGGCAACTCCTTTGATTAAGCAATCCCATCAACCTTTGGGAGAAGCAGAACTTTTATCAATGGATCTTCATTCTATGTTAATTAAAGACAAATACGTTTTGTATATTTCCTCCTTTCTTTTTTTTTTGGCCTGGATATGTGAGTTCTTCCTATTCTTATCTAGACTTAGCCAACCCCATATTCTCTGGATTGAATGTTAGATCACTTCCAGGGATCTAGACAATTAATTCAGTTTGACAACTCTGTAGGTATGCCAGCCTTTCTCAAATCTGCTTTCCCAAGTGTAGCTCTGGATGTACAAGTGCCAGGTCTTTAGTAATAATATAGTTTCCTTTCCTGTCTCCTTCCCTAGTAAAAGAGATACATATTTTTGAGTTTATAGACTAGAAAAAATAAAAATTAATATTACTCCTTCCATCTCAGACTGCATATATAAAAGGGGAACCTTGCAAGGATTCCCCTGACAGGAGAAGCATCATCTTTTTTCTGATCTCTAAAGATTCTGCACTGATCTTGTCAGGTGTTTATTCTCCTTACTGGAGACATAATAACAATGCCAAAAAAGAACAGGAAAAGCAACAGCAGAGCGACAACAGTGACAACTTTAACTAGTACTTATTATAGCCCTTTAAGGTTTACAGAAGACTTCAAATGTGTCATGTTACTTGGTCCTCACAACTGTTCTGTGAGTTAGGTGCCAATATTATCTCTATTTACAGATGAGAAAGCTGAGGCAAATAGAGGTTGAGTGACTTGCTCTGAGAAAGGACACTAAAAAATTGCCTGAAGTAAGATTGAACCTAGATATCCTTGACTCAAAGTCCAGTAGCATTCAATCCACCGTGTTTCTTAGTTGCCTATCAATTATTCCAGATACCAGTTGCTTCAGATTTGGAAATTTTTTCACTTCTCTCTCTTTTTATTCATTCTCTTTAGTCTATTTGATTTACTTGAAATAAATTATTAGTTAGGAATAGCTACATTTGCCCTGCCCTTCTTGATGAAGTTGGTTTCTCTATCTATTGCTATAGAAAATCTCTGGAGATTCTATTATCTCTGGAGGCTACATACCATGGCATAAACTGTCATGCTCTCCTCCCTTAAGTGCCAAGGCTTTAAACATCTACCTAACTGGATTTCCATTTAGATTGACTTGCTTGCTCCTGCTTAAATCCACTCTCTTTGGTGACGTACCTATAGTATCCCCACTTCTAGGACTCTTGGCCTTGAAACTTAGTGTAGGGTGAAGATAGCAAGTGCCATAGGCATAATACACAAGGAACATCCTTTCCCTGTTCCTTTGGTTTGCTCTATCCACCTCCCTAAGTTTATGCTACTGTATTGTTAATGGAATGGAAAGATCTTTCCCATCCATTAATAGACCTATGTGACCTTCTCAACATAGAAGCCTGAGTTGCATGTGTCCAAGTCACAGGGAACAGGAAGGGGAGGAGCAAGAAGGGAGGAGCACAGCTGAGAGGAAGTGAGACAGAGCAGACAGAGTTAGGAAAGAGAGAAGAAGCAAGGCAGGACTCTATGAGTGAGCAAGGGAGTGATTTTGCTTGAGGGAGTTGGTTTGTGGGAAGACCTGACAATGTGAATAAACTTCTTGGTTACTATGATGGATTTGGCTTTTTGGAATTTGAATAAATGTCTTGGTTCTGGTTTCAGTGAAGAGAGTCTGTTGTATCTTGTGATTCAAACCTGGAAATTCACCAGCTTATTCATAGCAGCTGCTGTGGGTATCCCCTTGGCATTATAGCCACTCCTTACAAAGTCATAATTCTGGAGCCAGAAAGGACAATAGAAGTCATTTCATCCAGCCTCCTCATTTTTCTACATCAAAAACTGAGGCACAGGGAAGTTAAGTGACTTGCCCAAGATTATACAGGTAGCAAGGAATAAAGATAAGATTGAAAAGGGTCTTGTAACCCCAGAGGCTGTAATTCCTTCACTATTCTACAATGCCTTATTATCTCCTGAAATCCCTACTTCACCTTTTATAGGAATAGAGGCTATCTTCACACCCCTCCCACACCTCACACCCCATTTCACTTCTTGAGGTAGCTGGCCATAAAATATAATTGAAAATGATTTCTCTCACCACTAAAGAAAGCGTTTAATGTCAGTACATTGAAATCCTATTGCATGTGTCCATCTCTTTGTAATAGCAATTTAAATGGGGAGATCTTTCTCATTCATTAATAGGCCCATGTGACTGGCCTGGGTCACATAGAAGTCTGAGTCAGAGCCTGTGGTGGGAGGAATTTGCTGAATGGGTAGAACAGGAAGGGTTAGAGCTGAGAGGAAATGAGCAAGAGAGCAGTCAGAGCTAGGAGGAATGCAGACTGCTGACTAGTGTGAGTGAAAAAGCTTGTTTGTGGATTTTGTTTAAGGTAACTGGCTTTGATTTGCTTAACGATGTTGGTCTGTAGGAAGCCTTGCAAGGGGAAGACTAGGGGATGGTGTTTTTTGCATTGCTATTGTGTATAGATTTTTGTTACTATGATGGATTTGACTTCCTGATGTCTGAATAAATGTTTTGATTCTGTCTTCCATGTGAAAAGACTATTGTATTTCATGATTCAGAATTGTGCTGGGATGTTCATGGCCAAGTAGGTGCTGTGGATATCTCATTGGCACTACACTCTTCTCCAACCACATACTGTTCATTCTCTCTGAAGCAGGTCCATATTATTATTTTAGAATGGGTCACAATTAATTACTTTCTCAGCTTTTCTTTGGGCGAGTACTTTTCTGGACTTGGAAAGAATTTCCTGAGAATAACCCAAACATCAGAATAATGAAAGGATTTGAATTGTTTCACTTGAATTTCAGTGACTAGGGACTCAGCACAGAATTGGACTGCTTTCCCACAAGTGGAGGAGTTGGGAATTGTATTTAAAATGTATCTTAAAAGTTTGTTAGTATCTGTGAATAGATCAATAAAGAACTTGGAGGTGTAAAAAAAAAACTCACCTTTTGGTTTCTCTGCTCAAAATAATATTGAAAACTGATTTGATTTTTCTTAATTGATTGATTTTCTTGATTTGTGTGCCATGATCTGGACAATATGAATTTGTCATCTACTTGATTTTCCTTTGTGGACTGTATAACAGCAAGTACCTTGGCATACTAAGGATGTCCGACTAGCACTGCTTTTCTTAAAAGAAAGCAACTTTTAGGGAGTCAACAATGTTCTTTAATTACATTCACTAGTTCAGGGGAAAAGTCAGTACTCTGAATGTCAGAGAAAATACAAACATAGAAAATACAGAGAAAATACAAGAAGAGAAATTAGTATAAAGACAAATAGAGAGGGCTCTGACTGCCTGAATCCAATCAATATTGCCATACATTTTACATACACCACTATATGGAAAAAGCCTTTGTATCTGAGCAGTTGGGGGTACTCTGAACGTATGACTTCTCAAAGTCTCAAACAAGAAATCAAAAGATCCTTCTCATGAACAAACCCCAAAGCAAAATACCCACTCAGATTATATATGTACTTCTCAGAGCCAGAAGGCATCACAATCCTGTGCCTCAGTGCCTAATGAATTTAGTAAACCTCCCCCTATGCAAGTTTCTCCTTAGGCAAGTCCCTCCCTCAATGGGCTCCATGTGAGACCAGTTAAAGGGTGGGGAAGATCTTATTATTGCGTTAACAGATTGATAGGTCAAAAATGTTGAGGGGCTTATGGATATTATTCAAGGGTGTTTCATGAAATCAATAGAATCACGTATGGCATATGAGATGATATATGATATTTGTATATATACTGATTTATTGGTAAAATAATTAATTAGGGTACAGTATCTGCCAGAACAGAGGGTATGAAGGCACAGTTCAAATGCAAAACTCAGAAGTATTTTTCAGACAAGTACAGCACGCCAGAGCAGGGAGAACAGCAAAAACCCAGTCTGCTCCTCTAAAGATTGGGAGTTTAGAGAGTGGCTTCTTTGTTCTTAATTAAATGCTTTTTAAAAAGTCAACAAACCACAAACACATTATTCTCTTTATTTTTCAGTCAAACATGTGACAGTTAAGATGTAATCTACTGTGAAATGTCACTTGTGGAAACCTGCCAGTTACCTTCAACAAGTTTGTTTGAGGATAGCATCAATGCAAGTATAATTTAGTCTCACAAAGAGTTTATATAGATGGGTAGTAGACATATGGGCAAGTTATGAATATTTTCTTGGTAGCCTTTTTCAGTATTAATAAGGGCTAACATTTTTGTATAGCATTGCTAAAACTCCTTTTTCAGATTCCTTGTGGATTTACCCCTCAATGTCTTCACCATGCATCATTTTTTTTTAACCAAGATTTTACTGGATGGTGAAAGATGGCTGTGAGTCATGGAACAATATAGTTTCTAAACTATTAAGAATAAATATTACTTAGAGGGCCCTTGGGAAACTTATGCTGGGTGTAAACCGGGAGCAATACGTAACAAATAAAGTACAAAGAACTAGAAGAAAAATGTATCAAAGTAATGTACGATTTATTGTTGGTTGATAAGATCACTTAAGTATATGAGTATGTGAATAAAGGTAATTCCTGATTAATGGGAATATTGGATCCCATGAAATGTTTTATTTTTTTTTATATTTGAATTCTCATTGTTCAAAATTCTAGTTGTATGAAATATACATTAGCTAAGTACCATTAACTTTAATAAGCTGGTCTACACTTACTACTGACTGGCATATAACAGGTACAAAATAGAGGAAACATTTACCTCAAGTTACAATTTGAAATTCTGACCCAAGCCCACTTTCTTCCCCGGTGATAGAAGTCCATTTCCTCCTGCCACTTCAGAGATGCTATACTTTTCTGGAACTGGTAAGTAAGTGTCTATTGTCCTTCCCATATTCTTTCTCCAGAGTATAAATCTTACTGCTTTGATTTCATATCACATTGCTTCTCCTTCTAAAATCTGAATTCCAGATGGGAGGGATTGAAGAGACTGGTGGATCTGATTTCCTCTACTGGTGAAGACTTATTTTTTACTCTAAAGACTTCTATAGGCCAAAGACAAACTCTATAATCTGCTTTTCAAAATGTTAAGTGCATATCACTAAGGTAGAAATAAAGTAACTACAAAAAGGGAAAATGGATTAATAGAGACCTTTACATTTCTGCTCCTTTGTTTCAGAAATAATAGATAATCACTGGAGTACACTGTGAAGAAAGAGGACCATTATCTAATCAGTCAATCTGAAGTCTGTCCTAATAAAGTCAGACTGGAGACCAAATCAGTGCAGTAGCATGCTGGCTTTGAAATAATAAGTTATTTGATTTTTTTTCTAAAAGTAGAAAGATTCATCTTTAAATAAGAAATTAGCTTTGTGAATACCTGCTTTCTGTTTCCATGGTACCCTGAAGGTCCAGAGTTATCACATAGGTAGAACCAAGTAGAATCCAAAAATTCCACATAATGGAGACATTTCATCTGATCTACCAGATGTGTTTGTGACTGCAGAAAATACAGGTCAGTTCTAACTGTTTTGATCCTCTGTGGTAGCTGGGAATGATGTTAAAGATAAGGAAGTGTGAAATCTGACTCATTGACCTTATAAAGAACTCTTATCTGAAAAATGTCCTCTGGGGGAAAATATTATATATAAACTTATGTAGCTTAAGACATTTTCTACCACGTTGCAAAATGTTCTTGGCAAACAGAACTAAGCAGGATAAATTACTCCTTGACTTAGTTCTACAAGAAAACTTACCTTTGCAGACAGAAGTTTATGTTTTCTTCTTCAAACAATGAAAATGATACCACCTAGTATGTTTCATTTTTTTCTTTGTTTTGTTTTATGTTAGCTGCAAGAACTAAAAGCAAAATTCAGTGATCATTTTAGGTGTATGGTAACTCCTTCCACTCCTCTTAGATTGTGTGTGTGTGTATACATGTGTGCAATCATACATGAATATTTGATGCCTGTGTATTTATTTAGCTTAATAGCCTCAAATCCTTTCAGAAATAGTAAGGATATAAATGACAAGTGAAAGAAAAATAGTATAAATACAATTAAATTCCAAATGAATTCCATGAGGTGAGTACATAATTTAAATTCTCACTGCATATTTCTATAGGACTGCAAAAAAAAAAAAAAAAAAAAAAAAACTAAAACTAAAATAAAACACAAAACAAGCAAACAAACAAAAAAACAAACAAAAAAACACAGGTCTAACCATGATACTTCTCTACTTAAGAAACTTCTGTGTTTCTTCCTTTCCTCTAGGATAAAATACAGACTTCTCAGCGTGATTTTTAAAGCTCTCCAAACTCTGGCCTCAATCTTCTTTCAAGACTTTTTGAACTCCAGGAATTCTATAATTCAGTCCCATAGGAGATGTGCTGATTCTTGCATGTGTTACACCAGCTCTTGCTCCTGTGCATGTAAATAGGGTGCATCCATACTCAGATGTTCTTCTTTCTAGTTTCTGTCTTACAGAAGCCCCAGCTTGCTTTCTTCCTTCAGAGTTTAGCTCAAGTATGTATTCTTCATGAAACCTTTCTTGCCTTCACCCCTGAACTTTCTCTGGGGATATTTTTTAGTATGGATTCTGTATTTGATTTTCTGTGTTAATAATGTTTTGTCTCAGAATGGAAGCTCAATGAAAGCAGGGACTGTTTAATTTTTTGTCTTTGTATACTCACAACACAATATGGTACCTGGCACTTGGAAGAAACACCTATTGAATTGGAGACTTATAGAACTGAAATATGAATGAATTGATTACTATTAACCAATGATTTAGAGAGATCCAGATTTCCCTTTTTTTCTTTTATCTTCATTTTGAGACCTATATCTAACCTTCTTCTCTATCTAGACCCCACCTAACTGGAGAAGCCATTGTGCTCTACTCAGGTTCGGATGGAGATAAATTATTTGAATAGATCATCCAAGGCTGTGGGGTAACTTAAAAGTATATGACATAATCAAAGTTCAAGTTCAATCCTTCATTGTAATATTCATTCTCTCATCAATTATTAACCAATAAGAGTTGATTGTTACCCTCAGAAACACCCCTCTTCCAATGGCCATGGCTGTCTTTCCTCTAAGAGAGAGACAGCCAAATGAAATTCCTTTCATTAAAATACTGATATTATTAATAAAATGATGAAATTATCCAGAAATTGTATCTCTTGAACCTTTTCAAATGCCATAAACACATTACTTATTCTACTATCTCTCAGCATATCATGTTATATATTCTTGAAATTTTATATATGTTTATAGAATGAGTGAATGAATATTGGATGATACATGGAATTCAGGGAAGGAAGAAATGATTATTAAGGTAAAATAAGGAAGCTTCATCTATCAATCTACAATAGGAATGAAGAATTCATGTAGCATTTGTGGAACTCATAATGGGTGCCAATCATGCAAAGTGAGAGACATTACCAGTAGGTTTTTAATCCTCAAGATATTAACTTGAGGAAGCATTCTGGTACCAGTCAATTATCTGTCCTAGAAACTGTTAAATTGGATGGAAATAATAGTCAGACTTTCAATGACTCCAAGAATTAAGAATATCAAAATACACTGTTCATATCAAAATATTCTTGAGACTTAGTCCTCTTAGAAGATATAAACTTTTCTCCAAAAAAGTAACTTAAGTGTCAACTCCATCATCACCAACCTTGGTAAGATTAATTAATTTTAGGAAATAGTCAAATTATTTTCTAATTGACGATAACCCTAAAGAATCAGCTACCATTTCTTTTTAGCATGGTGGAAACTCACGACTTAAAAAAAAATCCTTATTAATTGTGTATCTAACAAATCCAAACAAATGAAAACATTTTAACATACAAAGAAAAAGAAAGTTCATGAAAGAAATCTTCTGATGTTACCAATTGCTCTAGCTTTCATATCTCATGCTTCTTGACTTTTATTGATTTATTTGTTACCTCTCTTAATTTCCTGAGAGGTTAGTTACCCCTACAGAGTTTAAAAGAGCATCTAGCTGATTTACATATATGTGAATTTTTAAATAAACCTGTTGATCTTTTTTCCTTCAGTCTAATCTCTTTTCTTAGGCACTTTTTCCTCCCTTCACTCAGGATGGCTCTTGATTATCTCTTAAATGGTATTGTGAATTCAATTTGAAAATAAATGGCTGAAAAGTTAGTCCCTTTTTTCCTTATCCTTACCCTAAGAACTTCAAAGATTTTTTCAGTGGAGTAAGCTGTGAGATAACAATGAATGAAGCTTTAGACACTTGCTAGCTATGTGACCCTGGATAAGTAACTGAACGTCTTGGATCTAGTTTCCTCATCTGTAAAATGGGGATAATAATAGCACCTGAATTAGAGGGATATTGTGAGGATAAAAATAAAAGTTTCTACAAACTTTAAAGTTCTATATAAATGCTAGCTATTAGTATCATTAGGCTTTCAGCATGAATAATTCCACAGAACAACAAAATTTCCCTTCCTTAGTTCATTCCAAACCCTGTAAATAATTTTAACTGTCTTCCTAAGGCAAAATAAAGGCTGGCAATTGTTTCCTCCTCTGATCTCCCATCAAGTGGGAGGTATTAGGGTTAAAAAGCCTATTGATTAGCACAGAACAGGAGTCAAGAGACTTAGAGAAAACAGGACCTGTTTTTAGATATTTGATGGGTTGCCATATGGCAAGAAGGATTAGAAGTATCCCCATGGGGCACAAGTAGAAACAATGAAGTTACAGAAAAAGATTTTAGTCTGATTGCATAACCATTAGAGTTATGCCAAATAGGACAGGATTGGTACTAGAGATACTAGGTTTTCCATTCCTGTGAGTTTTGCTTCTAAGTAAGTAGAATCACTTATCAGTGATGAAGACGGCATTTTTGGTCAGTGCGGTTTGAACTGGTTTCTGAGGTAAATTTATTTTTTTCTCCCAATTTCATTAATTTATTTGTTTTCAGTTTTCAACATTCACTTCTATAAATTTTAAATATTCTTCCCCTTTCTCCCAAGAGAGCATGCAATCTCATACGGGCTCTACACATATATTCCCATTAAACACAGTGTCACATAAGTCATATTGCATAGAAGAATTATAATGAATGGGAGAAACCATGAGAAAAACAAAACAAAACATAACAAAAGAGAAAAGAGTCGGTTTCACTTTGTGTTCTGCCTCTTTGTTTATTTCTCTGAATTTGCATAGCATTTTGCATTATGGGTATTTTGGAAATGGTTTAGGTGCTGGCATCATTGTGAAAGGGCTAAGTCCATCAAAAGCAGTCCTCACACACTGTGGTTATTAGTCAATTTAACGTTCTTCTGGCTCTGCTAGCTTCATTCAGCACCAGTTTGTTAGAAGTAACCACGAATTCTATTTGGTCATGAGTGAATTTAGAAAAAAAAAAACACTTTTATTTTACATTTAAAAGATGGATAAGTTGGTCTCCAAGCTCAAGACTTGACTGGCTCAAGTCTAAATAATGCCAGTTACATAATTCTTTATAATTTATCCTGATTCAAATTTCATGCCTTGAACCCCGTTGGTCAGAATTTCAGGATTCACTAAACCCACCCCTTGATTATATCTTCATTTTCTATATTTGTTTTATGTTTAGTTTATTTGCCTGAACCAAATAGCAGACAAATAGAGAGGAATTATCAGTTGCTGATAATTCAGCAACGTTCCATCAAGTTCCAAGATGATTGAAAAAAGCTGTGAGTTTGAAGATATATCAGTGAGAAAGATGGGTTTATGACTCTTATCCTCATTCTTTGGAATTAGATCTGGCCTGGCAGTTGTATAGGAAGAGGCCTTTTAGGAACAAAGAAAAGTGGTAGATTTGCTAATTTTCAGGTAGCCAGCATTTCCCTCCCAAGACCTTATACAAGTATTTTGTTTCTGATATCAGCCATCAGTATACAGTAGGTTCATATAGTTTTTTTGTGTGGAAACAAAATTCAATCATTCCTTACAAGTTCATATAAGTCTTTCTAGGCTTTTCTCAAGTCCATCTGTTTGTCATTTCTTATGCCACAATAGTATTCCATTGCATTCATATATGAAGTACATTTCAGTGAGGAGATGCTGTGATTTTGTAATGCTGGTTCTGTAATTAATTGTGTGTCTGTAATGGGAGTTAAAAATCTTCCCCACTCATTGATACGCCTCAGCTGGGGCTAGTGAGGGATGCTTAATTAGGGGAGGCTTGTTTCATATGAAGCCCCACAACTTTTGATGATTGCTAACGAGGCACTAGATCAGAAGGTTTGTGCCCTCTGCCTCTGTAAAGAGTGCATATACTCTGTTGGAAGGTTTTGCTTTGGGCCTTAGTTTTGGAAGAAGATTTATGTGCCAGATGAGACTCTGAGAAGCCACCGAGTAGCCCCTGCAGCTTTGAAAATCTAAATGTTGGAACTTCTCTCTTCAGTAGCTATGCATGTATGTATATAATGGTCAGACAAATGGAAGCCTGTCTGTTGGTCCCTGTAGGCTGAATGTAACTAAAGTGATTGTTGACGCATCAAAAGTTGCCTTTCCTTTTATAAATGCAGATCTAAGAACCTGTGGTAGTAGGCCCCGTGGTGTACATCAGGGCACTTACTGATACAGTGTTGCTGGGAAAACCAATTTCCTTTCTGTGCATTTACATGAAAAATTATTGGGTTAGATCTCTTATATCTCATACAATTCCTCCCAACTCAATAATCTTACTCTAATCTTTCTCCCCCTTTGTTTTGAACAAATAAATATCTAGCCAGGATTTATGGTGTCCATGAAGATCAGGTCACTCCTAATTATAGTAAATTGTGAGCTCAGCAATTGTGGGCTTCCTTATTCCAGTGTTTCATGGATCTGGGATTACATTCATATATGAACTTTTTCCAGATCACAACCATTCTGAAACTTAATAAACAGACCTCATTAGTTGCTGTGCATAAAATAACAACAGCAACAATTCTGGTGAACAATTAGCACCTTCTCAATATAGAACACTGACCATGTAACATTAAGCAATTTGCTCACCCTCTTAGAGACACAATTTTCTAAGTCCTAAAATGGAAACACACATGATTACCTCAATAGATGCAGAAAATTTTTTTTTGACAAAATACAACACCCATTCCTATTGAAAACACTGGAGAACATAGGAATAAATGGAACTTTCCATAAAATAATAAGCAGCATCTACCTAAAACTTCAGTAAGCATTATATGCAATGGAGATAAGCTAGATGCATTTCCAAAAAGATCAGGGGTGAAACAAAGATGTCCATTATCACCACTGTTATTCAATATGGTACTAGAAATGTTAGCTGTAGCAATTAGAGAAGATAAAGAAATTGAAGGAATCAGAATAGGCAAAGAAGAAACTAAGTTTTCACTCTTTGCAGAAGACATGATGATATACTTAGAGAATCCCAGATAATCAAGTAAAAAACTACTTGAAATAATAAACAACTTTAGCAAAGTTCCAGGTTACAAAATAAACCCACACAAATCTTCATTTCTATATATTACTAACAAAGTCCAACAGCAAGAGGTAGAAAGAGAAATTCCATGTAAAGCTAGGGTAGACACTATGAAATATTTGAGAGTCTACCTGCCAAAACAAACTCAGGGACCATATGAAAACAATTACAAAACACTTTTCACACAGATAAAGTCATATCTAAGTAAGTGGAAAAACATCAATTGCTTGTGAGTGGGGCTGAGCCAATATAATAAAAATGACAATTCTACCTAAGTTAATTTAATTATTCAGTGTCATACCAATGAAACTATGAGATAATTGTTTTGTAGAACTGGAAAAAAATGAAGTACAGAGCCATGTTCTTCATTTGCATGCTCTCTACTTCATTTTCAGAAAAAAATCTATTTTCAGAAAAAAGATCAAATGTCACATTATCATTATCATCCCATCTCAGAAAGGGACAGAGGGATGGGAAATCCATAGGCATGTTGTGAAGCTGTTACACTTCCAGACCTCTAAAATTTCCTGGGTATGAAACCACTGTCAATTTGCTTGCCCTCTCCAGACCTAATAATCTGGAGATTATTAGGGAGAAAATGGGAAAAATGCCTGATATTAATATTTGTAGGTGTTTACAATATCTGGGCAAATGAGACAGATCTCTTAGAGGTCCACCAAAATTGGACTTAAGTCCTTTGTGTTAAGAAGGATCCTCTGGCCTAAATGTTAACAGTTGTTGAATAATTGAGTTAATGAATGAAGCATATGGGAAAAAAGTGTTGGGTGGGATTTCCTTGCAAGATGATGCTACCTTATTCTGCTGGTTCTATCATTTTACTCTAACTCTGCTCTTTTTACAAAATTCTCTTATATCCCTATAAATGTGTGTAGGATCTTGACCCAAGGGAGTTAAATTTGACTTAAAAAATATTTTTCCTCCAGACACAGACTTGGTTCAATTCAAGATGAGTCAAGTTAAGTCAAGTTTGATCAAGTCAACAAAACTTTTTAAAAGTTCACCTATATGAGACACTGTGCTATGTGATATTCCAATACTCCCATGAACCTGTGATCTGGTCATTTTGTGTATTTCATTTGAATGATGCAGATACAGACAATTTATTCATGTCTATGTATTCTGTGACTGTTGACCATGATCCCTGGCCTTCCATAAACTTTCTGTATTTATCTACTCAATATTCTTCTATTATTCCTAAATTCTCCTGACAATGGCAGGACATTAATTGGTTATTCCATGCTCTTTCCAAATGATGAATCTATTTTTTGGTTTGCACATCTTTAATGACCTCCTTTACACAACTTTTCTACAATAATTGTTTTTGGTTGTATGTTACAGCCTTCATTCCTCTCTAGGCTGAACTTCTGATTCCCCTACTTTATCATATCACCCTTGAAATTCACTCCATCTGGGACTTCTTATAATAGAAGTACCCTCCACTATGCTAACTTCTTCAAATTAGCAAATTATTTCCAGAACTTCCATTTTATGAAAGCAAATAGAAAAGATATGTCTTCATTCCTTTTCAGGCTGTACTCTCTGACTGAAATTTCTCTACGATACTCCTATCCCTATTCTTCCTAGATTAATTTACTGTTTTCCTGCACTGGGATGTGCACTGGATTTGAAGATGGGTTTTTCTTGTTGATGTATTTGAATTTTTAGTATTTACTAAAAGATTGTTGACTTTTGGATTGATGTACAACTTACTCAGGCCTTTCATGAACTTTTGCATGTTAGTGATCTTAAATCTGAATTCTTCACAGACTGTAGTCTTCCATAACAAGAATGGTGAGACAGAGATGAAAAAGAACAACATTGCCTCCCCTCAAGGAGCTTAGTGTCTACTAGAGAATAGGACACACACACAGAATAGTATAATTTACATTGGTATGTGATAAAAGCAAAAGAGTCTAGACAAAAGTTAAAAGAAATATGGACAAGAAAAACTGACTTTCAGCTGGAGATATCAGAGAAGAGATGTAATTCTAGATCAAATATCAGTTCTTCATCACACATTATGCAGAGAAGTAATAAATAATGATCTTATTTGGTTCTTTTGTTTTAGAAAACTGAACATTAACAGATTCTCTGATGTTCACCATCCCCCCCAAAATAGCTTTGCAAATATTAACACATTTGCTTCTTACAGCAGTCTTGGGAAGTAGGTATTGTTCTTATCCCTATTTTACAGATGATGAAATTGAGACAGATAGAAGTATTTTTCCAAGCATCACACAGCCAATAAGTATAAGGAGAAATTTCCTTTTGCCTTAGAGATATATTTATTTGAAGCTACAGAAGAAACATGTGAATCAGTTAACTCTCTGATATTGAAGTCAAAAATAAACACCCATTTTTCTGTTTATTCTTCTTTCCAGTTTACTCACCTTTCCTAAGTGTACATTTTATTGCTTATAAACAACCTCTTCACTAACCTTTGGTATTGTTTTTATATTTTTAAGGGAATACCTGTTAATAAAATATTTCATAGTATAGAATAGAATAGCATGTTTAATAAGCATTTGGAAAGCAGCAATCTTGATGTTGGGGCACATGCACATTACATGTATATTATATCAGAAATATCTTTCCTATATTGTACTGGATTGCAATCTCAGATCGACTCTTTTGCCAGTGTGAACCTGATTTAGCTTTGACTCTTCATTGCTTGGTATTTCAACTTTTATTACAGTCATATGAGGGTCTTGATCTTAACATTGATAATGAGCCTAAGATCATGAATACTTGTCATTAAGGAAGCTGGTTGTCAGACAGTCATGACAGAGACAGAATATAATTGCATCAGTGAGCAGTTCAGAATCTAATTTCAACTGTCATTTCCATCAATATCTCATTGAAAGAAAGAGAAAAAAGAACAGAATTAATTTAAATATTGTTTAACCATTTTGACTACAAATAGCTAATATGTAAATATTTACCGCCTATCTTAATTTATTGTCTCATATACACAACATTTTCTTACTATTTTAGTATCTTGATTATTAAGAAAAAAACTGATACTTTCATGAAACTTTGATTGGAAGTATCATTTTTAATTTTTTATAGCAGTTTTTTTAAAATACCCTCATAGCTCTAGAACAAGTTTTAAAATTTTCTTTTCTTTTTTTTTTTGTTTAATGACAGAAAAATGACTGACTACTCGTTCAAATCTCTTCCCATCAACTTTGATGGAGAAAAGGAAAAGTACTGTCGCCTGAGTAGATTAAGAATAAGTGATTATAGGAGCAGAGCCAAAAAGGTGAAGTAAAAGCAACAACTTCCTTGAGCTTTTCCCCAAACCCCTCCAAATATCTGTAAAACAAAAGACTCTAAACCAATTCTGGAGTTGCCGAACCCACAAAATGATGGAGTGAAATAAATCTCCAGCCTAAGACAGCCTGGCAGGTTGACAAGAAGCGTCTATCACACTGCTGGGAGGAGAGTAGAGCTCATTTCAGTGTGTGCCACAGCAGCACAAACAGTGTTGGAGTGGGCCTCCAGTTCAGTAGGGGACTGAATCACTGGAAGCTGTGGCAGTTTTGAGATTTCTCAAATGACAAATGCCAAAGACAGCAGAGAGGAAGGTCAGTGGTAAAGCACTGTGGGACCTGGTCTGTCTAGAGTCCGGATCCAACCCCTGGGCAGAGAAGGAAGTGCTGACCAGTGGTGGTGGCAGCCATAGCCACAGTGACAGTGGCTCCAAGATGGTGGGGGATGGAGTGGCTGAAACAAAACTTCTGAAGCCTGGAACAGTGCACCCATCCCTACTCCCACCCTCATGAAAAACAGAGTTCTTCCTTGACAAAAAGGTCTGTATCTAACTGGAAAAATGAGCAAATAGCATTAAAAAATACCCAGATTATAGACTCTTACTTTGGTGACAAAGAAGATCACAGTATACAATGGGAAGGAGATAACAGTCAAAGCACCTGCATCAAAATCCTCCAAGAAAAGTAAGGAAGGGTCACATGCCATGGAAGAGCTCAAAAATGGATTTTGAAAATCAAGTAAGAGAAGTAGAAGAAAAATTGGGAGGAGAAATGAGAGTGATGTAATAAAAACATGAAAAAAGTTAACAGCTTGCTAAAGGAGATCCCAAAAAATAATGATGAAAATGACACCTTAAAAAATAGACTAACCCAAATGGCCAAAGAGGTCCAAGAAGCTAATGAGAAGAAAGCCTTAAAAAGCAGGATTAGCCAAATGGAAAGAGGTCCAAAAGCTCACTGAAGAAAATAATTCCTTCAAAATTAGAATGGAGCAAATGAAAGCCAGTGACTTTATGAGATACCAAGAAATTATAAAGCAAAACCAAAGAATAGATACATAGATGCTAACTAGCTAGCTAGACAGACAGACAGACAGACAGACAGACAGATAGATAGATAGATAGATAGATAGATCGATAGATGATAGATTGAGGGCACACAGGGTGAGCTGAATATGAAGGGATAATATCTAAAAAATAAAATTAATTGATGAGAGAGAAATATATTGGGAGAAGGCAAAAGGGAGAGATAAAATGGGGTAATTTATGTCAAATAAAAGAGGCAAAAAAAGGTTTCACAATGGAGGGGAATATAGGGAAGGTGAGAGGAAATGAGTGATCCTTACTCTCATTGGATTTGGTTTAAGGAGAGAATAACATACACACTCAATTGGGTATCTTCCCCTACAGGAAAAGTAATGGAGAAAGGAAGTTGAGGGGGAAGAATGAGAGAAGGGAAGGCAGATTGGGGAAGGGGTTAGACAGAAATAATCACCTTTAGAAAGGGCCAGAATCAAAGCTGAAAATATAATAAGTGCAGGAGGGGGAATAAAATAAAAGAAAATATGGTAAGTCTTTCATAACATGATTGTTATGGGAGTGTTTTGCATAACTACACATGCCTAACCTGTATTTAATGTCTTGCTTTCTCAATGAGAGTGGGTAGAGGGGAGAGAAGGAAGAGAATTTGAATGTTAAAAAAATGTTTTTACATGCAACTGGGTAATAGGCTATACAGGCAATGGAGTACAGAAGTCTATACTGTCCTACAGGACATAAGGAAGGAAGGTAGGAAGACAGGAAAGTAAGGGGAAAAAGGATGAGAGGGGGATGATAAAAGGGAGGGCAAACTGGGAAAGGGGTAATCAGAACGCATGCCATATTGGGGTAGGGGAGGGGAAAGATGGCGAGAAAATGTGGAACTCAAAATCTTGTGGAAATGAATGTTGAAAACTAAAAATAAATAAATAATTAAAAAAGAATAAGTGATTATGATGGATGCTTCAAGAAGGCAGCATGAAAAACAAGGCAACTTCTGAATCTCATCTTAGAAGTTTTTCTAAGACTTTTGATTTCTTTTATATAAATCTAGAAGTTCAGAAAAATTAGCTCCCGAAGAGTATTGTGTTCATCTTTTAAACCTGTTTTTTAGAGAGACAACTGACTTATTTAAAAGGCTAAACCTTAGTTAATATTTTACAAGTGGAGTGATTGTGCTAGACCATTTAGAAGCCTATGTGAACATAGACAAATCTCTTCAGCTCAGGTTGCTTAACCATGAAATGAGGCTAATATTGTTTGCACTTTCCATCTCATTGAAGGATGATACAGTATTTTATAAATATGTAAAGCAAGTATAAATGTGAGCTACTATTTTATCATCATCATTCCAATCTCATGTTTTCAATGGATTTCAGATAGAAATAGTTTCAGGAAAAGAGGCTATGCTGATGTTATTCTGTACATTTAGAGACAGATGAGTGACTCAATGAATGGAGCACTAGGCCTACAGTAAAGATGACCTGAGTTCAAATTTTGCCTCAGACACTGTGTAATGCTAGGCAAATCATTTAACTGCTACTTGCCTCATTTTTTTCAAGTGTAAAATGGAGTTTTGTGGAAATCAAATGAGTTAACATTAAAAAAAGTGTTTAGCAAAGTGTGCAGCACATAGAAGGCCCTATACAAATGCTTATTCCCCTTCTCTCCCTTGTACTTCAGATTCTATAAATTATTGTGCAGATAGATAAAATGGACATTTAAAAATAATTGATTAAAAGCATTTGGACATAAGGGTTCAATGTATGCATATTTCATATAAATCCAATATCAGATAAAGAGGATATGTACCTCATTCTGTCCTCATGTGGTCTTGATTTCCTCTGCCAGATTTTATATGTTGAAAGTTTTTCACCACTGTAAGATTTTTCATGGTCTATCTGGAAATAAATCTTTTTTTTCTAATTTTTTTTTCTAATTTTTTAACCCTATTTATCTTATGATCCAAGAACTTTCATCAGACAACTTCTGTCTTCTAGACAAGGAAATATTCAACTTCAGCATTTGACACAGGACAGGGAAATCTTTGCTTCTTTTATATTGTTAGGATGTTTTCCAAATCTTTTATCATCTCATTCTTCTCTTCATGGAAGTCAGATAGAGTATTGTTCTTTTATTTATAATATTTGTATCATATATAATATTTGTATCATGTTTATTATGCATGCCTAGATCACTTCACACAGAGGCAATCTGTTTCTCTGCATTCTTCTTCCATATGGGTGCCTAGAGAAGCTTCCTTCATTTGGCTGCATAACAGGAACAGTCTGCATATTTAAAACTAGCAGACAAGGACAGTCTCACCTTGCTTTCCTAGGTCTTGTCCAGCTCAGCTGAGTCCAGAGCATGAAGACAGCAGTTCGTCCTCAGTGTGAGTCCATGACCTGAACTAAGAATGGTGATGCCCTCTCCTAATCACTTTTACACTAGTTTTGAGACATAGGGTTTGGGAAGAGACTTTCTTTCTTCTCTGTGTTCTTTGTTCTATTTAGTTTTAGGGACCTGAAGTGGGAGTTTGAATCATGGTGAATTTGAAGCTAAAATTGAAGCTTGCTACTGCTAGTCAGCAGCATATAAAATTAGGATACTTGGGTCGATAGTCCAATGGGGCTTTGGAACTAGAATTTGGACTTAGACTCCATAGGAGCTGAGCTAAACTATGAACCAGATTCCATACCCCTCTCTAGAGACTGAGGTAGTATAGCTGATGGATGAAGAGTGTGTGTTCATCCTTTGTTGCTGAGGAAATCCATGCCATCAGGGAAATGATGACATGACTTGCGCTTGACTTTGTTTTGAGTGAGGGAGGGCTGTGCAGGTCACCAGCCTCGCTTCTCCTCCAAAGCCATCTGAATCCAGTGATCAGATATTCATCAGGATGACTGGAGATGACCCAGGAGGAGGCAATTGTGGTTAAGTGACTTGCCCAAGGTCACACAGCTAATGAGTGCCAAGAGTCTGAGGTAAGATTTGAAATCAGGTCCTCCTGACTCCTGCACTTGTTCTCTATCCATTATATCATCTAGTTCCCCCCTCCACCCCAGGATAAAGAGTACATAAATACTGGAGAGGTACTAGAACTACAAGAAATAGAACTCATAGTCACACATGATAGTTTGGGATTTTTGCAGTTTTTGTAAAAATTAAGTTATAAGTGTAAGAATGGAATCTTTATCTCACTATTTCTTAGCTAGGAAATTCTTCTTAGCTTCTTTAAACATTCAGAATCTTTCATATGCATATCCACCTTACCTCCTCTACTAGCCAGAGTGATTGTATCCTAGCCTTCACCACAACTTCAATTTTCCCTACCTCAAGACATAAATTACACCCTGAAATTACACCCTCCATCCATTATTCCCTGTCCTACTTTGCCAAATAGTTACACTTTCCATTCAATTTAATAATAATTCAATTCAGCAAATGTTAATAAACTATTTTTTATTTGGAGTGATAAAGCAGGTAGTTGATGCAGTGTGTAGAACTCTGGTGATAGAGTCAGAAAGATCTGAGTTCAAAAACAGCTTCAGAATCAAACTGGGGGGAGGAAGGGGGATCAAAGCCAAAATGGCAAAGTGAAGGCAGGGATTCACCTGAATTTTCCCAATTTTCCTCCAAACGAATTCAAAATGATGCCTCAAAAATGAATTCTGTATGAACAGAAAGAATGAAATGATTGGGTGAAAAAATTTTGCAGCTCAAGGAAACTTGGAAGGTTGGCAGGAAATATCTATCTCACTGGGATGAAAGTGGAGCATAAACTAGCATAGGCAATACCACAGAAATCCAGCAGCAGGCACTGCGGTGACTGAATTGTCAGCAGGGGTCTTTGGAGCTCTCAATTCAAAGAAGGTAAGAGAATTAGACAACTGATCAGAAGTAAATTACTAGGGACTCTTTCCTTGCACTGGGTACAGGACCTTGTTGCATTGTCCGTATGCCATTCTGACTTGTAGTTCCAAGCTGCAGAGGAGAACTGGCAGGAGCGGGCACCTTGATCATGGTTTCATGGTGGAAAAGAGTCATACTAGAACAGAGCAGAGGCCAGGTGTACTCTGACCACAGTTCTTCTTAGAAGAACCTGAAAAAAACTGAAAACTCACAGAGGCTCAGAAATGAAAAACCTTAAACTTTGAACAGTGACCCCTCCTACTCAGGAGCAGAATTCAGCTTTAACATAAAGTTAAAAGTCAAAGAATTGGCTGGAAAAATGACCAAACAACAGCAAAATAACCTGGCCATAGAAAGTTATTATGTTGGCAGGGAAAGTCAAAAATCAAACTCAGAAGAAGACAACCATGTCTAAATAGCTACATCCAAAGCAACAAAGAAAAATGTGAATTGACATCAGACCCCAAAACATAGTTCCTGGAAGAGTTCATTTTTTTTTTAATCACATAAGAAGGAAAGAGGAAAAACTGGGAAAAGAAATGAGAGTAATGCAAGAAAATCATGAAAAATTCTTCAGCAGCTTGGTAAAGGAGGTACAAAAATTACTAAAGAAAATAACATCTTCAAAAACAGAATAGACCAAATGGTAAGAGAAGCACAACAATCTGAACAATGGAAGAATTCCTAACAAGTAGAATTGGCCAAATGGGGGAAAAGGATATTTAAAAATGCAGTGAACAGAACTCCTCAAAAATTAGACTTGACCAAACATAAAAGGAGGTACATAAGTTCAATAAAGAAAATTATTGCCTAAAAATTGGGCAAGGAGAAGCAAATGGCCCCATAAGACATAAAGAAACAATAAAACAAAATTTTAAGAAAAATAGAATGAATTGTGAACTATCTCACTGGAAAAAATCAACTGACCTGGAAAACAGATCCAGGAGAAAAATTTTAGGAATTATTGGACAGTTTGAAAGCTATGATTAAAAAAATGATAGCATCACCATCATCTTTCAATAAATTATCCAGGAAGACTGTCCTGATATCCTAGAACCAGAGGGTAAAATAGTTACTGAAAGAGTCTATTGATCATCTCCTGAAAGAGATCCCAAATTGAAAATTCCCAGTTATATTATACTCAAATTCCTGAGCTCTCTGGAGAAAATATTGCAAGTAGCCTGTAGCATCAATGCGATATTCACAGCACCACAGCAGCCATGAATATCCTGGCACAATTCAGAACTCTGAAATACCACAGACTCTCCACATGGAAGACAGAACCAAATAGAAATCCAAATCTATCATAGCAACAAAAATCTATATACACTAACAGTGCAGAGAACAACACCAGCCTCAAGCCTTTCACTTACTAGGCTTCCCATAAACCAGTTCCATTAAACAAAATCACAATCGCTTTCACTCACAGTAGGCAGCAGCCCGCATCCTTCCTAGCTCTGACTGCTGTCATGACTCATTTCCCTTCAATTCTGCTCTAGCTCTGCCTCTTTTTGGTTCACCTTTCTTGTCCCACTCATTCAGCAAACTCTTTCTACCACAGGCTCCATGTGACTCAGGCTTCCATGTGACCCAGGAAGATACTCTATTGATGAGTATGAAATATCTCCCCATTTAAATTACCATTACAGGCAGCCCCAAGATCTTTCATATTCATTACCTAGGTCAGTGGTGCAACTGATATTAGCAGAATTGTAATAGGGATAACAGAAAATAAGCATATAAAACAATATTGTAGGTAACTGGTGTCAACAAAGCTTTACAACAATATAATATGGATCAAACAAGCACACAAAACAATATCTTAAGGTGGAGCTTGAGAGCAAGCACCTCATCACTCCCTCCTTGAACAAATGGGGCCCCAAATCTTAGGGTAAGGGACAAAGGACTCTTCTTTCATGGCTACTCCCTGCTGAGATTGGCTGTAAAGCAGTCATTGCCCCAAGAGGTCCCATTTGAGGAGTCAGTTCTTTAGCTGGCATTCAGAACTTGGTCAACATCAGATCAAGGGGTGACACATCACAGTTGTGGACAGGGGGCGACATGCGACTTAAGCAATCAGGAATCTGCAGGTAGAGGGTATTAAGCCTGCAGAAAACAAATCTGATAAACAAGGTGAACAGACAAAAAGCCAAAAAGAAGAAAAGAGACAATAACCAGAAACAGGGTAGACATAGCATCAGCCATGATTCTGGAGTCCATGAACCTGCTATCACTGCCTCATTCACTGATATTTACTGTTTCTAATTTGCTGTTTTGGGATCGTCATTCTGGCTCGAGGCATACTTTCTTTAATCTGAGCTGGGACCTGGCCAACTTCCCATTCTCTCTGTAGGTCTAATGAACTTAGAAACAATGTTTTAGGAGGATCTGCAAGGCTAGCTCTCATCTCCGTCCTCAATACAAAATCCAGGTTCTTTCATTAGTATATTAGAAGTCTGAAATTTTGTGATCCCATCCCTATTGCCATTCATAGTGCCAGTGCGATATTCACAGATTCTATGGCAGTCGTGAACTGTGCAATTCTGAATCACAAAATACCACAGACTCTCCACATGGAAGACAGAGCCAAAACATTTATTCAAATACCAGAAAGCAAAATCCATCAGAGCAACAAAAATCTATACACAATAAAAATGCAGAGAACAACAGCATCCCCAAGCCTTCACCCTGCTAGGTTTCCCACAAACTAGGTCCCTTAAAGAAATAACAAGTATGCTCTTTCACTCAGTTAGCTAGCTGCCTGCTTGCCTGCATCCTTCCCAGCTCTGACTGCTCTCATGACTTGTTTCCTCTCAGCACTGCCCTACCTCCACTTCTTCCTGTTCCACCCATTCAGCAAACTCCTCCTGTCACAGGCTCCATGTGACTCAGATTCTTAACACAGGCAGGTCACATGGGCCTATTAATGAATGAGGAAGATCTTCTCATTTTAAATTACCATTACACAACCTGAAAGAAACAATTCAAAAATCATGAAGTCATAGTCAGAACAACATAAGATTTAGGAGTGTCTACATTAAAGGATCGAAAGGATTGAAATATGATATTCTGTAGAAAAGATAGAGCTAGGGTTACAACTAAGAACACCGACCCAGCAGAAGTGAGTATAAAGTTTCAGGAAGAAAATGATTGATTGATCTATCTATTTATTTGAAGAGAACTTTTTGACATTCCTAATGAAAAGACCAGAGGAGAATAAAAAAAATTGATATTTAAATATAAGACTCAAGAGAAGCCTAAAAAGGTAAACAATAAAGAGAAATCATAAAGGATTCAGTAAGATTAAACTATTTACATTCCCACATGAGAAGACTCCTAAGAAACTTATCTTTATTAGGGTATTTAAAATGAGTGTACATAGAGGTCATGGGTGTGAGTTGACAATGAAGGGATAATATATAGAAATTTTTTTTTAAATTAAGGCATTAAAAAGAAGGATGCCTTGGGAAAGGTAGAATGGGGTATATTATGTCACATAGTAGAGGTGTGAAAGAGTTTTAAGAGTTTTATAGCATAGCAGAAGATGGTGGGCTAGTGGGAGTGGATGGGGGCAGTGAGGATTGAATCTTACTCTCATGAGAATTGGTTTAAATAGTTCATAACATACACACTCAGTAGAGTATAAAAATCTACTCCTCCTTACATGGAATTTGGAGGGAAGGGGAAAAGAGAAGGAGGTGACTAAGAGAAGAGAGGGTTTATTGGGGGAGGTATTGTTGGGCAAAAGCAAAATAGTTTTGAGTAGATACAGGATAAAAGGAGAGAAAGAGAGAGAGAGAGAGAGAGAGAGAGAGAGAGAGAGAGAGAGAGAGAGAGAGAGAGAGAGAGAGAGCTCATTTAGAAGGAGAGAGAGACAGGAAAAATAGGATGTGGGTAAATAGTAATCAAAATATGAAAAAAATTATTTTTTCTCTTATAAAGGCCTCATTTCTCAACTATATAGAGACCTGAGTCAAATGTGTAAGAGTACAAGTCATTCCTAATTGATAAATGATTAAAGGATATGAACATGCAGCTTTCAGAATAAAAAAATCAAACTGCAGTCATATAAAGATACTCTAAATTAGTATTGATTAGAGAAATGCAAATTAAAAACAACTCTGAGGTAGAATCTCACACCTATCAGATTGGCTAATATGACCAAAAAGGAAAATGACAAATGTTGAAGGAGACTTGGAAAAATTGGGACACTAAAACAATGTTGGTGGATCTGTAAACAAGTTCAATGGAAAAGAACTTGGGACTATGCCCAAGGAACAATAAAACGATGTTTACCCTTTAACCTATCAATACCACTACTAGGTCTGTATCTTAAAGAAAGAAAAGAAAAAGAATAAGGTCCTCTATGTACAAAAATATTTGTAGCAGGTCTTTTGTGCTGGCAAAGATTTGTATATTGAAGGGATGCCCATTGATTGGGAATAGCTGAATGAATTGTAATATATGATTGCAAAATACTATTGTGCTAGAAGAAATGGTGACTGACTTATAAGGGACTTGGGAGTTGATTTTTTTTCAAATAAAATAATCCTAACCTTAGAAAGAAAAGAAAAAGAAATGATGAACAAGATCCTTTCAGGAAAAAAAAGAAACCTGAAAAGATGTAAAAGAAGTGATGCAAAGTGAAGTGAGCAGAACCAGTAAAACTCTGTACACAATACTGTATGATGATCAGCTTTGAATGACTTAACTATTCCCAGAAGTACAATGATCCAAGGCAATTCTGATGGATTCATGATGAAAAAAGCTATCTGCCTTCAGAAAAAGAAATGAGGTAGTCTGAATGCAGATGGAAGCATACTTTAAAAACAAAAAAAATCTCTTCATTTTTTTTTTTTTGGTGGGAGGAGAGGGTCTGTGCTTCACAACATGACTAATATGGAAATACGTTTTGCATGATTGCACATATATAAGCCATATCATATTTCTTGCCTTTTCAAAGCAAGAGAATTTTTGGAACTCATAATTTTTAAAAATGAATGTTAAAATTGTTTTTTTTATGTGACTGGAAAAATAAAGTATCTTTTAAAAAGCTTCAAATACTTACTAACCCTATGACCCTAAGTCACATAGTATTTTCTGCCTGAGTTTCCTCACATATTAATTATCAAAATAATATTGCCTACTGTTTAGTATTTTTGTGAAACTAAAATGAGATGTTTGTAAAATACTTTTAAAACCTTAAAACACTATTTAAATGCCAACTTTTTTTTTATTATTATTTCTAGTGCTTAGTAGAGCATCTGGCACATTTTTGTTATTTGAGGACTTTCAGTTTTGTCTGACTCTTGTGACCTCATTTGAATTTTTCTTGGCAAAGATACTGGAATTGTATACTATTTCGTTCTCCAACTCGGTTTATAGATCAGGAACTAAGACTAACAAGGTTAAGAGACTTGTCCAGGGTCACATAACTTGTAAGTGTCTGAGGCCAGATTGGAACTCAGAAAGATGAGTCTTTCTGATTTCATGTCTATCTACTGCACCACCTACTGGCCACTTGGCATATGCTAGATGGTTAATAAATGTTTATTAGTTATTACTCTGTTATGCAAGGTATTTTGCTAAACACAAGAATATAGATTAAAATGAAATTACATCTGCCTATAAGGAACTTACATTCTATTAGGCATATATAAAAAGCCAGTGAGTCAATAAATATTTGGCATGCACTTATTGTGTGCTGAGTACTCTGCTAACATGGATAAGGATAAAATTAATGTGATTTTAGGCAAAATATAGTGAGATATAGGTGTGATACACTGTCCTGTTGTACTTGTTGGACGGTGACAGTAGATTGTGTTTTGTTTGAGAGGTCGTCTTTCAAGAAAGTCACTAATAAGATGGAAAGTTTACAAAGCGGGCAACCAAAGTGTGGTTGAAGAAAAGGGATGTTTGGCCTGTTAAAGAGAAGACTGAGGGAAGGACATGAAATTAATCTTTGATTATTTATCAATGAGATCCTTTCCAGTTACAGATCTATGATTGATTGTTCTTATATTGATTAGGGATTGTCACCGAAGAGAATACCTATGCAGTAGTTGCAACAAAACGTACAAAGAAAATTTAGCCTTGATGTCAGGGTGAAAAAACTTCTGAAAAATTTAAGTTATTTAAATCAATTGCTGAACTGATAATTAACTAATGAAATTATGAAATGGGGCAAGCACAGCCAGGGTCTTTGATTTACTCCCTAGGAAAAAGCATGAAGGCAACAGAAAGCGAGACTGCAATCACACTTTAATAAGGTACAGATGCTGCGAGGTAAAAGGCACAAAAATTACAGATTAAAATGATGTTAAGGAATGTGGCATATAGAGTCAGATGGTGGGTGGAGGTTGAATATGACAAGGGGAAGATAGTGAGAAGGGAAGACTCATTTACATCACCACAGATAAGAACTGGGAGCACTTGAGCCGCATGGACCTAAGGGATGGAAGACTATTGAGGAACAGGAGTGTGAGGTCTCCTTTTGATAGGGTTTTGAATCTTATCTTTGATATCTTGGAGTTGGTTCATTAATGGATCCATAATATCTCAAAGTAAATTAGCAATATTTGATGTTTTGCTGCTTTTGCTGTGGATGACTACTAGTGCTCTTTTTCTCTAAAATGCTTTACATTTATTTCATATTCATTATATATTTATATATGTACATATTTTCTCTCATGATATAATGCAAGCTCCTTAAGAGCAACGGCTGTTCTATATTTGTCTTTGTATCCCTAGAGCCCCACACAGTGCATTGTACTTTGGAAATGCTCATTGATTGTTTGAGTCTATAATGTAAGATAGAGAGCGAAGGGGGAGAAACAAAGTGCTTGTGGAATAATATATGAAAATGGAGACATCATTAATAACTGGCAGGACCAGGGAAGACTATAGATGACACACCTGACTATTCTGACTGAACTGCATCTATAAAGATAATATATAATCTTAATGGTAGATATTAAGGTCAAGTACATCTTGTGATGTACTGGACTTAGCACCTACTGAATTGAATAAATTGCATTATATTGGTCAGTTTTAAGTGTGAATGCTTACACCTTGGAAATTGTAAAACCATACATATCAGGATTTGATTTTATGTTTTGTTGACTGTCTATCCTTAATGGAGAATATTAATAATATACATCAAATATTAAAAAAGTAGGTTGGACATATTTTTCCCCAGAGAGATATTTTTTAAAACACTTATCAATTAAATATTTAGCACTGAGTACATTACAGGAATGGAAAAATGTAAGGCCTTCACAAATTCATGGAGGCAGGAGGTGACACAAAATTTAGAAAACAGTAATCCAATTTGTCTAGAACTTAGAGTACATAAAGTGATAGAATGTGAAATAAGATTGGACATCTAAGTTGAAATCTGATAGGACATTGTCTTAACCTCCATACTTGTTCTTCAGTTTAATGATCATGTTTTGTCTCTGATTCCTTCCTGTTCACCTCCTACTACATTATGTCTATTCTACTTTCATTGTCTTTTCTGCCCATTATGAATGTCTAGTTTGTCACTTTGATAATACCTCGCCTCCCCTGGAATTTTGTCTATTACTTAATCTCAAACCCTCAAACCTTTTCATCCCCTTCCCTTCTGGAACTACTAAATGGAGCTCCATTACATTTTTGCTAATTATTTACAGATGGACCCTCTCCGCTGCAGGACAATTATTTTGCTTTTCTCATAACGGCGACTAAAGTTCTAAAAGGAACTCTCTCCTTTCTAATCAAAATGTCAATTCTATCCTTCCCTATCTCTTTGCGGATGGTCATACTTTCTAATTTACTGAGAAAATTAAGGTAATTTGATGTGAATTCTCTCTTTTTAAGTATTTTCTTCTAACCTTTACTTCCCTCTTGTTTCAAAGGGAGAGAGCCCCTCCTCCTTTACAAAATTAACACTGCCTCCTTCTTCTGTGCCCTCTCTCCTGTGCTCTCCATTACCTAGATCTATCAATTATACTCATGAATCTTTTGTTTCTCTTTATTGACATCTCTCCCTTAGCTTATAAACGTGTGCTCAGATTTCTCAAAAACAAACAAACAAGCAAAACCTAACACAACCTTTTCTTATTGACCATCTGCCTCTTTTAGGTACAAACTATATCCCATTACTCCATTATAATAGCTCTCTCCAGGTTCACTAATTAATCTCTTCTTGATAAGTGCAATAGTCTTTTTCTCTCGCCTCATCTTTCTTGACTTCTTTGTACCATTTGATATGAAGAATCTTTCCATCCTTAATATCCCTCCTCCTCCTTAGGTACTACAATTTATCACTGCCAAAACTATGTTCTTACCTTCCTAATTCTTGTGTATTACCTTTGCTGAATCTTCTATCTCTACCTATCCCTTAAACAAGAAGATTCCATTAAGATCTTCCTTTAATCTCTCTCTCTCTCTCTCTCTCTCTCTCTCTCTCTCTCTCTCTCTCTCTCTCTCTCTCTCTCTCTCCCTCTCCCTCTCTCTCTCTCCTTCTGTTACTTCCTCTATGGCTTTAGTTTTTAGCTCTATGTATGACTTCTAATTTTTCATCTTCCAGTTTTTTTCTCAAACATTGAGTCCTATATTTCAAGCTGCTAAGTTCATATGAATATCATGCTGGTGCCTCAACATCAGCATGAATAAAGCTAAATTTAGTATTCCCCCTCCCCCAGTCTTCCTCACTATCCTTCCAGCCACTCAAGCTCATAACATTGGTATTATCTTGGACTCTTCCCTCTCTTTCTCTCTATATGACCATTCAGGTGCCCATGCTTGTCGCTTCTACTTTCATAACATCTCTTATGTCCACTTTGCTCAATTCTCACTGATTTTAATCTGATTCAAGTCCTCATCACTTCTCCCTTAAGATTATTGTAATAGCTTCCCAACCAGTCCTTCTGACTCAACCCTGTCCCCTTTCCAATATATCCTTCCTACTGTGGCCTGAGTAATTTCCCAAATATACTGTTATTATCATGTCACTTCTTCTCTCAAAAAAATAAATAAATAAAACTTGAGTGAGCTCCCACTGGGTAGCAAATAAAATCAATGCATTTCAACCTTAGCCTCACACAATCTATCTGTCATACACCTCTTGATACTCCTTTTCACATATTTGAAACTATAGCAAAATTAGACTATTCACTGCCCCCTGTTCTCCATAGCATTTTACTGTTTTTCTGCCTTTTATCTCACTGTCCCCTTTACTTGTCATGAATTCTCACTTGGAAGGTCTCTCTTCCTTCAAAGGCATATTCAGATCTTATCTTCTTAAAAAAATGTTCCATATTTCCTCAATCTTTCCACAAGTTGAAAGTGATCTCCATTTGCTGATTTCTGTAGTACATTACCATGTTCTCCTTTGCCCTGTCCCATTCTACCCTGTATCATACTACCTTGCATGTGTGTTACATTTGCCTCTCTTCATCATTGTAGTATGAGTTGTTGGAAGGCAAATATTGCATCAATTTGCATCTTTGTGTCTTTGCTCTCTACCACGTTGACTTATTCATAGTAAACATTTCAATTCCTGTAAAAATTTTTGATATTAAAGAAAACTATGTAACTCAATATTCAATAAACCCTGGAATAATGCAATATTCAGAAAGATTATCTACCTGTAATCTCTCTATCCATAGAGAAGAATGGACTTACCATAGATAAAGGAGATAGCTATCTATTTGAAGGGATTGAAAAGATGAGGTGCTAGCCTGCCTCAATGAATTCCCTCTAGAAATTAGTACCTTTGACTTAAGGCATTATCTTTGTTACAGTGCAAGTTACCAAAAAAAGATGGGGAAGATGGACACATTGATCTAATTGCCATTAACATCTTAGTGTATATTAGTGTAACAATTTTTTTTAATATAATAACCAAATGTCAGCAGATTTGATAGGGATAAAAAATGAGTAAGGTTCAGAGTGTGTTGCACTGCCTAGAAAAGAACAGGGCTCAGGATCAGGGAACTGAGAATTTAGGGGATGGGCAAGAAGAAACAGGGTAGGAGAGAAAAAGGACTCTGACAGGGAAACTGAGTAAATGTGGAAGACAAACCACTGGCATATCAATCCAGGCTGTCTTATTTTGTCAGAATTTTCTCCAGATTCTTCAGGCTATTTTTGCTAGAAAAGTTAAAAATAAGATCTGTTATTGGGAAAAATAAAACAAAACATTAACACTACAGTAGACTGAAGATGGTTTTGTTTATTAGGATCATTAGTAAACCCCAAGAAATAAGATGTTCAAACAGTTCCTCCCCACCCACCCATGGCCTAATTTTTCCCCTTCAGACTGTATGACTCTAAATTGATTTTCAAGATTAAATTAGACTGCCAATAGCTGGGTACAGTGGAAATAAAAGACCACTGAAGAGGGAACAAGGAGACTAGGTTTCCAATTCTGATTCCTGGTCAAACCCCACTGTTGTGACTTTAGACAAAGTTCCTTTACCCTTCTAAAGCTATTAATATGTGTAATGAGGGAGTAGGATCAAGATTTAGAGCTGGAAAGGACTTCAGTGGCCATCTAATCCACCTTCCCCATTTTATAAACAAGGAAACTGAGGCCTGGAAGGTATGGGTGGGAGAGTTAAGTAACTTTCCCATATTGCATGGACAGGAAGCATGAAAGGTAAGACTTGAAAGTGTATCCATTCTGACTTCAGACCTAGCACTTTTTCCATGTATCAAATTAACTCTAAGCCTCTCTCCACTTTTAGTAGGATCATGGCGATAGAATTGTGCTAAAGAACCAGACCAAAAGTTCCATGAGTTTTGGGAATAGCAACTCTCTCTGCCTTTACCTTTCCATAGATTTTCGGTCTTGCCAAGTATTTTCCAAATGTGATGTTATCTGAAGTTCATAATGAAAGTTTATAAATTTATTGGAAGGAGGGGGAAGGAACAAGCATTTATTAAACACCTACTATGTGTCTGGTGCTATGCTAAGCATTATGTCATTTTTATATTATCTTATTCAATCATTGCAACAACTCTGTGAGGTAGCTCCTGATATTATCCCCTTTTTATAGTTGCGAAATCTGACTTTATAAATAACTTGTCCAGGGCTACACAGCTAGTAAGTGTATGAGGCTGGATCTGAACTCAGATATTCCAGATTCCAGGGTCAGCACTATATCTATTGTGTCACCCAAATGTCTCTCTGTGTATAATCATTATTATCCCCATTTTATAGAGTAAGAAACTGAGGCTCAGAGAGATTGTTACTTGATAATATTTTTGGTGGTAGAATATGCACCTAAATCTTCTTATCTAACCAAATGTAGCGCACCACTATTCTGCCATGCTATCCTTCATAGACCCTTATAGAAGTCTCAGTATAGAAGGGAGATAGAAGACCTAGATTCTGGTCCTGACTCTGCTTTTAACTCACTGAATAATATTAGACAAAAGTTTTCCCAATCTAAGTATTTGTAAAATTAGGTGATCTCTAAGAAATCTTTTAATTTTCAATATAATGTTGTATGATGATGACAATGATGCTTCTCCCTCCCCTCCTATCTTCCCTCTCTTCCCCTCTTTCACCTACCTTTTCATGCCTTCCCTCTTCTCCCTTCCTCCCTCCAGTTGTCAACAACTGTCACTGCAGAGTCAGCCAAGCTTGCCGTGATGAAGTTACCTGTTTCAGATAGGAAGAACTGAGAGGAGGCACATGCCAGGCAAGTAAAATTATTGTCATCACCTTCGATAAGACTTCCCAGTGAGACTCCATTGTATACAACCCAAGACCCGGAGACCTGGGAATCACAAACCGGGACTCAGAGCTATCAAGGAGGAGATCAACCCTTATGGAGGAGGGCCCCACTGGGGAATAGCAAGACTGTATTCTCTTCTTTGTTACCTCCTACTGCTCCTGCTTTTATCCTCACCCCTGCAGTCATTATAGCAGGAAAGTAGTCTGTGGAGATGGCAATTGCTTGTGCAGTTGTAGCCTCAGGTGCCTTAGCAGTCAATTACTGAAGCTCCAGAAAAGCAAGTTCTTATTATTAAAGCCCTTGGCTCTGTCAAATGGTTCAAATCTTAGAAAGGAAAAATGGCATTAATGAAATGAATTTCACTGTGTTTTGCCAATATTTCCAGGTGACTTACAGCTGAAGTCTCATATGTGTGTTACCTCCCTCCATTAGAACATGAGCCTTTTACAATTGAGAAAACAAAAAGCAAGAGTGGTCATGTGTCTTTGCCCAATGGCATGGGTCAGGGGTGGGGAACTTGCCACCTCCAGCCACATATAGCCTTCCATATCCACAATTGCAGTCTTTAGGTCTCTGGAGGATCTAGAGGGCTACATGTAGCCTGGAGGCCATAGGTTCCCCACATCTGGCATAGGTATTAGAGATGTAAATCAAGTCTAAGTCTTCCGAAGTTCAAGTTTGATATTTTATCTCCCAAGTCACACTCTCTCTCCTAGCCTTTCAAAGAGAAGAGTTTCATCTTTGTAAGAAATAGATATGTAACTTTGAGGAACACACTTCATCTTTATGGAGCTTAGTTTATTCCTCTGCAAAGTGAAATGTGTAGACTCCATGATCTCTAATGTCGCTTCTAGTTATGCCATTCTATATTTCTGCAGTTATCCATAAGCAAATAAATACATTGTGATCAATGAGCACAAGACCCTCTCAAACACAAGAGATATTTATCATTTTAACTAGGGTATAGAGTTATTTAGGCAAAAAATACATTAAGGTAATAAGCAGTAGTCTTAGAAAAATTTTAATTTTAAAAACCATTCAAAGAGTCAATCAACTATCCATGAAATAAACTTTCATTCAATTCAACTCAATTCAATGTAATTTGATTCAATTCAATAAACACTTGTTAAGTGTTATGTATATGTGGTCTTGAGCTAGACACTGGGAGATATTTAGACATTAGAGATATATAATCCCCTTTTTCCTACCTTATGAACCTTACATTCTAATATGTTACCATTAGATAAATTAAACATCTTTTGTTTCATTGCTTGGGAACTCCCCTTGGTACTAATTTCCTTCATTGTTTCTCAGACCCTCGTATCTTATATGAAGTATTCAGCATTTAGATGCTATCTTAATCAAGTGCAACATTAACTTTCTTGCCGCACAGTTCTCTTTGCCGAAACTCAAAAAAAAGAAGACTTGCATGGTACAATTTAATGATATCTTATGGGAATACTTCACAGTAGACATAAGTTTTCCCTGAGGGATTTTCATTGGTGTTGAATCTTTTTTTCCTCCTAGGATGCATTACTCATTTTAAAGCATGTGGTATTTTAGGATTTCTTCCTCCTTTCCTCTAGCAGCAAGGTGGCCTTGATATTGTAAGAATGTATAGAAATTTTCCAAATCTGTATAGACAATGCCTACATCTGTCATTATTTTTCAAGAGATTGGAGAAAATAAGACCAGAAAATAAGACCATTAGTTATTTAATGAGATTGAAAACTTAGTGGTTGATGAAAAAAATTTATAAAGGAATAAATGTAAATGCATATTTTTAAGCATCTACTAATGTCAAGCATTGGTTTATGACCAATATAACCATATAAAATCAGAGATAGTCACTTCTCTAGAGAATTCCTTCCTTTTCTAATGAGGGACAAGAGTTATTTAGGGGTCATAGAAGGGTAGATTGACACACTTCTAGCAACAGTAGCAGAGATGATTTAATCATGGAGGCAGAACTGGAGGTAAGAGATTATGTTCACACAGCAAAGCAGTTAGCAAAGATGGTAAGAAGATAGCTGAGGAGTAAGGGTCAAAGTGAAACACTGTTGGATCTTACTTGATATAATAAGGTGATCTTGTACAAACCGAACAGTCAGGCAGTAGAAAAATATTTCAAAATTCCAGGGTCTGCTCTCTGGTCTAGTCACCAAGGGTTTGACATGGGAATGTAGTGATGATGTCCAGTGTCTCTCAGTTCCTCAACAGGAAGCCTGAGAGATTGTGACAACTACTTCAATATTCTTTTATAATCTAGGGAACTGCTTTTTAGCATTCTTTTGACATTCCCCAAACCAAAGAATCCATGGCGAAGTAAGAATACTAAAGACCTTGTGACTTACAAAAACAGATGTGTAATGTCTTCCTTCTGAAGTTCAAGTCACTAAATCAGGTTTAGTTAAACCCCAAGGCTCAGGTTACCCTAGCATTTGTAAACAGAGGAACAACACTTTCTTTTCCATCAATTTCTAGCCCTGCTGATAAATTATCAGGATGGATAGGTAATTCTGAAAAATGGTTCACATTATGTGTTTTCAAATAGACCTCTTTTTTATGTGTCTAGACACATCAAGACTCTGACAATGATCCCATTCTTTGAAAATATCTGTCTCATCCCTTATGGTCTGGATGCAGCTGTAGGCCTTATTCAGTAGGGTGTCCCATTCTCTTATCAGAAAATTCACAGTTTTTTCATGTATTTTTTTTTTTTTGAGGAGGGATAAAATGTAGTCATTTAAGAAGAATTTTTAATGTGCAAAAAAGTTACATCCGTACTCTATTTCTTTTAAGAATGCAAACAATTGATTAGAGACAGAAAAAGGAACATTTACAATCCATCTAACAATTCATAAAGAACAACCCCCCCAACAAAAACACCGAACTCTAAAGAGTATGTTTATTTTCAAAGAAAAAAATGACATATCTTTCTGCTTCTTTGTAGCCATTGGTGATCCATGGGTATGGAAAAGAATATATAATGTTAACTGAGTCAAGAAAGGAGTGATCAGTTTGAAAAAAAAATCATATCTCTCAGGATTTTTAGTATATAAGCCCTAGAGTAGCTTAAGCAGTCAATGTCTGTAGCAACTGTGGAGTGGAAAGGGGAAAGAGAAATGAATTTCTCCCTCTTTTCCCCTTCCATTGGTCATGACATCTAGCAGCAGAGAAAGAAAATTCACATTCAGCAATGTGAGTTTGAAAGTTGAATACAATGCAAGCCAAAAGTTAGCTGTGGAAGACTCCTCCAAAAAAGGGAGGATGAGGGAATTTTCCTCTGCTCCTCCGGGTACAGGACTAGTGAGAACCATGTACATTCAAGAAGCAAAGCAATTTCAAGGAGTAGCATCTCTAGGAATCAAGAGAAAGATTGGAGATGAGCAGATCATGGCCACACAATTGAGTAAACCAGCTAGGAGGAGCACTGAGCCAAGAAGAGCTCCCTGATATATCAATAAAGAGAAAAAAGACTTCCAGATCCTGGACTAACAAGAATTTTGAGTTGCTTTTGCCACATTTTTTTGCTGAACATCTGCCTCACTGCCACTGTACTTTAGGATGGTGACCACTTTTCCCAAGGACTCTGTGTATATCTGTAGAATAATGTCACCTATCTATGGGAGGTATATTTTGTAACTACTACTATTATTATCTTTTAAAATATCTTTGCTAAGAGCTAATTAAGTACACTAGTTGATTAGTGAGGGCTCATGAGCGTTAGAAGTATAACCTAAAAGGCTGAGTGCGAGTGCCAGTTGAAGTTGGAGTCCAGAAGAGATATTAATCTCATAATTAGAGGAACTGATGAGAAAGATCATATAACTAGTAGGTAAGAGAGACTGGACTGAAACCTATGTGGTTGAACTCCAAATCTGTCACACTTTACAATATGCCATAGAAATGTGCTTGTTATTTTTCTACATCATCTTCTTACTTTTAGTCACTAAGTCCAAATATTTTCTGGATAGTTTTCTTGTTCTGAAAGCAGAGTAGAAATGAAAACATTAGGGGAAGAAAGAAAAAAAAAACTATTGTAGGAAAAAATCATATAAAGCAAAATGGTATGGACTTAATGAATGTGAAATCATTCTCTATGTATTTAATTTGCTTAATATTCTATTTTCCCCAAATAAATGTAAAAGAGAATTTTAAAATTCATTTCTTAAAACCTTGAGTTCCAAATTTTAACCTGTGTTTCCTTCCATCTCACTTCACTGAGAAGGCAACCAATTTGAAATAGGTTAGACATGTGCACACTTGCAAAATACATTTCCATATTTGACATGCTGTGAAAGAAAACATAGACCTAAGAAAACTAAGAAAAAATAAGGAAAAAGGATTTTTTAAAGAAGTTTTTCAATGTGCATTAAGATTCCTTTGGTTCTTTCTCTGAAATTAGATGGTATTTTTTCATCATAAGTTCATAGGATTTTCTTGTTCTTAGCTATTCCAATAGCTATGTCATTTGCAGCTGATCATTGTCCAGTATTGATGTTAATGTGTACATGGTTCTCCTGATTCTGCTAAGTTCATTTTGCATCAGTTCATGTAAGCTTTTCCAGTTTTTCCTGAGAACATCTTGCTCATCATTTCTTATAGCATAATAGTATTACTTTACAACTTGATAAGCCAACTCCCAATTGATAGGCCTCTCCTCAATTTCCAATTCTTTGACACCACTGAAAGAGTTGCTTTACATATTTTTATACATATGTGACCTTTTCCCATTTCATCCTTTTTCCATCTTTTAGGGATACAGACCTAATAGTGATATTGCTTGGGTCAAAAGATATCCATGGTTTTATAGCCCTTTGGGCAGAGCTCCAAATTACTCTATAGAATGATTGCATCAGTTCAAAACTTTGCCAATTATGGCTTAGAGTCTCAATTTCCCCACATTTTCACCACCATTTGCCATTTTTATTTTCTGTCATATTAGCCAATCTGGTAAGTACTGGCTATTAGAATTGTTTCAATTGGCATTTCTCTGGTCAATAGCGATTGAGAATTTTATGATTTTGATAATTTGATTATTTTGTTTTAAAACTGCCTTTTCACATCATTTGACCATTTATAAATTGACTCATTTGCTATGAATTTGACTTAGTTTTCTATATATTATTATCGAAGCAATTTGCAAAACTACACAGATATGGCCTATATTGAATTACCTGCCTTCCCAAAGGGAATAGGTGGGGAGGAAGGGATGGGGAGAAGTTGAAACTCAAAGTTTTAGGAACAACTCTTGAGTATTGTTCTTGCTGCTAGGAAATAAAAAATACAGGTAATGGGAATAGAAAGTTATCTGGCTCTACAGGACAAAAGAGAAGATGGGGACAAGAGAAGGGAGGGAGGATAGAAGAAAGGGCATATTGGTGAAAGGGGAAATGAGAATGCTGGTGTATTGGGGTGGGGAAGGGGACAAATGGGGAGAAAATTTGGAACCCAAAATTTTGTGAAAATGAATGTAAAAAGTTAAATAAATAAATTTATATTAAAAAAAGAAAGATGTAAAGAACAGAAAGAAGAGTTTCTTTAACTAGAAAGAGTGTATGTACTTGTATTGTTAATTATTTTAATATGACTAAAGATTTTCCCAACCCATTAATGGGTCTGCCTATTAAGGGGAGTTCTATTAGGCAAGATTTTTGGGAAGGACCAAGTCTTGTGTTAATGAGGCACTGGTTCTCAAGTGTTGAGATGCCTTCAGTCTCTAAAAAAGGTATGAATACTCTGAGTTGAGGTTTTAATTTGGGGCTTAGTTTTTGAAGGAAACTTTGAGTCCTAGACAAGGACTCTGGGAACCTGCTAAGGAGCCCCCCAGCTTTGACATTCCAGATGTCATGCTTCCCTGTCCGGTAACAACAGTGAGAACTGTACTTGTCAGGCAGAGGAAGCTACGTCTGTTGATAACTTTGGGTCTTACTGACTGAAAGTGTTTGTTTGGCCAGATGAGGACTCTGGGAAGTTGCTAAGGACCCTCACCCCACCCCCGGTATTAGAATCCAGATACCATGCTTCCCTCTCTGGTAACTATGCTCAGACATTTGGGGTCCAATTATCTATTGAATTCAGGCAGAGGAAGCCATGTCTATTGACTTTTTGATTTCTGTGTATTTTTTTGGAAGTTCAGGGTGCTAACTTCCCTGAGTTAGGTGAATGATACATGTGCTTGATTAAAGTGAAAGTTACTTTCTTTTATCATTGAGGATCGAAGAACCTGTGATAGCAGACCACATGTATATGTTGGGCTGCTTACAGATGCAGTTTCCGACTACCAACTTCCCAATCCACCTTCCCTTCTCTCAGTGACCTCTTCTCTGATATTCTTCTCCTGCTATTTTCCTATATAGTAGTATAGATTTCTATACCCAACTGAATGTGTATCTTATTCCCTCTTTGAACCAGTTCTGATTAAAATAAAGTTCAAGTACTCCAATCTACCTTCCCTGTCTTCCTCTCCACTGTAAATGGTCTTTTGTGTCTCTCTTATATGAGATAATTTAGCCCATTCTACCTTTCTTCCCCCTTCTCCCAGCCCTTCCCAGTTCCTCTTTCCCATACCTTAATTTAATTTTTTATATACTATCTCATCATATTCAACTCACACTCATACCCTCTGTCTATGTATATTTTTTCTAACTATTCAAATAATGAGAAAGTCCTTAGGAGTTGCAAGTATCATTTTTGTAGGAAGGAATATAAACAGTGTAACCTTATTGAATTCCTTATGTTTTCTCCTTCCTGTTTATTTTTTTATGCATCTCTTGTTTCTTTTATTTGAAAGTCAAATTTTATATTCAGCTCTGGTCATTTTTATCAAGAATGCTTGAAAGTCCTCTGTTTCATTGAATAGCATTACCCCTCCACACACACACACACACACACACACACACACACACACAATGACTATACTCAGGTTTGCTGAGTAGGTGATTCTGGGTTGTAATGCTAGCTCCTTTGCCTTCCAGAATATTGTATTCGAGGTTCTTTTTTAAAATTACTTTATTTATTTTTAGTGTTCTACTATCACTTCCATATATCTTAGATTTTTTCCCCCTCCCCTCCCCACTCCTCCCCTCCCTCTCCCCTCCCTCCCTGAGATGGTATCCAGTTTTATATAGTTAGTACACATACATTCCTATAAATGCATTTTCACCTTGGTCATGTAGCATAAAAGAATTGAAATAAATGGGAGAAATCATAAAACAAAACAAAACATAATACAGAAGAAAATGGTCTGCTTCATTCTGCAAGCAAATTCCATAGTTCTTTCTCAGGATATGCAAAGGCATTTTGCCTCAAGAGTTGGGAATTTAATGCAGAAGTTCTTAAAGCTTGTGTTAACCTGACTGTGGCTCCACAATATTTAAATTGTTTCTTCTAGTTGTTAATATATCTTTGACCTGGGAACTCTGGAATTTGGCTAAAATATTCCTGGGAGTTTTCATTTTACGGTCTCTTTTAGGTGGTTATCTGTTTCTATTTTACCATCTGGATCTAGAACATCAGGGAAGTTTTCCGTGATAATTTCTCAAAATATGATATCCAGACATTTCGTTTTTATTGTGGCTTTCAGAAGTCAAATAATTCTTAAATCATCTCTCTGTGGCCTATTTTCCAGGTTAGTCCTCCCCTCCATGAGAAAGTCCACATTTTTTTCTGTTTTTTCGTACTTTTGATTTTGTTTTATTGCTTCGTGATATCAAAGTACACTAATTAGCTTCTACTTTCCTAATTCTATTTATATATACATACATACATATATATATATACTATATATATATATATATATATATATATATATATATACATACACCTTCATTGAGCTTTTGTACCTCCTTTTATACTTGGCCAATTTTTAAGGAGTTCTTCAGGGAATTTTGTACATTTTTTTTCTTCTCATCCATCCAGTATTGCTTTTTATGTAGTTTTTCTCTTGAATGAATTTTTGTACTTCTTTTACCATTCAGCCAATTCTGTATTTTAGGTGTTATTTTTGTCACTATTTTTTTGCCTCCTTTACAAGCTGTTGACTTTTTTTCAAGATTTTCTTGTATCACTGTCATTGCTTTTTTCCCTGGTTTTTCCTCTACCTCTCTTATTTCATTTTTAAAATCATTTTTGAGCTATACCAAGGTCTCAGGTCAATTCACATTTCTTTCTTTGAAGCCTTGGATGTAGCCATTTTTATTTTGTTGTCATCGTCTGAGTTTTCATTTTGATCTGCTCTGTCACCATAACTTTCTATGGTCAGAATCTTTTTCTGTTGTTTGCTTATTTTCCCATCCAATTTCTTGAATTGAATTTTATATTAAAGTTGGACTCTGCTTCTAAAGGGGGAACCATGCCAAGCCTCAGGTCTTCTTGTACAACTGTTTTCAGATCTAGTTCTAGAGATCTGTAAGTGCTTAATTTTTCCAAGCTTATGATATGATCTATGGAGAGATCTATACATTTAGTCTTCTGAGCTGTGCTCTGGTCTTGAGCGATCACAAGCACTTTTTTTCCTGCCATGGAAATATGATCAGGGCCCTGATTCCTGTATAGCTGCAAACTCTATCATACTAGTGCTCATATTCACCATGAAACTGCAACCCAAGACTTCAACTTGTGTGCAAGTATGGGTAATGCAACATAGTCTGCCCTTAGTGAGAAAAAAGAGACCTCAGTATTCTCCTTCTCACCAATTGTTCAACCCCTCTTACCATCTATGATCTTAGAGATCAGGAATGAACTGCTGCCTGCAATTTATTAAATTTCCCTCAAGCACTACCACTGGTTTCCTGTGGCCCTGTCTATACTGTAGCTTGCCCTGGAGTGTACTCCACTCTAAGTCCATTATGATGGAACATCCCTGCCAACTGTCCAATTTGTCTTGGGCTAGAAAACTGTTTCACTCTGTCCTTTTGGTGGTTCCGATGCTCCAGAATTTGTGGTGAATCATTATTTAAAGTTGTTTAGAAGGGAATTGGGGAGAGCTCAGATAAGTTCCTGTCTTTTCTCTGCCATCTTGACTCTGTCCTCTCCCATGTATGTATGTTACAAATGGTTTTGGTTAATATTTTCATAATCCTATATTGCTGTTATAAAAGAAAACTAAATATCTTAGTCTTATTTATTTAAATTGATTATATTAACCTTTTTTATATCATCTACATTTCCTTTATATCCTTCTTTCCCTCAAGAGAAGGTAATGCCTATAACAAAGACTTTTTAAAATTAAAAAAAAGAAGAGAAAAACAATAATGTATGCTATTCCACACCAATGATTCCCAACCTCTAAAATGAAGCAGAAGTATATAGGTTTTGATCCTTTTTTGAGGACAAACATTCTTTACAATTTTTTGGCATTCAGTTTTGGTTATTTTGTGATTGCTGTTCATTCCATTTAAATTTTTCTAGCCATTGTATATATTGTTTTCCTGACTCTGCTCACTTCGCTCTGAACCCATGTATGTACGTCATTTCTTATTTGCCTGTATTCATCATATTTGTTATTTTTTACAGCACTGATATCCCATTACAATGATATACTGCATTTTTTTTAAGCAGTTCTCCAAACAATTTGTTTCTATGTTTATTTGTTTGTCTTTTACCACAAGAACGTGTTCTTTAAGTATTTTACTGTATACAGAGCCTTTAGTGTTAGTGATCACCTTAGGTTATATGCTTAGAAATTGAGTCTTTGAGTCAACGATATGGAAAATTTAATCACTTTATTTACATAATTCTAAATTGCTTTCCAGAATAATTGTTAACAATTCACAAATTCATCATCAGTATAACAAATCTGTCATCAGTTTATCAGTGTTCATGACTTTCTACAATCCCTGACTATTCTTGTATTTTGTCATCTTCAGGGTTGTTATGATTTATGGTTCTCTTAAAGGTTAATTTGAGCCCTTGTTTGGATAAGGATATCTCCTTCCTATTCATAGCTCTAAAACTCTCTATCAATTATTTTTCTTCTGATTTTTTATGAAATGATCTTTAATATTCAGGTCATGTATCCATTTTTAATTTGTGTTAAGCACATACAAAAAAATAGTAGCATTGCATTTTGACAGTCCAGCCCTCTCCATTCCCATAAATATTACTTTAGCACATATGCCAATCTCCATAGAAAGGGAGATTTACTTATTGAACACATAGGGGGAAAAAGTACTTATTTACTATTACAAGGAATATTATGTATATTCATAAAAGTGCATTGTGTTGTGCAGATATTTTATGAGGAAAATGCTTAGTAAATAGTTACCAGTTTTTAAACAACGCAATTGATATTCTTGGTGGTAGGGAATATATCATTACCCCTCTCCTCAGTCTGAATGGACGGACTCTAAATACTGGAAAGGAAGACCTGCCAATGGCCTCTCTGGAACCCACTACCCTTATTGAGAGAGAAAATGAAAAGGATAATAGTGTAAGCATGATGTCCGACTTTTATTCCTAAACTGCATTGAACTGTGTGCTCCAAGCAAAGTTTTTCAAAAAAGTTATGCATCACATCCTTAGTTTTATGACAAAATCTTCCCTGTGATCTTCAAATACTATAGCCTTGCCTTTTGCTTTTAGAGGTCAAGGTTAAGATGGCGCTTTAAATGCATTTTCTAGATAAAGTCCTTTTCAGAATATATCAAGATATATATTCAGAGCATATTCAGAAAAATTTTGGATCTTCTTGCTTTCTCACATGCACATACATGGACACATACATGCACCCCTCCACACATACACACGGAAACACGTGGTATTTGAGAGTAAAGTGCAATATACTACCAATGAAGAATTGCGCAAGGGAAGTGCAGCAAGAAATGTCATCAGAAAGATATAATTAGAGAAAATGAGGGAGGCAGCTTACATAGTGAAATCAAGTCGTATCTGAGAATTGTATGTTACATCAGTTTTTATGCAATATGAAGTGATCTAGGAGAAATTGCCTATGTACTTTGTTTGAACGCCTTCTAAGTCTTAACAAGGAAAAAACATAGGGAGTAGAGCACAGGAAAAAAAGATGTGATGAATTTCAATCCATTGCTCTGAAGGGAACATACACTTAGATAATAGCATAGATACCTCAAAGTATTTTAGTGTATGCAAACATCCCTCCACATATACATATGTATGTACATAAATGCATATATATCTTGTGTGTATTTGTATACATATATATGTATACTTATGCAAAGTACAGCTATGTAATTCTTTCAGCAAGCATACATCTCCAGGTTTTATGCCTCATCTGATGTTTATTTTCAGAGGGTTATTGAAAAAGGTTATTTCTGTTATTGCATATATAAAGGAATTGTGAGTTACTATGCCCACTAAAAATATTTGCCACAGTGAAAAAGGAGATCCTCTGCAAAGTGCAGATTAAGGACAGATTACTTGGGCCTTCTATTTCTTTCATTATTTTTTTATGTCTGATAATTTCTTGATTTCTCATGAAGTCATTGTTTCCATTTGCTCCATCCCAATTTTAAGGAATTATTTTCTTCAGTGAGCTTTTGGACTTCCTTTTCTATTTGGCCAATTCTGTTTATAAAGGCATTCTGCCCTTAAATGGCATTTTGGACTTTTTTGGCCTTTTGGGTTAGTATATTTTTAAGGTGTAATTTTCTTCACTATTTTTGCCATATCCTTTAGTAAGCTATTGATATGTTTTTCATGATTTTTTTGCATCACTCTCTTCCCAAATTTTCCTCTACTTCTCTTACTTGATTTTCAAAATTCTTTTCAAACTCTTCCATGGCCTACAACCAATTCATATTTTCCTTGGAGGCTTTTGAAATAGGAGTTTTGACTTTGTAGTCTTCTAGTTGTGTGTTTTGATTTTCTTCATCACTAAAGTAAGATTCTATAGTCTATAGGGTTTTTTACACTGTTTGATCATTTTCTCAATGATTTTCTAACACTTTATTAAGATAGGACTCTGTCCAGTGTGCAGAGTGTCCCATCCCAAACTTCAGAGGTTTTGTGTAGCTGTTTTCAGAAATTTTTCTAGGGACCTGTAAATTTTCAGTTCTTCCAAGTTGGCATGATCAAAGAAGAGGTGTTGACTCCTTTCCTGACCTATGCTCTGGTCTGTGAGTGATCACAATAAAGTTTTTCTGTCCTAGAAGTGAGGAAGATTTCCCCCCCACAGCCACAAGCCCTGCCACAGCAGTGCCCCTTCTCACCCTAGGACCACAACCTAGGACTGCAACCCAGATGCAAGCAGCGATAAAGCAAGAGAATATTACCTCAGCACCAACAAAGAGATCCCCCTCTGATCAACTGCTCAATTCCTACACCATCTGTAGCCCAGGAGCTCTGGAAGGAGTCACTGCTGCCGCCACCACTTCTGCCACCCAAGTTCAACAGACCTTTTCCACTGACCTTCTTTACTGTCTTTGGCATTTGTGAACTGAAGGTACTGGGAACCAACACAGATGCCAGTGATTCAGTCCCCTGAGGCCTGCTCAGGCCCTATCTATGCTGGCACAACACACCCTGGACTTTGCTCCTAGCCTGGTGTGATAGACCCTTCCTATCAACCTTCCAAGCTATCTTAGGCTAGAGATTTGCTTTACTCTATCATTTTGTGGGTTCTGCAGCTTTAGATTTTGTTTAGAGTCATTTTTACAGGTATTTTGAGGTTTTGGGGGGGAAACTTAAGTGAGACCCTGTTTTTACTCCACCATCTTGACTTTGTCCCAGATTCCTTGTGAATAATAAGATCCCCCAGATTCTCCAGAGTGTGATTGACATTGTGCTGATTGTACCAAGTTCTAAAGCATTGCAGTGCATCCTTGAAGAAATCAGTGGTCAGAGTTTGGCCAATTCATTCACACAGAGAAGACAAATGGAGAAAGAATAGCTATTTTCCAGATTTCAACATATATCTCTCAGACATGCTACAGAGATTGTCCAACACTATGTGTGTGTATTGGTAAATAGATAGATGTAGATATAGATAAACAGCTATATCTTCAAATTTATCTACTTATCTATCTTTTATGTACCTATGTATCTATAGCTATCACTTATCTATCTATCTATCTATCTATCTATCATCTATCTATCTATGTATATATGTATGTATCTGTCTATGTATCTATGTATTTATCTGTCTATATCTCAAGGACTTGAGCAGGCAATGCAAATGAGTAAGTTGGGCCCAGAGTTGAAAAGGTGGAAGAGAATAGGCTTAATCACTTTCAGGAAATTTCAAGGTAGTATTGCTGACCTTAAGCTTGCCATAATCGCAATGTATCATCTTTTTAATAAAAATGTCAGTCAGTCTGCTAAAATTTATTAAGTACCTAGTATATGTCAGGCACTATGCTAAGCTCTAGAGATAAAAAGAAAAGTGAAATTATAAGCTGTTCCCTCAAGGAATTCGCAGTTTGATAGTTAAAACAACATGCAAAGAAATGCTATAAATAAGATATATACAGAATACACTGAAGTAGAGACCTCAGAGACAAAGTATTAAAACTTAAACAAACAAAAAAAACAGGATTGGGGAAGTTTTTTCCAAAAGGTAGGATTTTTACTCAGATTTTAAGGAAATCAGGTAAGGAAGAAGAAGAACATAAAGTGGAAAAATATTCAAGGCTTGTAGGATAGTCAGTGAAGGTAATAATCAGTGATATTGAGTCAGTCAGGAGAGGACTGTCAAATGCAAGGAATAACAAGGAAGTCAGTATTGCTGATTTGTAGAATAAGTGGAGGCGTATCAGATATCAGAAGACTACAAAGGTAGGAAATGGCCAGGTTACAAAGACTTTAAGAGTCAAATAGAAGATTTTGCATTTTATTTTGGAAGTAATAGAGAACAATTGAAGTTTATTGAGTACGTGGATGATGTGGTCAGGCATGCGTTTGAGGAAAATCAATTTGACAGTTAAAATGAGGATGGATCAAATCTTTGAGAGACTTAAGCCTTGGAAACCATCCTACAGATTATTACAATATGTTAGGTATGAAGTGATAAGAGATTTCATTGTGCAAGAGGTTGATTATAATGCCAAAAGAAAAAGGAGGCATAGATGAGAGATGTTACAAAGATAGAATTTGAAAGACTAAGAACAGGAAGAGAAGACGTGAGTGGCCTGGAACCTGCATGTGTGGAGCAAACTGTTGAATCAATGAGATCAGGCACCCACTTTGAGTGAATATGATTTATATTTATGAAAAAATGCAAAAACTATATAGGCTAGCTAGGTGTCACAGTGGATAGAGTGTGGGGCCGAAGTAAGCAAGGCTCACATTCATGAATTTAAATCTGGCTTTAGCACTTATTGGTTGTGCATCCTGGGCAAGTGATTTACCCTTGCTTGCCTCACATTTGTAAAATGAGAAGGAAATGGCAAACCACTGTAGTGTCTTTACCAAGAAAACCCCAAATGGAGTCACAAAGAGTCAGATAAGTCTGACTGAACAGCAAGAAGCACAATCTATATAATTATATCCTTTCATGTTTCTGAGGATTAATTGAATTGTTTATTGGTATACTGACATTTGAATATATCAGATTTCATTCAAAACAAAACAGGCTGAAATACCTTGTCTCCTTTTAAAAGAGAGAATAACTATAAACATACATGCAATTCCTCTTGTAATTATTATTTCCTCTCTCAATTTTTTCTCCTCTCAATGAAATGATTTATTTACCCATGGAATATTTATTTATTCCATTTTCCTTAAACAAAGATGCTGAAAATGACAAGACTACTTCATAAACGTGTTTGTGGCAAAAGTAAACTTTCTTCCTGAAATTAACCTAGTCTGTTTCATTCACTACGAATTGAGGTAATAGATGATTTTCAGCATAGCTCCAATTCAATGTAGCTTCTTCCTTAACTCAGACAATCTTTTCACAAGATCATTCTTCTGTGGGTAGAAACCTTTCTAAATCTCTAATCCTACCACATAGCTTCCAGTAAAGGCCAAGAAGTCTTTACTGACATTTCTAGCACACAAATATACACACAAACACAAAACACACATGTATACACACTCAGTACACATCAACTGCTTGCAAACAACAGGGATAGCAGCTGTCATCATCCTTATTTTAGAACATTCAAAAAATGCCCCTGATTTCTTAGCTAAGTATGCTTGGACTCAGTTCAGTTTAGAGCAGTTCTTTTCTACTTGTGAGAGTGGAGGGGTGTGTGTGTGTGTGTGTGTGTGTGTTTGTGTGTGTGTATGTGTGTGTCTAAATGTCCTCTAATGATCAAGGCATTTCAGAAAAAGTGGGAAGCTATTTATGTCAAGCAATTGGCCTGAGTTCTGACCTCTTCAGTTTTTCATGGCATTCCATGTTTGTTTGATGGATAAATATGAGTTCACTGGGTTGGGGAAACTGAGGCTGTTGACTTTCAAAATCTTTCTCCCAGCAGACAAGTTTAATCAGTATAGGCAATACAATGAGGCATGAAATAGTTACTTTGCATTAAGAAGCAATACGATTTATTCCCTGAAATGCCTAAAAAAATGAACAAATGCATTTTAGAAGCAAAAAAGAACATGTATTCTGTGCTGTAGGCTGCGATTAGCTCAGCATAACCAAAGAAGTTACAAAATCATTTTTAAAGCTATACCTGTTCAGAGGGTTTTTGGTATAAAGTTTATGACTTTATGAGAAATTGGAAGAGAGAGGGGGAAGAGGAAGAGAGAGAGGTAGAGGAAGAGCGACAAGGAAAAGAGATGGTAAAAGGGAAAGGTGAGAATTGACATGTAACAGAGTAAGCCTAACATTAAAGTAGAAAGTTTGGAGAAGGAATCACATATGTTTTCTGTAAGAAAACCAAATTGTATCCATTATTTTGGGGTAAATAAAAGCTAACTGACCTATTTCTGCTCATCCTAAATTTCATTAAATCTTTCCTGATCTGAGTTTGAAAAAATGGTACTGTTTTAGGAATTGGGATCCCTAATTTAACAGATTTTGAAAAGAAATCATTCTTGTTTTATCCCCCACCTTAAATAACCTTTTCTTTGTAATTTCTCTCAATAATATAACAATAATATTGTTATATCTAATAAAACAATAATTCGTTGTTTCTTTATTTGAGTCTTCTTCCTAATAATATGCTTCCTGATTTTGATTTTCTTTGTCTTTACATCAACTTTCTTATCAATTTCTTTAACTCTTTATTTCAACTGTATTTTGCTTTGCAAAATGGTGTTTTGAAAGTTTTGGGGGGTCTTAATTGTATTAATGTGAAAAATAATGTATGTTTTAATAATTCATTTAGATAAAGGTGATATAAATATTTTCTTTCTGAAAAAATATTATTAATGCTTTTGCCATTAAATTTGAATCATTCCTGGAAATTCTACAAATCTTCTCCAAAAGTAGATCATGTTTTATAAGAAAGGCAGAAAACAATTATTAACCACTTATTATGTGCCAGACATTATGCTAATAAAGAGAAACAATAAAGCAGAAAAATACTTGATTCATTGAATACAAGTAATAATATAGATAAATTCTTTCTTGCTAGTTTACCATCTCTCTGCCTGGGGTGGAGTTTTCTCTAGAACCAATCCAGATTTTTCATTTATTCTATGTTCAGCTTCCTTTTTTATGATCTTTCTTTTACATTGTTTAAATCTTTGCATTTCTAATTATTATGGCTATCCCAGTTTTAGACTATATCTCTTCATACTAATTTTTGAAGTTTCACGTGTCTTCCTTTCACTGTACAATTCCATTCTATTTATAACACTCTATTTTCCTTTGTTTTGTTTTCCCCCACCCAACTGATGACATGGAAACTGATTTTCTTTGTGGGTTTTTGCTACTACAAAGTTGACATATAGAGATTGTCCCCTCCAACTCTGACTTCCTTGGGTCACAATAGGGAAATCACTCACTCAAAAGTACAGAAAATTTAACCTTTTTCTTGAATAATTTCAAATTTATATCCATTATCAATGGAATAATTCATAGTACGTGTTTGCATGCCTTGTTTTCCACAGCACCTCCAACATTAAATATTTCCATTGGGCAGAAGCTGTAGAAATGTACAAGATATAAAGACAAACTTCAAGAAGTGGAGGTTTTCAAAATAAGATGATTTAGGCATTCCCTCCCTCTCTGCATTCCCACCTTGGAATGCAGATATTACCATTCCTTTTGAACCATTTGCCTTCTCTGAGAGAGAAAAGGGAGATTCAAAAATCAACATCTTTAATCAGTTCTCCATCATGGAAAGTTCAGGAAGGACTCATTTGCTCGCAAACATATCTCTTATCTCAGCCTCTGGATGTTCTCATGACAGACACTGGACAAAGATGGAAACCCTATAGCTAAGCTCCAGTGGCTGCTCTAATTCCAATAGCCCTGTCTACATGTCTACAATGAAGTCTCTTTCAACCTCAGGGAACATAAAATCCAAGCTCACTTGTTTAACAAACACACATACTTCATCTCTAGGGAAAGGGAAAGGTAACATTGACTCCTTAGTAAGTGAATCAAAGCTAATCTAAAAATTTCTGTCCTAAATATCAAGCTTTATCCTTGCTGCTCTAAATTATTTTGTAGAGGGAGTACTAACACTCTATTAGGATTACTATGAGGGACGTGGAGAATTTATAATATGAAATACAAGATATGTACCGTATGTCATGCTAATTACAAAATCAGCTGGATTGAAGGTAATTAGAGCCAGATATGACAAGTTGACAAGCACAATATAGAATGAGCAAATGCATAGACAAGGAGAGGAGGCAGTTGCACTCCAGGACATGAAAGTAGGGTATAGGGATTTTTTCTAGATTAGGTCTTTAAATGAACCATGTCCTACATAAACTCATTTAAACCTATCTTAGATGCTAAGAAGCTGCCGTGGTCCCTCTTGCAACACATACCAGAATGATTTCTACTGTGTGTAAAACAAGGAGGGAAAGCACAATTTGTATTGAATATAGAAATAGACATGTTGGCACCTTCTGGAAAGCTGATTATTTTCTCACAATCTTATTTAATATGAAGGACTCAACAATAAAGATATTTATGATGAGTGGTCATGGATCACATAAAAGATCTGTGTACATACTGCATCTTTTTAGTATTTTTTCTTGGAAATAAATCATAGTTTTTATAAATTAAACCCAGAATCATAAAATTGCTTAAGGGATTCTTTGTTTGCCATAATTAAAGATATCAAAATTAAGCTGGTTTATTTTACATGTTTTTATATCATATTTTGGAGAATTCTAACAGTTAAATCAGATTAGCATTAGATCAAATGTCCTTAAGTCATTCTACTATTCTGGGGTTTTAGATCATTCCACAGGCCAAATTCCCTCACTACTTAGCATCGTTTAAGGTAATTAAAAAGGGAGTTTTTTAGTTGAATATTTACTTTTATTCTTAAATATTTCTTAAAAGCAGTAACAATATATTGCTACCCCCCATCATGACCACTTCTGATTAAAATTCCCATTCAACTTCCCACAACATAATGTCTTCTTTTCTATCAAATATTCATTAAAGTGTGAATAATTTTGACCTATAATTCTTATCATTCTGTGCAAAGGAGGGACGTGGATTTCCTCATCTCTTTACTGGGTTAAGGTGAGGTAGGAAAGACTTTTAACTTTGAAATACAAATTGTTTTGGTTTCATGTCAGTATTCTTTTTACTTGCATCATTAAGATCATTGTTTTGTTTCCCTGTTTCTACTTATGGCAATCTATACCAGTTCACACAAGTATTTTAATTTTTTTTAAATTTCATTTATTTGTCATTTGTTTTAGTATATTAATATTTGTTGTATTAATATATTGCAATTTATTCAATTATTCTCATTTGAGGAGAAATCATTATGATTCCAGTTTGCTGTCAGCGTGAAAAGAACTGTTAGACATGTTTTGACGTCTGTGAGACCATTCTTTGTGTCTTTGGCCATGATGGGATGTATGTGTAGCAATATGACTTCTAGCCAATGGCTACGAGCAGCTTAGGAACTTTTCTTAGGTAATTTCAATTTGTTTTTCAGAATGGTTGGAATGATTTTTAGCTTCACCAACAATATTCTAGTGGTCACACATTTTTAAAATCCAAGACTGAGGAAGTTAGAATGTGCTAAAATATCCACAAGCCTTCAACAACCTTTGTTCTTCCCTTTAAAAAGTTCTATCTGTTAAAATGGTAAAGAAAAAAAACTACAAATTGAGGAGCATATGTATATATCTTTGTTTTGGGCCATGTGTGAGTAAATTGAGGAGCATATGTATATATCTTTGTTTTGGGCCATGTGTGAGTAACATGTCCTTATCTCTCTACCAACTAACTGTCCAACATTTCTAAAAAACAGAGCTAGTTTGTATGTGTGTGTTGTGTGTGTGTTTTGTTTTGTTTAACAAGACGCTGAACTCACTACTTGAACTCACTTTATGAGTCTTGTGGATTGGGAAACTTCTGAACATAATAGTGGTGAATTTTGGCAGATGGTATCCTAAAGTCACATATTCCTACAAACATATATAATCTTCTCTTATTTCCTCTTTATCCCCACAGGCCATGTTATCTAACAACAGAAATTCTCCTCTAGTAAGAGTAATACTTTTCCTCGGTTTGTGATTCCCTGAGTTCAAGAAAATTTAAGGAGCAACTGAAACAGTAGACATACACTAGCCAATCAGACATGGACAAAAATAAGCCATGATTTAAGTGAGGTAACAACTCATAGGAACATAACTCCTGGAAAAAAAGAAGAGGAATGATTAGACACAAGGGAGTACTAGCCTTCAAAATCAAGAATGTATTGTGAAAGGATTCCCCAAGGAGAGAAACAATGCAATTGAAGCCTTGTTATGCTAGAGAAATTTGAGACTTTGGCCATCTATGTTGCCTATTTGCTTGTTTCACTATATAATACAATTTATACTTCATTTCTAACCTACACTGTACATATTTGTGAGAGTATGTGCCAGGATATGGGAGAATAGTTCATAGATACAATTCTGACTATGCCATTTTTTTTAAATACCTTGCCTGTAAACTCATTTTATCTACTGTTTGATTATTAATTGGAAACAGATCAAAGGGAGTTAATAGACCAAAGTTTCAGGATCTTGAATCCATAGGATGTCTCAAGATCCTGGGAATAGTAATCATTGTCTTATGTACACATCCTATAACTTGTGAGTGTGGAGTTGGAAGTGATGTTATACAGAAGATACTATGGGATTAATTCCAAAATTCCAAAAAGTAGTAAAAAGTATTGCTCTTCAGATATATTTGTATGTTGACATTAGTTGCTATAAAGTTTTTCTCTATATTTATATCATTGAGGTGATTTATGAAAGTATAACAAAAATGAAAATCTCTCTAATGTAGCTATATCTTTTATCTTCACATTTATTGAAATAGAGAAAAAAGATGAAAATAAAAATAGAGGAATTACTGACTTGCTGAAGTATAGTAACATAACAACTTAGATGTTTCTTCCTTATGCAATCTAGAATGATGAGGTGAGAAACGTGGACTTAAACTTCTAGGCCAGGCAGAGACAGAAGTGATCCATGGTTCACATGAGAGCAAATGGTTTTCTGGCTACTAAGAAGTAAATGGAAGCAGCAGGAGGAACTTATGTGATGTGTTACTCTCTGCTTCTGAAATTCATGAAAAATAATAGAAATAAATCAATCTTTAATAGATAGGGAAACTGAAGAAGGTTAGACAACGTATCCATAGTTCTGGAGGTAAGAAGTATCAGAGTCAGAGTTTGGATCCAATTCTTTGGATTGCAAGTCTAGCATTCTTTCTATTTCACATTCTGCTCTAACTAAATGACCTTTAAGCTTCTTTAGACTCCATGAGAAAGAATAAAGGTATTGTCACTTGTGAATATCTCAAGGGTAGTATGAAATATCATTGTTGATGACTCTGTTCCAATAGAAATATATTACCTGGTTTAGGGAGAGCTATCTGTACTAGTGTACAAGTTCCAACCTTTATTTGAAAATGCCAGAGATATTTTTATTAGTCATAAAAAAGAAAAGAACTTGAGATCCTTATGGGATCATTAATGCACAGGGTTCCATAAACATCTTCAAAATGATATCAAGGGAGGAGAAGGAAATCAACCATTACTTTCATACGTGACATTTTATTACAGTCTAAACATCAAAAAGTTTGGAAAGATTGGAGCTTGAAGGAAAAGTTTTAAAAGGGAGACAGGTATTTGTGAAATAATTCTGATGTAAGTAATTGCTTTCAGTTTGATCGGATCTTGATTTTCCAGCAGTCAGACAGGTAAGCAAAGGTTTGTTAATTGGAATTCTAATATGAGATACTGAGATACCTCGATGTGATGAAGCATGAAATGGAAACCACAAAGGATATTCTTACAGCACTCACGTGGCAGCAAAAACACATAGGGCTCCTTTTTTATTGTTAGCAGGAAAAGATTCCCAGAGCAAAGGAGAATGTATCAGAGAGAAAGGAAAATTTTAAAGGAAAATTTAAAATGGAATAATCATCCTAAATGCAGTTATACTAACTCACAAGGAACTACTTAAAGAGGCTTCTTAAAGTATCAAAGTATCAGAGCAATATTATGGACCACTGGCTCTGTGACTGGAAAATTACTGGATTTGGAAACCTATCTTCTGATAAGTATTCAATCCTGTCACTCATTATCTGTGTCACTTTGGCTAAGTTGTTTAATCTCTTTAGGCCTCATTGTCCATATATGTCTAATAAGGTTTTGGACTAGGTGACTTTTAACATTCTTTCCAGTTGTAAATCAATGATCTTATTTTTTTTTTACTACCTTTGTAGTCAGAGGTGGGATTCTCAGTCTTTCTGGGGAAGTCCTACTGTTCCCTTCCCTAAGAAACCCTAGAGACAAGGAGAAATGAAAGGGTATTAAAATGGGAGAGAAAAAAAGATGTTTTCTAACTTGCCATTATGCCAACAGTACCTGAGTCCCCACCAGACATCCCTTTGAGGGCTGTGTTGGTGGTTGGTGGTTAGTCTTGAAGGCTAACAATGACCTCAATGGATTCTATTACAAATTTTTATAATAGAAAAAAATCAAGCTAAAAGAAACAGGTGATCATGCTTTAGAAAGTTTCCTTAGGACAAACATCATTTGATGACCTGAAATGTTTCACTGACCAAACTTATTTAATATGGTATAGAAAGCATCATTGTACTGTTGCTGAGAAACAGGTCCTAAATATCTAACACGGATCTCTAATAACCATGTTTCAGTCTTGTTCCAGAGTTCATACCTATTCTTCTAGATATCAGTGTATCTGTGACAATACCTGTCACAAAGATATTTTCAGTGAAAAATTGAAGTTATCTGAAGAAATAGAATAGCTTAAACCATGATCTTTCTTCTCTATGACATCAATCTGAATTAAGGTTGTCTCAGAGACTTCTGACATTAATATATTCAATCATGTAAAATGAAGTAGGGGTTTGATTCTCCCACTTCTTGGAAAAAAGCTAAAAGATTTGGAAATGCAAAAAATCTTATACGAGTCCATGCCAGTGTAAAGAACATAGATCTGAAAAGAGATTGAATTCAGAATTAAATTCTTGACTTTTCTTGCTGACAATTTCATCTTTTTGGAAGGTGAGGAAGTAACAAAGAGAACCACTGTTCAGGACCCAATTTTGCTCAACAAAGAACTAGCTGGGAGAATGGAAGTGATAGAACTGTAGGAGAAAGAGACATGTCATCTTTGAGTTCATAATAACAAAGGGAAAGAATGTTGGACATACTGAAATATGTACCCTTTAGGAAAGTAGATATCGTCAAGTTCAGAGAAGAAACAATGGTTTCAGATGCCTAAAAGGAATACAGTTCAAAAGGGACTGGCAGCTCTCAGAAAGGGAAATTCTGAGAATAGTCTCAAATTATTCTTCTGAGGAAGAAAAGGGGAGATAACTTTTAAAAAGAATCAGTGTAGATGCTTTCCAATTAACTCAAATTTTAAAATGATATGCATAAAAGAAAGGAAGGTTTCATAAACAAATAAGAATACAAATCAGAAAAATGTAAGTATAGGAATAATATTTGAAGATTGGTAAATATGCTGTGAAAAACAAAAGTAAATGTATTTTTAATGTGTGTTTTGATCATAAATATGAACAAGGAAAGAACACAGAAGAGTGATATAATTTTAACATAACTGAGAGATGGATGGTAGGACTATCAACTTATATTTATTTTGCCTTTTCTATCTAGGAGTAGAAAATATCTTAAAACTGGAAGAGGTAGAATAAACATTATGAAGAGTTAATTGAATCACAAGAAGATTGAAGAAAGATAGTAAGGAAATACCTAGGAACTTTAAGTTAGTTCATATGCCTAAACCTGGATAAACTAAATCTAAAAATACTAAAAGAATTTGCAGATAGGATCACAGAACTCCCATTAGTAATTTAGATTATGGAGAACAGGACAAGTATCATAAGACTGGAAAGGGATGAAGTATTTCTATTTTATTTTATTTTTTAAATGGAAAAATGTTAGAGTCCAGAGAAAATACCTTAAGAAGCTTGAAGTTTGATGCCTTCACAATTCATCAACATATTATTTATTAACTAATGATTGTCAAACATTTAGAAAACAAAGAGGTGCTTATCAAAAGTCAGCATGGCTTCATGAACTATTTATGCTAAACTAACCTTCTTTTCTTTGTGATTGACTTCCTAGATGATTGATCCATCAGGGAAATAGTGTAGGCAAAATCTATCTTAATTTCAGCAAGATATGTGATAGTACATTTTTTTGTGCAATATAGTCAAGGCTATCAGAAATTCAAGGTATTTTTCCAGTTTGGTTTTAGCCTAAATCCTGTTCTTGCATCATATGATCTAGCCAAATCGGTCTACTTTTCTTCTTGTTGTCCTGTCTTCTTGGTGTCCCTCTCACAACCAAATTCTACCTGATTCCTAACCATCCATTTAATGCTCAACTCAGATGGCATCATCTCCATTACAGCTTCTCCAGCCTCTTTTTTTTCCCCAGAGGTCATATCACTGCCATTTGAGCTATGAAAGAGAAGGACATTGTTAAGTGTATAGTCTTGTTTACTCTCATAAAAAAACTATTGGTTGCTTATATGAGATACCTGAAGTTTTTTTTCTAAATGGTTTGCTCAGTCCTCTTTTTAAAAATCAAACTTCTTTATGAGTTGTAAAATTATTCCCTAACTCGTCTTATTACTTTACCTTGAATGAGGTAATGTCTTCTTGTTCAGATCCCAAAGCTTACTAACTGCATGGTGCATATTTCCCCAGAAAACTCTCCTTTTTTTCCCTTACATGATTCCCTACCGTTTCTCTACCCTTCCCTCTCCTATGTAACAGTTCTTACTTTATCCTAAATTGCCACACAATACTATTGATTGTGTTCTCTAAGTGGACCTTAAAGGCTATAAAACCCATATGACCAATTCTTTTTTAAGGCATTTTTATCCTCATTAAATTTTTGGACCTCCTCTGCTTTGAGGGTTAGTCTCACCTCTCCCTGTCCCTGACCCCAGGACAGCATGCACCCCCTTGACCCCTTCCTCCACTCTGTCTTCCCTTCAATTACCTAACCCCTTGCTTTCATCACACTTATATCCCTTCCCAATATTTACTCTACTTCTCTTACCTGATTTTCAAATCCTGGAGGAGAGGAGCCAAGATGACAGAGTAGAAAGATTCACATATGCTAGCTCTGAGCCCATAGCCCATAAATTACCTGTAAAGAGAAACTCCTAACAAATTCTGGAGTAGTGGAAGCCATGCAGCAATGGAGTGGAGGAGATTTCTGTTCCAGAGAGCCCTGAAAAACCGGCACCAAAGGTCCATCACACACCAGATCAGAGCGGAGCCCAGCCCTGCCCTGGCCATGTGGCACTAAGAGGAGCAGATCTGAGCAGGCTTCCAGGAAACACCAGAGAGTCAAATCCCAGAACCAAAAAGCAAAATCCATTATGGTGACCAAGAAGTTAATAAACATGATCACAGCAGGGGGCAAAGCCATTGTCAAACCTCCTCTCCCCTAGCCAAGGCCTTCTCCCCATCATCTGTCACAATGTGTCCTTCTCAGATCTCCCCTCCCCCATCCAGGACCTTCTCACTATCAACTGTCACAATGTGTCATTCTCAGACCTCCACTCCCCCAGCCAGAGCCTTCTCACCATCAAGTGTCACAATGTGTCAGTCTCAGATCTCCCCTCCCCCATCCAGGGCCTTCTCACCATCAACTGTCACAATGTATCACTTGTGTGTCAGTTAGCCTGTGTTCTTTCTTTCCCCTCTAATCTGACCCCACTCACTCACTTTCTCCGGTTCCGCTCCACCCTTCCTTCTCTGGCTCTTCTGCAAACTCCTCCCACCACATGTGACCCAGACTTCCATGTGACTTAAGCAGATCATATGAGCCTATTACTTAGTAAGAAAGATCTTTCCATTTTAAATTACTGTTACAGACTCTACAACACTTTCTAGTCATTTTCAGTATGAGTGTATATGTGTACGTGAGTGTATATGTGTACGTGTGCATATGTATGTGTGTACATTCTCAAATATAGACAAGATTGCTTAATAAACTTCTTCTCTGAAACAAACGTAGTCCTGACAACCAAAGGAGAGACAAAGAAGGAAAAAGAGAATATGGATTCCACTAATTTAAACATATATATACATACACACATACATATACACACACACTTATATACATATATACACAAGCATACACACATATGTGTATATATATATATATATATGTACACACACAGATGTATGTGTGTGTGTATTAAACTCTCCTAAATTAAAACCTTGCAAGGATATTGCAACAATGAATTTGCAAAATTAATATAATCAAATGAGATCCATGGCAGGAATACATGAACAATCCAACACTACAGAGATAATTTGCTGAATTAGTCATACAAATGTAATAAAAATCCATCATCATTTCAATAGATCTTTTAAAAAGCCTCACAAAATAAATAATGTATATTAAAGTCTCAAAAAATGCATAACCATTCAGAAGCCCTCACTTAATATATTCAAAACCATATTTATGTAAGGTCTAGGATTTTTTTCAATAAAGGTACAATATAAGATTTCAAGATATAAATAGTAATAACAAAGTTGCTTCTTTTTATTTTTTTTGAAATCTTTCTAGAAAAGTTAACTAGAGAATCTTTTCCACCCTCCAACGTTTCTTCATTCCAAACATAGAATGATTAAGAAATTAAATGATAGATGGATTATAGATTAGATACATGAGAAAGATCATTGACAGCTGATAGGTCGTATAGATTGCTGTTTAATCATTATCGTCATGCCTGACTCTTCATGACCTCATTTGGGGTTTTCTTGCCAAATACACTAGAACAGTTTGCCATTTCCTGCTATTGCTCATTTTACAAATGAGGAGCTGAAATCAACAGGGTTGATAGACTTACCAAGGATCACAGATCTAGTAAATATCTGATGTCAAATTTGAACCCAAGTCCTCCTGGCTCCAGTGACAGCACTCTCTCCACTATACCACCTAGTATATAGATAGATTAATAGATAGAGCATGTATTTATTAAGTATTTCCTATGTTCTAAGCATCACGTTGAGCACTGGGAATACAACTATAACAAAGCAAAGCAGTGTCTATTCTTAAGGAACTTATATTCTAATAAGTAAGACATAAAAAGGAACTGGAATGGGATGGAAAAATAGAGAAATATGACAGGAACATAGGGTAGAAATGAACAGAAAATGCTATGGATAATTTGATCCAGGCAAAGAAAGTCAGTGCTGGTATACCAAAGCCGAGGATAGTTTTATGAGATGAGATGTATTTTTCCTTGGGGAGAGAATGAAGATGATGGTCTGAATAGAAAAGCATGGAATGAAAATGTCTAGAAAGTGCTATAGTAGTCAAGATCCAAGAAAAGTATCGGCAAAGTTGGCCTGTGAAGGGCCATAGTAATGTCAGGGATTGAGTCCATTTTTCCGGCATGAAAGAGGTGCAAATAATGGCTTCAGTGAAGATAGTTGAAATAGCACGGCATGAAAAAACCAGGAAATATATAATTATTACTTATTTCTGTTTATTTATTAAATCCTTATTTCTTAACACTGGAAAATGGTTAATACCTAAAAGCCTCACTTAGTAGCTATCACCAGTCTCCAAAACACATACCACATGAATAAGCCAACTATATTGCCTCTTTATATATCTTTGTCCTTAGGATCTGGACTCTGCGGCTACAGAAGTTCTACTCAAAGAACCTCAAATCCTCCATCCAGAAAAAAATGGCAAACACTGATTCCACCTAGTCAAGAAAAGTAAAAAAAAGGGCAGAAGGAAGATTTGGACAAGGTTCTAGAATTATCTATTATCTCCTCAGAGATCACTCAGAGAGGAGAGACTCAAGTAGGAGCTGTGTTGGATCCAACATGAACTGGAGAGTCAATTGTTAAATTTTCAGTGCAAACATTTTTATACTTGGAAATCAGAGTTTGATTTATTATTATTGCATATTTAGATTTTAGAAAGTGATAAAGAAAATATTAATAATGCAGATTAAGCTTAAAACCATGTTGGGTTTATATTTATATTTTCAGAATCATTTCAGAATATATTTCAGAATAATGTTAAACATTAAACAGCATACTGCTGGACCAAGTTATTAAACTGCTCAGAACTCCAAAATATAAAGACGTATTGCTCAAGAGAATGTAGACATTACAGTTAGAAAAGAAATGAAACAGTAGAACAAAATTAAGGTTCTCATATGGGTAAAGAAGAGAAAGGAAAAAAAGGGAAAAAAAACCAATTACTATTTGCAGATGGCATAGTGGTGTATAGGACTTAGAAAACCCCAGTGATTCAATGAAGATGTTCATTAAGAAGATAGACCAATCAAATTATCTAAAATATGCTTCATACAATTAGGCAAAAGAATACCTAAATTCATTTGGAAGAACAAACACTCCAGAGTATCAAGGGAAATAATGATTAAACAATAGAAATGAAGGAGGCATACTATTAATAGACTTTCAACTATCTTCTAAAGCTATGGTCTTAAAAGGTATTTTTTTTTTTACTGCTAACAAAAAGAAAAGTAGATTATTGATACAGGCTAGATGAACAAGAAACAGAAATAATTGAAAACAGTAAACCAAAGAGAATAGATTGTCTCTCTTTGTGACAAGAACTGCTGAAAAAGAGAAATTAGTTTGATGAAAATTAAGCTTAGACCAATATTTTACATTCATGTCACAATACACCCAACATGAATATATGATCTGAATGTAGATGGTTATAATAGCATAAAAATAATAAAAGAAAATAAGATCAGGAATTTTTCAAAGCTATTGCTGGGCTAGAATTCCTGATCAAATGAAAGAGGAGATCATAAAAGATAAAATAGGCAATTTTAGAATGTAATATTATAATATTTTGGACTGATAAAATTAGAAGATAAGTATACTATGGAAAATATTTTAATCACTACCAATGGGAAAAAAAGCCTGATTTATTTGCATAACGTGTGTGTGTGTGTGTGTGTGTGTGTGTGTGTGTGTGTGTGTGTAACATTATGTAATATAGTTTGACAATAGCTCTACTCTGAAGGCCAGGAATATTAGATTTATTCCTTGCTACACCCATCTTCATCTCCTGAGAAAAATGGAGAATCCCTCTTCTGCTATAATTTTGAGCCTTCACAAATTTGGTCACCCAATTTTTAGTAGCCCTGTGATTAACATCCCAGTCCAATTTGACCATTGAACATAGGCTTAGTTTTTACAAAGAGTTATTTATTTAAGCAACAGAAAGAACAAACATTTTACCCAACCACTAGGTGGCATAATCGTTTTCACTCTCCATTTGTCTCACAGTTTAGTTCTTGATTAGAATTAGTTTAACCAAGTTCAGATCCAAAGTCCAACTAGGCTACCCTGTTCTCTAGAGCTTTCCAATGTTTCCCTACTGAGTTGGCTGCAACACCTGATCTGTATTCTTGAACTCTTGTATCTCCATGGCTTGACTTCCTGGGTGGGAAAACTATACCCAGGCATCTAGAATGAAAGCAATAAGGTGATTTAAAAAAAGGTCAAAACTCCAAGCCCTGTGCCCTAAGGCCTCTTCCCCCTTACCAGGCAATATTATTTACTGTAAAAGTGCTTCATCCTCCGATGTGAATGCAAGAAAAAACACCCCAATCATTCTCAGGCAGTTTTTAGAATGCAGTCAGTTCTACCTCTATTGAATGGGAAGATACTGCTCTGGACCTCATGGTAACAGCAGGCATTAACTCTCTGGTCTCCCAGAAACAATGCCTTCCTTGTGAGCCATCCCCTTTTAAGTGATCCAAGTATAGACCAAACCACCAATGCTTAAGGAATTGACTCAACCATATAACACCAAAAGACTTTCACGTAATGCAAAGTGGTCAAATATATGAATACACAGTTTTGATTGAAACTGCCAACTAAAAATCCCCCCAAAATCATGCCTCAAATAAGTAATAATAAAAAGAAAAGCTAATTAAAACAACTCTGATCCTTTATCTCAGACCATGGGAGTTAATATGATAAAAAATAATGAAAAACAACTGAAAGTAGCAGGGATTATAAAATATAATCTCCTTATGGCCAAAAGATGGGGAATACTTAAAACAGGATGTTTGAAACATTGTGAGAAATGTAGTGACTGTTTCAGATTTTATGCTTAATTATTGTTCTTTGTCACAAAAGTATGCTTACATCTTCAAGGGATGAGAATGTGTTTCTCCCTCCCAGAAATGACTCTGATGTAAAGACAAAATGTATCAATAAAATTTAAGCAAAAAATTATTTATTTATATAAGGATTTAAATTTATTTGAGTATTTAATAATAAAATGTAATACTTAGTGTTATTTAAATATTTTAAAATAATAAAACAATTATTATTTAAGTAATAAAATAAATATAGTTACATTTTTTTAAAAAAGAGAGTCAGGTAGTGAGTTTCCCTTCCTTGAAAGTGATCCAGCCAAATCTGAATAAACACTTTTGCTGATGCTATTTAGGGGATACCTTAGGCATCTCTAAAATCTCTGAGATTCCTTTGATTTTTAAGATTATATATATATTTAAATGGTTTTCTACTTATATGCCTCTGCAGATGGAGAGGTGTATATAATACATGATGTAAGTCTTAAGCACTCTGATGTAAGTCTTAAGCACCTTGGATAGTTCAACTAATGAATGACATGCATTTGAAACGCTAATTGATAAACTTCCAATTTCAGTTCCTACCTTCCATCTTTTGCACAGAATGTCCTTATCTGGAATAGACTTCCGCCTTTGCTCAGCCTTCTAGAATTTCTGTTTTCCCTCAAGGGTTAGCTCTTGTGCCATCTCTAACCAGCACTTTTCCCTATGTCTTTGGTTATCTGTTTTCTCCTTGTCATCCTTAATCATATATATACTGCATTCTAGTTCCCCCAGTTCAAGGTCAGATTTTTGAGAGTAGGGGTTGCCCTTATTTGTCTTTGAATCTTCAACTCCTTACACAATGCTTTACATATATTTGCTTCCTAATAAATGCTTGCTAGATTATATTGAATTGGAGGAAGCTTTGCAACATTACAGTGACTCACATTGACTTACTAGCTGCTTAGTAGGAAGGAGACCTTCATTTATGGTCCCAGTGACAGCACTGACTAATAATGATTCTGGATTCCTTAAATGGTCTTATTTAGGAACACTCCACATTAGGATCAAGAAAAAATTCTTTTATTCCAACCTGAGCAGCAACTGTATGATAATGAAGTACAAGAAATAATATTCGAGTTAGGCTAAAAGTAAAAGTCTCATGATTAGTGAAATTAAAATATGTCCAGGGAAAAATAGGGAAAAATAATAATAGGAAAGCCATTTTGATAAAAGTTAATAGAGAGCTAGGCTTGCAGTTAAAAATATAGCAACTTTTAATGCTTCAAACCACTCTTGAGGATGACAAATTAGTTACAGAGCAGGTGTCAATCAGCAGTGGTTGAGAGATTTTCTTCAATGACAGCACCCAATATCAATGACACCACAAGTCTAACTCCACAAAAAAATAAAACAATAAAAATCTAAAATTTATTTACTAATAAGTGAATGTGCTCTTCTTATTTCTAAAGTAAGGATAGACCTTGGATTGAGCTGGGTAAATTTAGTCTACCATGATAATTTCTTTTGCTTACGTTAGGCAAAGACAAGGTAGCTGAGGCAACCAGGTAAGGGAAACGCAGGTGTGCATGTGTGCACACTCACTCACACACACACACACACACACACACACACACACACACAGCACTGAGCATTAGAAGAGCCAAGTCAGATTCCTAGCTTTGTTGCTAACTAGCTATGTCATATTGACTAATAAAATTCAACTCTTTGAACCTCAGTTTTCTGTAAAATGGGATTACTAATACTTGCCCACTTTACCCTCTATGTCATGAGTGTTTTGTAAATGGTGAAGTTCTATGTCAGCGTGAATTTTGTTGCTTTTATTGCCATTTTTTCATTCATTCAACAAGTGTTTATTTAAGATCCTATTATGTGTAAGGCACTGTGAAAGTCCCTGGGGATGCAAACACAAAATCAAAAACAGTGTCTGTTTTCAAGGAGCTTATGTACTCTAAATGAGAATATAACACATTCACAGATGAGTAAATACAAATTGAATGGATGAAAGAAGAAGTACTAACATATAGGCTATCAGCAAATATACCCAAGTTGAGATTTGATAAAAGAAAATACATAGAGATGATGGAATCCTAATAAAGCTGCCCCCAGTCTCAACATTCTAACTTCTTCATGGGTCCAACTGAACAGCAGGATGTTTTGATTTAACCACACAATCTGTGTTCAGCCACACCTCAGGCCCCCAGACTCAATATTACCTCTGCCCCTAACTAGCCCTCAGATCCAATTCATATATTTGAACGGGTGTGTTCTTGTACTCAACCCCAATCATATTATCCATTTAACCTAAGACAAGATCACACTCTCTATTCATCTTGACCAGACAAGACTACAATAGTTAGCCAAACAGATGGCAATACAACCAGAATGTTTGACCACTGAACCATAGAAGGGACCTCTCCCTATTACCTAATCCCTTGACAACTCCTTCCTGTCTTTTTAATATTCAAAATTTCTGTTATGTAATTGTATCTTTACCCTGTAAAAATCTGTCTTGCTTTCATTGAACAGTTTGGTCCTTGGAACCTAGCCTGCTTCTGATGGGCACCAATCCTCAAAAAATGTCTGTACTTGGATTAGAGCTGGTCTGACTTTATATTCGAGATGACCCCACAACACACCATGAAAGTGCATCAGAAATGAGTGGGAAGAAATTAATGAGATACGAAAAGGGAATAGATTCCAGATATTGCAAAACAGAAGTGGACAAGAAAAAGAGAAGGGAATACTCATTTATTAAGTACTATGTGCTAGGCACTGTGGTAAGCTGTTTACTAATATTCTCTCATTTGATCCTCAAACAACCCTTAGAGGCTCATATGGATGAGAAAACAGGAAGATATGGTCCATGGTCATAAAGCTAGTGAGTGTTTGAGGCCAAATTTAAGTCAGGTCTTAATGACTCCAAGCCCAGCAAGCTATCGAATGTACTACCTAGCTGTGTCAGGTGAAAGACGAGAGTTCAGGGAGGATGAAGTAGAACAATTTGCTTGAAAAAAGATACAAGCAAGAAAGTGGAACAATATGGAAATGTAGGTAAAAGCCAATAGACTGTGAAAGGCTTTCAATGTCAGGTTAGCAAAATATGATATCATAGAGGCAACAGGGCGGTATTAGAGATATTTAGAAACAGGATTACATGGTAAAAATAAACCCAAATCTCTTTTCAATTAGAAAACATTGATTTTTCCTCTTCCCTTACTTACCTCACAACTGGATAATAAGGAAAACAAACAAACAAACCCTTGTAATACATATTTAGAGTCAAAACAAATTCCAAAGTCCAAAAATGTGCCTTATTCAGAATGTATAGACCATGACTTCTCTGTCATAAAATCATTTAGTCAGTTTTTTTTAATATTATGCGAGTTATACAAGTACTAAAGGATACAAAAAGAGACAATAAAAATCAGTAGCTGCACTCAAGGAATTCATAATTTAATGGGAAAAATAAGATGTAAACAATTATGTACAAACAACCTACATGCAGAAAAATCAGCGATGGGTTAGATCAACGTAAGGAGTACTAGGGAAGTCTTCTTGTAGAAAGTGGGACTTTAGCTGAGATTTGAAGGAAACCTATGAGTGAAGGAGGTGGAGATGAGGAAGGAAACATTTCTAAGTGTGTGGGATCATTAGTGAAAATGCTTAGAAGGTTATGAGTAACATTTTTCTTCCTTGGTCCTCTGGAAACACGATTGGTCATTTTGATGTTCAAAATCTTCTCAAAGTTCTCAACTTTCACAATACCTCTTTAAGATTCATTATTTTTTTTAAATTTTGTTCCATTTCCTCTGTACCAATACATACACATCTCAGGTTTTCCTGGAACCATCCCCTTCTTAGGATAGAATCATATTCCATCACATCTAAATACCATCATTTGTTCAGTCATTCTCCAATCAATAGATACCCTCAGTACTTTCCAGCATATGCACAGTTCAGTAACTTTTTGGTCACAGCTTTAAATTGTTTTCTAGGAAGATTATTTTCAATACATTATGGAGGCTTGTTTGGGGAGAGGAGATACAGGAAGCAAGAAAACAAATTAAAAATTTGTTACAGTAGTTGTGAATAGGAAAGAGAGAAGGAAGAAAGTTAGGAAGGAAGGAAGGAAGGAAGGAAGGAAGGAAGGAAGGAAGGAAGGAAGGAAGGAAGGAAGGAAGGAAGGAAGGAAGGAAGGAAGGAAGAGCTAGGTATGAAAGTGAACTGAATTCTAGATTTAGAGTCAGAAGCACCTCAATTCAAATCCAATCTTAGACACCTACTCTGTGTATGGACTGGGGCAAGTTAACATGTCTCTTTTAGATTTCTTATCTGTGAAATCAGGATAATAGCATCAGCTTCCTTGGATAATGGCAAGAGATGATAATTTTAAAGAACTTCACAAATCTTAAGTTGATACGTAAATGCTAACTACTGTTCTTGTTGTTGCCCATTAAATGTTTATTAAATGTCAAGCAATATGATAAGCGCTGGAGATACATGTAGAAAAACAGAGGCATTCCTTACTCTTAAGGCACACGACTAACAGATTTCAGTTGTAGAACATGTGGAAAAGTCCTATGGTAATTGGGATGAAGTGACAAAGCACATAGTAATACATGTTTGATGTCATGTCAACTGACAAAATTATATGTGTTTCTGATGCTGAACCATTTGACAATGCCAATGACTTTTGTGATGAGAATGTTCTTTTCTGTGTGCGAAGTCTGCTAAAGAAGCAGGGACCACACCACTGGCAGAAGAAGTTCATGGGAACCTGTAAGGGAAGCAGCATCAGTGGGCTGAGGCCAGTACAATTCCCAGGGATATCGGGTGTAGGATCTTCAGAGGAATTGGATATAAAGTATGCTGGCACATTATGAGTTTATGGGCAGTAAGTTGCTGCAGTAGATAGAGGCTGAGGTGGATGTCAGAAAGACCTGAATTCAAATCTTGCCTCAGACATTTGGGTGACCGTGGGCAAATTATTTAACCCTTACTAGCCTCAATTTTCTCATCTGCAAAATGAGACTAATAAGAGCATCTACCCTTGAGATATTTAAATATTAGAATGAACCTCTATATATTCTAATGACTATATATATTTGGCACAGTGCCTGGAATAGAATAAATTCCATTTAAATATCAGTTATTAGTTTTCTAAAAATTTTGATATTATCCAAACAAATTAACCCAATAAGATATATCTGACTGATTAATTAAAACACACTTGGAAATTGTGAAACTTTGGTATAGAGGTTTGGAGAAGATTGCTGAGGTCAGATCAAGTTAGTGAGAAGAGTAGTTAGCTGTGAGTGATTTGGGGAATTCTTTCTATATATCTATTTATAAGATAGTATAGGAGGGAATTATTGCAGTATAATAGGATAAGTGCTAGGTTAGGAATCAGAAAACCTAGATTTACCATTTTTACCACATCTATCAGAGGACCTCTTTCTACAATTTCCCAGTTGTGTGATTTTGGACAGCTCTAATGATCTCTCTGAGCCTGGATTAATAATATTTCCACTACCTCACAAGGGTGTTTTCTACTGGAAATATTTTGTAAACTGAGAGTATTTAAAATTTAAGCTATTTTTATGTTTTATTGATGTTATTCTAATTGTTGTGACCCTTACCTAGCAAATAATACAGTGTCTTGCCACAGAATTTACTACAAATTTGTGAATATATGAATGAATGTTTGAAAGCAAAACTATAGTAACTATAAAACTGGGAAACAAAGAGAAAGAATGGCAAGGATCAAATTACTACACAGAGATGTGCACACAACTATTCCTGTTTTATATCAGAGAAGAAGCATGGTACAATGGGTAGAGAGTTGGCTCTAAAGTCAGAAAGATTTGTATCTAATTCTGCCTCTGATTCATCCTGTTTAGGTCACCTTGAGCAAGTCTAATCTCTGAGTGCCCCAGGCCAATACTGTAAGACTAGGAAGTTGCGAGGCAGTTGCTGATGTTCACTGGAAAAGGCAGTTTCCTCTCTAGATGTTCATTATTCCAATGAAATCACAACTTCTAGGTATTTTTTAATGCTTATATTATATAAACTGAACATCAAATAAATTTATAGTATCTTACATCTGGAGCTGAAATAGAACTTAGAGGACATCTGCTCTAATTGTTTCATTTTACAGATAACAACAAGAAAGGTGAAGTGACTTGCCCAAGGTCATACAATGATTGACAGAACCAGGATATAAACTAAGGTTTTGTTTTTTTTTTCTCAGTACAGTTTTCTTTACATTGTACTATAATCTTGTGTAGCTGGTGCCTTGTTTATTGTATATCTCATTTTGTCCAATCCTCCCCTTCATTTTACAGGTAAGGAAACTGATATCCAGAGAAGAGAAATGTTTTCAAATATCTTTCAAATATAATTAATTAAGAAATATTAATACACAGTTATTCCTTCTGTATTGCAGGGATTGGTGACACAGCATCCCACAGTCTGGAAAATCCACATAAAATTTTTAGCTTCCCCTTCTTACCAGAAAAGAAGTCCGAATTTTTTTTTCTTTTTTCTTGTACTGGTTATTTACAGTCCCATATTGTAAAATTTAATTAATATTCTACAATAGTCTACACACATTTTATGAATTTCTGAGTTGCTACACTTTTTCTGTGTTGTCTGTTGGCTTTTGCGTGTCACTTGCAAAACTCTCTAAAATTCCCATTTAATTTCTTATGCTGTCTCATATTTTATGGAAACCAGACTGGGGAAAGTCACAATGTGGAAGGGATCACTTTGTATCTGTGTGTGTATGTATATGTCTGTGTGTATATACATATATATGTGTGTGTATTCTCCATACTCCTCCATCTCTCTAACTCAGTTTCTCTCTGTCTTTGTCTCCCTCTTGTTTAATTTCCTCAAAATAATTAATTAATTTACTCCAAGGGAAGAAGGTAGAAGGAAAAAAAGTAAATGCTTCCATTCATTGTTGCTATTTAATCATTTTTTATAATAGTGTTCAACTCTTCAAGACCTCATTTGGGATTTTCTTAACAAAAATAATGGTATAGTCTTTCCATTTCACTACACAGTTCATTTTACACATGGGGAACCACAGGGTTAAATGATTTGCCCAGGTGTCTGAGGTCAGAGTTGAACTCAAGAAGTTGAGTCTTCCTGATTCCAATCTTGGCACTCTATCCACTGTACAACCTAGGTGCTCTCAGCTTCCATTCATGTATCTTACAATTATTCAGTTTATAAAGAGATTTTTAAAAACCACCTATATTAGAATCCTCACTGACTTATCTGTCCATGTAAATTCTTTTTTCCTCTCAGAAGATAGGAATGCTATTAGGGCTGTCAGATGTCCCTTCATAAGAAGTAATAAGGAATGGTGAGGTAGGCATGAAAATTGGAATGGAATTGGAATAATTTCAACATTGAAATAGAGTATGATTAAAATTGTTGTCAAAATACCCTAAAGTAGTGGAAAGACTACTTACTTTGGAATCAGAACATCTAATTTTGACCAACGGCTTTGAAGTCAGAGGACCTAGGTCTGAATTCTGACTGTCACTTATTGTGTTAGCTTGGGCAAGTCTCTATACCCTCTGAAATACAGTTTCTTCATCTGTAAAATAAAAGGTTTAAATTAGATGCTCTCTAAGACTCATCCCCCGCCCCATCTCTAAATTTATGATCCTTTGAAAGATGAAAGGGCAAATCTTCTTTTATGTCAGTTTTTATATCCCCCATCAGATGAGGAAAGGAAAAATGCAAAAAAAACCAGCTATAATGAGAGGTTCAAGGGATAGGTCAAAGAAATCTGGTTACTCCCCTGGTACATCCAAGAAAGAAATAAAGAATTTCTTAATAGAGTACTCAAATGATTAAATAGTGATTAAAAACTTGGCAAGTGGACAAGACTCAAATGACCTGACATTGATATTCTCATGAAATATGATAACCTTAGAGAAAGAAGACAGTGTCAAGGTTTCAGGTAAGTACAAGGAGGTTTTGTTTTTGTTTTTTTTTTGACACTGTGAAAGTCAAACTTAGTCATAAACTTATTCTATTTCACCAGAAAGATGGCAGAGTTCCCATCCATAATGAGCAAATGAATATCATAAAGATAGACAACTATTTGGCAGAAAAGGTAGTTTTAAAGTTTATTCCAAAACTAGAAAGATTTTCTTTTCCTTTTTAAAAAATGTTTAACCAATTCTAATCGTTTCTGAAATTTCTTTCTACTTAGGAAACTGCGTTGAAGAGCAAATTTTCTAGTGTGGGTCATGTGGCCTACTTCCTTACATTGCATAGAAAATGAAGAGGATATTTTAATTTGACTGGAAAAAATGCTATTCCTCTTTTTAACTCTGGACTATATTATGTGTCAAAAGAGAAAAAAAAAAGTCCACTAAAGATAATCACATAGAGGAAGCATGTCTCAGTGTTCTAATGCTTCAGGCCCACCTCCTATGGGGAATCAACCACTTTGTAAACTGAAGTTGTCACAAAATGCATTACTGTGTCCTGGATTTATTTCCCTGTTACTCTCACCATTACTTGCAGCAAATCACATTGATCTTAGGACCTCTGCATCTTGAAATTCTGATATTATAATGAAGAAACAAGTATGTGTCTCCTTCGGCACACATCTAACTCTCCAAGTCCTCTAAATCCCAGAACAGGCACATTTTAATTTTTAGCTGCAATTGACTTGGTCAATTCATCCACTAAACTTATACGCATTTGGATCATAATCTTTGCTTTTTAATCTCTTACTACTTGTCAAATCATGTTACCATTTTATATATTTTAGAATGTTCCTTTATTTTTTTTTTTCTCTTAGCCTCCATTCTGGTCTGGGGCAATCTTGCTTTTATTTCTCCAATGACAAACTCACCAGAGTTCCCAGCTCTGTCTAATCCTAATGCCAAACAAAGGACCAGGGCTGAGTATGGGAAGGGAGCAGCAAAAGTCATTTCCTTCGTTATTTTTAGGATTAAACTACCAGTGTGACAAGGTTATTGGTAGTAAAATAGAGACAAAGCACGTGAGTTTTCAACAAAGATTTTCCCATTTTTCCTTGAAAATACCCTTACCACTGGACCAAAATGGTTACTAGGATTCAAGAGTTGTATTTATACATTAAAAGAAAAATGAAAAATATGTTTTCAAAAATTACCTACATTATTCAAGTCCAGTGTACATGCACAAACACAAACATATTGTAGCATTTAATTTCTAGGTATTTCAAGTAAAACAGTTCTTTGGGCCTGTCATCTGAATAAAGACCTTTCCTGTTCCTTCATGTTTGGAAAATAGTCCAAGTCTTAGATTTACCAGCTTCTCTGTAGTCCTAGATAACAGCCTGCCAAGCAATGCTGTCTCTGCCTTTTCTGGTTGCTGTTATTGATTTCATTTTTGTTACTAGATATGAATATACCAGAAATGGACACAAACAGATATATTTAAGCAGTTTTCAAACCCCAACAGGTCAAAAGACAAATGGTTGGATAACTTGTAAGACTGGTGAATCTCGATATTCTTCAAATTGAATGACAACCCCACCCTTTTTAATGTGGCACTTATACTATTAACTCTAAATGAAAATAAACAAAAGAACATATTCAGGATTTAAATCATTGGAATCTCTGCATCAGGATCATCTTCAATTGGGAAAAGAAAAATTCCTGAAAAATTTTTTACTTTGGAAAACTACTAGTTTTTTTGTTTGTTTTTTCACTTCTTTAAATTCCTTAGAGATGCCTGTATGTATTGAAAATGGAACTAGGTAAGGATCTAAGTTTACATTCCAGTTTCCCACTCGCAGATAGCTCCCTAAGCAGTGCCACTCCAGGCAATCAGACACAACCCACAGCTAACAAAGTTTTGGTCTTACACCGTTCCTTAAGCAGTTTTGAAACATGTCATGGTCAAGACACAGTGGCAGCAATTAGGCTTCTAGGAAATGATCCAACAGTGAATGTTACTTACACTCCTCCCAACAAATGTTTAGGAGATTTTAAATTGCTTTTTGGAAGCACAAACATAAACCTTTTAATTAATCCATTCTCTTATTCTACTTTGAAAAGTGGGTTCATTTTCTACTAGGGAAATTTTCTGTTCGGAAATTTTTTGTTCTTGGTGGTGGTAGTGGGAGTGGAAGTGAGAGAAGGGAATAGCCTTCAACTATAATTTTATCCATCAAGGTTTTTCCTATTATGAGAAATTCTTCTACTGATACATACCAGCAACTTTTATGTATCTTCCAGTCTCAGAGATATATTTGGACAGCTGAAATGTTCAGTGACTTAACACGTTGGCACACAAACATGCTAAGTCAAAGGCAGGTCTTGAATACAAATCGTGACTCCAAGGTGAGTTATCTTTTTATTACATCACATTGCCTTTCTTAGGATGCCTGTAATTGTTTTTTTAAAATTGAAATATTTAATAGAATGATTTTTTTTATTGAGCTGCAGAGTTAGATAGAAAGAACCAAGACTATCAGCCTGTGACCTTTCCCATCACTTTTGAGCATGACTCCTTAGTAGAACAATAAAGAAACCTTCTCCACTATGACTTGGCAGGTGTAGATTTATTTTCTAATCTTTTGGGATGTCCCTAGTGGTTATGAGATAGGGTTACCCTGCCTTGGTGTGACAGCCTTGAAAATTGAATATTTCAAAGGCCAACTTGAGGACTTAGAAGTACTTAATTTGAGACAACTGGGCTCAAAATGCCATCTTACAACACTGGATTCTAAACTGGATCTCCTTCTGGAACATCATCTCTCACTGTGTAGCCCTTTGAAGAGATAAAGAGCATATTAAAGAGACATACCCTATCTCCTAATGAGTGACTTTGCAGAGGTGACCATAGAATGAGCCATAATATTCTAAGAAATTCTTTCCTTTTTCATTCATTTATCATGTTCTATAAAAATGATATGCATAGATAGAGGGAGGAGATATAAAGTAAATGATGAGATGCTAAAAATGTGATTTAAGGGTGCAAAGGGATTGTAACAGGAGATGTGAAAAGGAGTAGACAGAAAATGGTAAATTACATCACAGGACAAGGCACAAAATTATATTACAGTAGAGGGAAAGAGAGAAAGGAGATGAGCATTGTTGAATATTTACTTTCATCTGATTTGGTTCAAAGAGGGAACAACAAACTTAGTTACGTATAGAAATCTAACTAACTCTATAGGCAGTAGGAGGTGAAGAGGGAAGAAAAGGGAGGGAATGCTAAAAGGGAGAGAAGAAGTAGTAAGGTAAAGGGAAGTAAAAGGGAGGGGGATGAAAGAAGGAAGGGAAGACTGAGGGAGATGGTGATCAAAAATTAAAACTATCATGGAGGGGAAGGGAGAAGGGAGAACTAAAAGCTAAACTAAACAGGGGAAAGAGGATGGAGGGAAAGACATAGTAATCATAACTGTGAATGTGAATGGGATGAACTCTCTCATTAAACAGAGACAGATAGTAGAATGTGTTAACCATAATGCAACAATATGTTGTTTACAAGAAACAAATTAGAAATGGAGGGATAAACACAGGGTAAAGGTAAAAGGTTGGAGCAGAAAATATTGTGCTTCATCTTATGTAAAAAAAAGCTGGAGTATCAATCCTAATCTCAGACAAAATAAAAGCAAAAATAAATCTAATCAAAAAGGATAAGAAAGGAAACTATATCCTGCAAAAATGCACCATAGACAACGAAGCAATATCAGTACTAAACATAAATGCTCCAAATACATATATACAAATTCTTAGTGGAGAAGCTAAGGGAGTTACAGGAAGAAATAGACAGCAAAACTATACTAGTGGTGGGACTTCAACCGTTCCCCTCTCTGAACTTGATAAATGTAACCTCAAAATAAACAAGAAAGAAGTTAAGGAGGTGAACAAAACTATGGATAAGGAATATATGATAGATCTCTGGAGAAAATTGAATGGAGATAGGAAGGAATATACCTTTCTCTCAGCAGTACATGGCATATACAAAAATTGACCATGTACTACGAGGATAAAAAACTCATAATCTAGTGCAGGAAAGCAGATATTGCCAATGCATCCTTCTCAGATCATAATGCAATAAAAACTATATGTAATAAAAGGACATGGAAAGACAGATCAAAAATTAATTGGATGCTAAATAATCTAATCCTAAAGAATGAGCGCGTTAAACAACAAATCACGGAAACAATCAAAAGCTTCACTCAAGAGGATGACAAAAATAATACAGCCTACCAAATCTTATGGGATACTGCAAAAGGAGTTCATAGGGGAAGTTTTATATATTTGAATGCCTACATGAATAAAATAGAGAGGAGAACAGTGAGTTGGACATGCATTTGAAAAAGCTAGAAAAAAATACAGATTGAAAATCCCCAAGTAAATATAAAATTGGAAATAGGATAAAAGCAGGCAGTTCTTGGAGGAAGAAATTAAAGCTATCTACAATCATGGGAAAAAATGCTCTAAATCACCACTGATTAGAGAGAGACAAATCAAAACAACTCTGAGATAGCACATCACACTTATCAGATTGGCTAACTTGACAAAATAGGAACATGATGAATGTTGGAGACGATGTGGGAGAGCTGGAATGCTAATTCATTGTTGGTGGAGCTGTGAGCTGATCCAACCATTCTGGAGAGCAATTTGGAACTGTGCCCAAAGGGCTGCAAAATTGTGTAAACTCTTTGACCCAGCAATACTACTTCTCAGATAGCATCCCCAAGAGAGCACAAAAATGGGAAAAGGTCCCACATGTACAAAAATATTGAAAGCAGCACTCATTGTGGTGGCCCAAACCTGGAAGTCAAAGGGATGCCTATCAACTGGGAAGTGGCTGCATAAATTGTGGTACATGAATGCAATCAAGTACTATTGTGCTATAAGAAATGATCAACATGAAGACTTCAGAGAGAGCTGGAAAGACCTATATGAACTGATGCTGAAGGAAAGGAGTAGAACCAGGAGAATTTTGTACACAGCAACAACCACAGTGCACAAGAAATTTTTCTGTTAGACTTAGTACTTCATTGAAATTCAAGGACTTAAAAAATTCCCAATGGTCTCTTAAGGCAAAATGCCTTCCACATCCAGAGAAAAACTATGGAATTTTATCACAGAAAGAAGCAGATCATTTTCTTTTGTATAATATTTTGTTTTGTTTTATGATTTCTCCCATTCATTAAAATTTTTCTGTGCAACGTGATTAAGATGAAAATGTGTTTACTAGGAATGTGTGTGTAGAAGCTATATAAAATTATATGCCATCTCAAGGAGGGAGTGGGGAAGTAGGTGGAAGGGAAGCGGAGGGAGGGGAAAAAGTCTAAAATACATGGAAGTGATTGTAGAAGACTGAAAAGAAATTTAAAAAAAGAAAAACTGAAAACCAAAGGAGAGATTAATAAAATTGAAATTAAGGAAACTATTGAACTAATATATAGTACTAAGAGTTGGTTTTATGAAAAAAAAATAAAATTGATAAACCTTTGGCCAATTTGATTAAAAAGAAAGAAGAAAACCAAATTGTCATTATTGAAAATGAAAAGGGTGAACTCACCTCCAATGAGGAGGAAATTAAAACAATAATTAGAAATTACTTTGCCCAACTGTATGCCCATAAATGAAACAATCTAAATGAGATGGATGATTATTTTAAAAATGTAAACTGCCTAGATTAACAGAAGAGGAAGTTGAATGCTTAAATGACCCTATTTAAGTAAAAAAAAAAATTGAAAAAGGCATCAATGAATTCCATAGGAAAAAATCTCCAGGGCTGAATGAATTTACCATTGAATTATATCAAATATTTAAAGAACAGTTAATTCCAAAACTATATAGACTATTTGGGAAAATTGGGGAAGAAGGAGTCCTCCCAAATTCTTTTAATCATACAAATATGATTCAGATACCTAGACCAGGAAGAAGCAAAACAGAGAAAGAAAATTATAGAAAAATTTCTCTAATGAATATAGATGCAAAAATTTTAAATAAGATTTTAGCAAAAAGAATACTGCAACTTATTTCGAGAATAATTAAGATCAAGTAGCACTTATACCAGAAATGCAGGTCTGGTTCAGTAATAGGAAAACTATTAGCATTACTGATCATGTCAACAAGAAAACTAACAGAAAACACATAATTATCTCAATAGAAACAGAAAAAGCTTTTGACAAAACACAACACTGATTCCTATTGAAGATACTGGAGAGCATAAGATGAAATGGAACTTTGCACAACATAATAAGCAGTATCTACCTAAAACCTTCAGCAAGGATGATATGCAATAGAAATAAACCAGATGAATTTCCAATAAGATCAGGGGTAAAACACAACTATTATTCAATATGGTACTAGAAATATTAGCTGTAGCAATAAGAGAAGAAAAAGAAATTGAAGGAATTAGAATAGGCAAGGAAGAAACTAAGTTATCACTCTTTCGAGATGATATGATGATATATTTAGGAAATCCCAGAGAATCAAGTAAAAAAATTACTTGAAATAACAAACAACTTTGTAAAAGTTGCAGGTTACAAAATAAACCCACACAAATCTTCATTTCTATTTATTACTAAAAAAGCCCAATAGGAAGAGATAGAAAGAGAAAACTCATTCAAAGCTAAGGTCGATGCAATAAAAAATTTGGGAGTCTATCTGCCAAAACAATCCCAGGGACTACATGAACACAATTACAAAACACTTTTTGCACAGATACAGTTGGATCTAAGTTAAGTGGAAAAACATCAGTTGCTCATGCATAGGCTGAACCAATATAATAAAAATGACAATTCTACCTAAATTAATTTACTTATTAAGTGACATACCAATCAAACTATCAGATAATTATTTTGTAGAGCTAGAAAAAATAATATTGAAGTCCATCTGGAAGAACAAATGGTCCAGAATATCAGAGGAACTAATGAAAAGAAATGCTAGGGAAGGGTTCCCTATTTCCACAGATCTCAAATTGTCTTATAAAGGTGCAATTTTCAAAACCACTTAGTACTGGTTAAGAAACCGAAGGGTAGACAGATGGAATAGTTAGATACTCAGGACACATTAGTCAATGAATATAGTAATCTACTCTTTGATATACCCAAGAATCCCTTCTTCTGGGATAAGAACTTAGTGTTCAACAAAAATTTCTGGGAAAAGTGGATAACAGCATGGCTGAAACTGAGTATAGACCAAAGTCTGACACTGTACACAGAATAAAGTGCAAATGGTTACATTATCTAAGTATAAAGATTGATACCATAAACAAATTAGTGGATCAAGGAATAGTGTATCAGATTTATGAAGAATGGAGTAATTTTTGATTAAACAGCAGATAGAAAATGTTACGAAGTATAAAATGTATAATTTTGATTACATTAAATTGAAAAGTTTTAGCACAAACAAATGCAATGCAAACAAGGTTAGGAGGAAAGCAGAAAACTATAAAAGGCAATTTTGCAATTAGTGTCTGTTTTAAAGATCTCATTTCTAAAATATGTAGAGAATTGGGTCAAGTGTACAAGAATACAAGTGATTCCACAAATGGCAAATGATCCAAGAATATGAACAGGCAATTTTCAGAGAAAGAAATTAAAGCTATCCATAGTCATATGAAAAAATGCTCTAAATCACTATTGATTAGAGAGTTGCAAATCAAAACAACTCTGAGGTGCTACTTCACACCTATCAGATTGATCAACATGACAAAACAGGAAGATGATAAATGTTGGAGAATACATGAAAGAGTTCGAACACTAATTCCTTGTAGGTGGAGCTGTAAGCTGGTCCAACCATTCTGGAGAGCAATTTGCAACTATGTCAAAAGACTTTGAAAATGTGTATACCCTTTGACCCAGGACAATATCCTCAAGAGAGCACAAAAATGGGAACAGGAACATACAAAAAATGTTCGTAGCAGCTCTCTTTGTGGTGGCCAAAAACTGGAAATCAAGGGGATGTCCTTCAATTGGGGAGTGGCTGAACAAATTACAGTGTAGAAATGTAATGGAATACTATTTTACTATAAAAAATGATGAACAGGAAGTCTTCAGAGAGATCTGGAAGACTTATATGTACTGATGCTGAGTGAAAGGAGCAGAACCAGGAGAACTTTGTACACAGCAACAACCACAGTGTGTGAGGAACTTTTCTGATAGACTTAGTATTTCATTGCAATTCAAGGACTTAAAAAATTCCCCAGTGGACTCTTGAGGCAAAATACCTTTCACATCCAGAGAAAGAACTATGGAGTTCAATCACAGAATGAAACAAACCATTTCTTTTGTATTATGTTTTGTTTTGTTCTGTTTTGTGATTTGTCTCATTCATTTTAATTCTACTTTTCAACATGACTAAGGTGAAAATGTATTTAATAGGAATGTATGTGTACAACCTATATAAAGTTGTATGCTGTCTCAGGGAGGGACTGGGGAGGAAGGGAGGAAGGAAGGGGAGGGAGGGGGAAAATCTAAGATATATGAAAGTGATTGCAAAACACTGAAAACAAAGAAATTAATTTGATTGAACTTTTTTCCTTTTTCTAAAATTTAACTTTTTATTAATCAATTAATTTATTTTTATTTTTCCGCATTCATTTCCATGAGATTTTTAGTTCCAATTTTTTCCCCATCTCTCTGCTCCCCCATCCCAAGATGATTTGCATTCTGTTTACCCCTTATCCCAGTCTGCCCTCTCTTTTATCAGCCTCCACCCCTTATCTGCTTCCCCCTTACTTTCTTGAGGGCAGGGATTCTCTTCCTTTATTCTTTTCCTTATTTTATCCCCTGAATTTAGCACACTGACTGATACATGGTAGGTGCTAAATAAACATTTATTGAATTTCATTGAGAAAAATAATATGCTTCAGCAAACCACCAAAGTGTTCTGAAGGAAAGAAAGAAGGAAGGAAATAATGCTGCATTTATTAAGTGCCTACTATGGACCAGGCACTCTGCTAAGTATTTTATAAGTATTAGTTTAACTGATGCTCCTACCAGTTCTAAGAGGCAACTGTTATTATTGACTCCATTTTACAACTTTGGAAGCTCAGGCAGACAGGTCAAATTACTGGTCCAGAGTCACATAGCTAGTAAATTTCAAAGGCAGTATTTGAATTCAAGTCTTTCCAACTCAAGATGCTATATACTTTTCATTGCCCAAAAACATAGTAAAAACCAACAATTATTTCTTGCTTTAAATCCTCTACAGATGAGGAAAAATGGGCCCAGAGAATGTAAATGATTTGTCCAAATTTACATTAAAAAAGAACAGAATATAATATGGATTTAAACCTAACTTTTATGAATCTAAAAACTGTGTTTTTTTTTTTTATTTATCTTTCATGGCCTCTACATCCAATGCAGATTGGATTAAATTAAATTTCTTTCCATAGATGGAAAGACAAAAACAGATCCTTCTCTTTTCTCTCAAATTGCAGCCCCTGTTTGCTATTTGCAGAGTTGCTCTGATCACTGATTTCTAACCATTCCTTTTTATGAAAATTCAAGTCCTAGGATAACCATGCCCTCTGACCACACTGCAGGAGGCAGCTGATGACAGAATCCCCTTTGGAAGAAATGAGAAGGTGGAATCACTGCAGGCAGTCAGAGACGATTGCTAGGAGCTCCCTTCAATAAAGGGACTGCTGGGAACAGAATCTGAAGTCATCAATAAAGTGAAAACTGAAGCTAAGGGATTTTTTTTATCGGCTCTTTAGAGTCATACATAATTCATCCTTTCACCACCACCCAATCAATGGCAAAGTAATGAGATCTTACTCTTTGACACAGCATATTATTACCTGGAAGAAATGGAAGTTTTTCATTGGCTATTGGGGTTGCTCTTGGAAAGGGTAGAATTGAAAATCAAGAAATATTTGTGATTTCATTCTCTCTTTGGGTTTTCAGACTATGTGCCTGCCCTTAGAGGTTGTATCCAGGATGTTTAAGTCAGTATATTATCTTTCTATTATGCTTTTGTGACAGAGTTCAGATAGCATCATCTACAGCTGACTTTTCTTTGGGTTTTCCATGGGATGGAGGGGAGTTAAATACTGTTTATGCCTTCTAGACAGTACACTGTCTGCTGGAGTTGAACATCACCATTTTGGTCAAGCAAGTTAAGATACTATTTCTGGAATCCTTTTATTCACCTGTGCTTTATCTCACTCATTCTGTCATCTCAGCTGGGAAAATGAACCAAAGCATTTTCCAAGACTCTTAGAAAAAAAAATCTCATTTTGTGCACTTAAAATCTTTTGATGGAGAGAGAAGCTTCACTTTTCACTTCAGGACCACAATGAAATTATGTAAATCTAATGTTAAGAAACTTTGTGCTGACTGAGGAGCTAGGGAAATGTACCTACTCCCTTTCCCTAGGAATGAGGGAGTGAGGACATGATTTACTTTGGTCCTAGGCATGGGATTTTGTTCACGAATCAGAGGGAAGTTATGCTTATTTTTCTCAAAACTTCAGTTCATTATATGAGTATCCGGTCATCCTGGCTTAGGGCACATCTAGGATTCTACTCAGTGTGCAATATGCAGGTATGGGAAAAATATTTATTTCTATACGTTGGAGGAATGATAAACACAGAATACTTATAAACACAAATATGACCAAAAATATTAAAACAAGGTTGTATAGCTTAACTTAGAGCTACTTTTAGAGTATGCAAGGATGCTGATAGAGTCAATCTTCAACATTCATGCATTTAGTTTCACAACTTCAAGAATTCCTGTGATTTTATTAGTAGCCTCATTTTCATTTTCATGTTGGCAACTGCACATTCACAGCTATGTGCCAGAGAGAAGAAAAGAGAGGTGTGACACATGCAAGTTTCTGGAGGGGCTGATATCCTACTATGAGTTTTACTGCTCTTGTTCAGTCTACTGTGTATTCATTTCATATTTGCATGGTTTGCCTTTAAAACTCAAGTTTTGGGCTGTAATAATGAGCCCAAAGCATAGTGCAAGTCATTTGGGCTCCAAGGTCAAGGGTAAAAAATCAGTGATGGGGCTGAGTGAAAAACCAAATATGTTAGATAAACTTCATGCCAGAACCTCTACAATCACTGTTGATTGAGAATTTGGTATCACTCTGTTAGAAAAAGTGCATAATATCAAAATGTGTTTTGTTTTGTTTTGTTTTTTGCTAAACAATTATATATAGAAAAAGTGTATTTTCAGCAAGCTCTTTTGAAATATTGGCTATTTTGGTGGTTGTGGGAACCTAATCCTCTATTTTCCATATATCCATTATATCAACATTTGTGTTTTTGACTTTTGTACCATTTTCTAGGAACATTACCTCCTGGAGAAAATGAAGATTGATTATATTTAAACCTAAACAGAAATTAAAAGTCTCTGAACTCTGCATTGTCCAAACAAAGCTTTGCTGATAACACATTAAGGCTTGGGTCAGTCCTCTCCTTTGAGGACATTTTCTCCATTGCAGAGGTTTTCCCTCAGATTCAGTATGTCCAAAATAGTACTTGCTGCCTCCCTTCCGACCCCCACTCCCAAAAGCAAAACAGTTTCTTAGTTACTGCTCAGAACACAATTAATCCTCCCAGTTGCCCAGATTCATGACCTCAGTATTGTCCTTACTCTTCATTCTAATTTGCCCTACATGTCCAACCCATTGCCAAATTTTATCTTTTTTTTTTCCATCATAATATCTCTTTTATGGATCCTATTCTCTCCTTTCACAGAGCTACCATACTGATTTAGACCCTGATCATCATATTCCTAACTTTTTATGCTTACATTCTACTGGGTCCTTTTACCTTGCATCTCCTCTCACTTCAATCTCCATTCAGTTATCAAATTATGATTTTCTCAAAGCATAGACCTTAGGTCATAACATCTCTACCCAATAAATACCAATTTCCCCCTATTACTTCCAGGATTAAATATAAGCCCTTGTTTGTCATTTAAATATCTCTACAACTTGGGTTCTTCCTATCTTTCCAGTCTTGTTAAACATTACTTTTTTCTAGACACTGCTCCATCCAACTACTCTGGTAGGGGCCAAGCTCTGGACCAGCCTTCGGGAGCTGGCTTCACCCTCAGGGAGCGGGCTCTGCCCTCAGGGAGGAACATGGGCGGGGCTCTGGCTGGGGATATAAGGAGCTGTCAGGGAGGGATCGGAGAGAGAGATGTAAACAAGAGAGAGATGTAGAGGACGCCATCAATAAAGTGAAGAGCACTGACATCCTTGGGCGCGTGTGTAGTCATTGTTCCCTCCGTGGAGGAGGGGATAGCCCTGTAGCGTAGCTAGGCCATACGGTCGCACGGCAGGTGCCGGAGACGTCCGAAGACCCGGGGAAAGAGTAAGATTCCCCAAGCGAAGTCTGGGTTAAGGGATACCACCTCATCTGGGCGAAGGCCGGGGGGGAGCCCCGTGCAAGAGTACGCCTGGAATAGTGTCCAGGGGTAGACCCCAGAGAGATTACCGTCTGGTTTAGTAGCCAGGTGAAGGCCAGGGATTAGCCCCGAGCACTACTCAGGTCTACTTACTCTTTCTCTAGGAGAATATTCTATGTTCTCTTTCTTTACCTTTGCAGTAGCTGTTTTCCATGCCTAGAATGCTCCCTCTCCTCCCCTCTCCTTCCAAGAATCCTTGATTTCCTTCAAAACTCAGCTGAAATTCCACCTTTTGCATGAGGGCTGTCCCTATCTCATCCAGTAGTGCATCCTGCCCTTCTAAAGTTACCTTCTGTCAGTTCTCTGTTATGACAGCAAGGACCCTGGCATACATAGGAGGGCCTGGTGTACAGGTTCTTAGATCTGCTTTTCTAAAAGGAAAGCAACTTTTGAAGGGTCAAAAATCACTTTAATCAAACACATATACCAATAGAGAAAATATAAGCAGAAAAATAAAAGACCAACAGACATTGAGGCCTATTAATGGGCAGGGAAGATCTTGAATGCTTTCTCCCTCCTACCATTAATCTTACATTAACATTACACCTGTACATATCTGTTTATTTATATGACTCTTCCCCTATTAGAATATAAGCTTTGGGGGTGTGGCAGTTGGGCAGGTACTGCTTTTGCCTTTCTTTGTATTACTAGGCTGTGGTACAATAGCTGGCATATGTTTATGGACTGACTGGCTAACCCCTGATATTAGTCAGGTCCATTTATTGTATTCAAGACATCCTATCATCTTGAACACATATAATCACAGGTAAGGCTGGGCATGTCCAGCCAAATGACTAGATATGTTCTCCTTGATGTTGGTGTTCAATAACTAAGTAAAACAATAAAAACATCAAATAAATGGTGGCAAGGGGCCCAACAACAATCTTCCCCAGTAGAATGCATGATCTTTGTGGGAGCAGAGGCAGACTTGGGGGTAGGGCACAGCCTGACTCTCTAATTCCCTCACAGGAAGTCTAGGAACAGAATATTCTACTTGTCACATGGGAGCATCTAAGTAAGACATCCATTCAGAAACTGTCTCTTCTTTTGAGTGTTGCAGTCTCCCACCTCTTTGATTCTGTCACAGTAGACTTAATGGTAGCACAAAACACTTTGGAAAGATGCCATACAAAAAATACCAAGTCTTTTTATTGATATACTCGAATATGGCAAGAAACAGCTAGGGCATTCTTCATTAGATTATGAGCATCTTGAGGGCAGGGATTATTTTTTACCTCTTTCTATCCCCACCACTTAGCATATTGCAAGACACATAGCAGAGACTTAATACATGTTTACTGAATGAATAAATGTCCAAATACTCAATTACTGAGTCACACCTATGACAGACCAACAAGAAAGGATGAACGTGCATGCTTTGCACATGTTACATAAGAATAAGAACATCTATGATCAGTCTTATCTGATGAAATTGTAACAAAGACAAAATTGCCTGATGAGAAAAAACTTAAGTTCAATTCATCAAACATCAAGCTTTTCCTTTGGAAATACCAAAAACTTATTCAAACCAGAGTTATGTATTGCGAAAAATGCTGTGCTCAGCATCTAGGAGAACTGAATTCAAGTTCTGTGTCTGAGGCATACAGGCTACATCACCCTCCCTTCAGTAATGAAATCACAGGTCTCTAAACAAATGTAAAAAGTGGACTTGAACTGATGCTTTGATACAGCATGCCACATAAACACAAGGGAGATAGTAGTATTTAGTGGAAAGAACATGACAAATGATGTCACAAGGCCTAGGTATGAATTCTGGCTCAACAAATTGCTATCTATGTTACTTTAGCTTGAACAAGGCATTGAAGCTCTCTTGTCTGCCAATTTTCTTATTTACGTGTAACATTTCCATCCACCCAGGTTGGGTGGTTTTCCCTACAAGACAGGCCTTTATGTGCTGTGTAGAAAGAGGAAGTGGTACCTCTTGATTAGCTAAGAGAATGATGGTATGATTCCTCATAGGTATAGGAGGAAAACTGTTGGAGGACATATTTCCAAGAAAGACTCTTAGAAAGCAGTTCCAGAGAGAAAAGGCACAAACTTTTGAATAGTCAAGAGAAATCCCAGTGTTATTCATTGGGGAAAACTAGTCTCTTCAATTTCAGCACTTGCAGCCCCAGAGACTGCAAAAAGATGTCTTTCCTCTCAGTAAGATAGTTTTCTTGATTTGAGCTAAGATCTCATCTTACTTCCAACTGAAGAGGTCATTTATACTCCTGTATTTTTTGACTATTCCAATCAATATAATTTATTGATTTCTAAACACCATATACTCTGATGAAGAGGTTTACTAGCTATGTGTGATAATGTGCATCCAGTTTTTGGAGGGAGATAAGGTAGAGAATGTAGCTAAATAACAACCCTACTTTTGAGAGTAATCAGGTAAACTGTTTTTTGTTCAGAATGTATTATACTCCTTTGTTGCTCTTGTTGTTTTTGTTTGTTCTTTGAGCGAGGGAGGGCTGTGCAGGTCACCAGCCTCATTTCTCCTCCAGAGTCATCTGAATCCAGTGACCCCATATTCCTTAGGATGACTGGAGGTGACCAAGGATGCAGTGGGAGGCCTTGGGCCGTTTAGGCCACAGTCTTTGCAGGTACTCATTTAGAGTGAAGCAACACCTGCATATGGAATAGGCCTGTTGAAGAGGTGGCCAGGGCATGGCCCCTTTAATGAGGTCAAGAAAAGGAAAGACATCAGGCTGGGTGGGAACCAGCAACAGTTACTACTGGGGATCACTGTAAATCTGGGAGAACTTAGGCAGGGGCCCTTTGTAGTCCAAGTTTCAGAATGGAGTAATTTAAGGTTTTAGGACAGGACAGGAGAAAATATCACAGGACAGGACAGGAAAGGATAGGAGCCAGTAAAACCCAAGTCAACTGGGCATCTTTTGGCCATCCAAATTTACCTTCCTTTGGAGAGGAAAAGGAAGGGGAGGTGGAGGCAGACAAGAGAGGATGAGTTGAGTTACCTAACTAGCTGGGTCCCCATTCAGCTAGCTGCATCTACTCACAGGATTGTATTCGTCAAGTGCAAATCATGTCATCATTTCTCTGATGGCATGGTATTCTTTGGCAACAAAGGATGAACACAATCCAATTATACCCCTAGACTATCATTTCTGAGATATTTTGGATAGATGTAATTCTACCCTACTATCCCTCTTGGAGATAGACAAGAAAAAGAGCAGTCAGACATCTGCAACCTTCCTCCTCAACACAAAAAATGTCAATATCAATGTTCCTTGGAGGAAAGTGTGTCAGATTTTAGATCAGATATTTATGTCACATGTGAGTCAATTATCTTCATGTATTAGAGGCATGATCACTCTTCTTCTCTCTCTCTGTATATACACATATGTGTGCATATATGTAGATGTGTATTTAGACTAGAGGACAAGATGATCTCTTAAGTCTCTTCCAACTTTAAATCTATGATCCTATAACCTTATGCCATGAATTCAGTGGCCTATTCCAACCTAAAATCCTATAATAATATGATAATTTAATGAAGAGAAGCAAAGACAAACTCAAATTCTTAATAATAATTTTTGACCCAAGGACCTTTAGGTGAATGACACTTCTAAGAGTGTTTTTTTTTAAAGCTATAATGCTGTCAAGAAATAACAAGTAGAATTTTAAATTAAAAGAAGTACACTTTTAAGATATTTTATTTTTTCCCCCAGCCTCCTTCTTCTCTCTCTGCTTTCCTCTTCAATAAATTCTTTAAATCATAAACATCCTCTTTGCATTCTAAGAATCACTGGTTAAAATTGCATTTTAATAAAAAGTAGTATGAGAAAAAGTTTTTTTGAAATTCATTCTATGTATACCCTTTTGTTTTGTACAACTTCACTTAGTTCCATAAGGAGAAACAAAGGTCCTAGTATAATTATCTCAATTCTAATACAGTAAATACTTAGCATTAATATTCTAGGCATAAGCTGCAGTTCATTCTTTTGAACTGAAAATGAGAAAAACATCTTCTTCCCCATAGAGGATATTCAGAGCAGAGGTATAATGCCCTCTGCCCTCATCAACAGGAATATCTTCCCTCAGTTCCTAAGCATCCTTAGGATTTCTGTATTAACTATAGGCTGTGTTACTAAACAACCTCTGCCTGCAAAAAGGAAGAGGTAATCTTGTCTGGGCTCAGGAATAAACTATATTCTTTGTAATTTGGAATTTCCAAAATTTTAAAATATTTGGAGGATCACAGAGAAAAGAAAATGTGCTCTCTCTCCTTCAAGTTTTTGTCAATATCATCCCCAATTTTTAAATTTACAGATATTGTTTCTGACTAAATTCCAAATATCATTCTTGAACAAGACACCCCATGCAGCATACTGTAGCAACATCTTACAAAACATTTCCGGCAAAATCTCATTTTGTTAATCCATTAGAATATCATTCAGTAGCTGGCTGGTTACTATTATACTCTGTCCCCATCAGAAGAGTTCAAGAAGTACCAGGTCCCTCCACTACTGGGAAAGTGATTGATTGTACTCTGGTATAACCTTGCTATACATTATGGCCAGGTCTAAATATATTGTTGATATGGACAAGGCCAATTGCCATAATCATTCTAATTTAGACAGAGTTATGGCCACACTCTCTAATGACAACACAGAAACAAAACAAAAAACCTTCTACTGCACTTGGAGCTACCTTAAACCCCAGAAAAGTCTAGGGATTATATATTTTGGTTTAATTCAAAAACATACATTTTTAAAGTTGTAAGGGACCTTGGAAGTAGCCCTTTGATTTCAGGCAGATTTTACAAATAAGAAAATTAAGGTCCAGAGAAAATAAATGACACATCTAGGGATAAGAGAGCTATTGACTGATATAGAAGGGACTATATAACTCATACTTCCTGCATCAATTTGACTGTATGCATAGCAACTTAGTATCTGCTAAATTCACAATAATACCTTTAGTGGAATCTCATATTTGAAATGAAATCATTGGTTCTCAGGCAAGATGAGAAATTAGGCTGTGCAAAGGTAGGTCAGGGTTACTTTCAATACTCCCACTCTTCTGTCTGCATTGATATGGTTTCCCAAAGGATAAAGAAAGGAGACAAGAAAGGTGATAAACAGATAGAAGAGGACAAAAGTAAAATGAAAAAAAATAAATTGAAAGAACAAGCATGCAGTGGGATACTAGTTTCAGGATGTGGTTATTTTCACATCAGCTTTAGAACAAATATTGAGTCACCTAGAGGAGAATGTGTGTGTGTGTGTGTGTGTGTTTTGTGTGTATATGTTTGTTGGAGGATGTGGGATATATACCCACAAGTAAATGAAGGGGAGAACAGTTGACACCCTATATTTCCTACTGACCTTAAAAGTTTCAAGGTTGACAAGGTCATTTTTTCATATCCCATTGTATCTCAGCACTAAGAAATTTCTCCTGTTTGAAAAAAAGTCTTTTTTAAAATAATAATAGCATAAAGCAGGGTATATTGTAAAATCTCTGAGGGATACTCATAGCTCCACAATTGTCCATTTGTTTGAATCTAAATCCTGTTCACTTAAAATTAGAAAGGATTTTAAAATAGCAAAAAAAAAAAGCGTTTTTCTTTTTTCTTAGACCTCTTTTTCACTTAATGAATGGTTTGTTTCTTAACTGAGTTCATTCTGGACAATCTCTATAATTTCCTCCTTTTCCTTTCATATTCCCAAACTAGAAGTTAATTTTCAAACTAACTTATCAATCATTTAGGAAAAGACATTAAAAGCAAACATGTATGTATATGCACATGTACAAATATATTTACACATTCACATATGTATTCATGTGTATATACATGTGCATAATATACACACATGTACACATACATACATCCACACTGAGACTAAGAGTTATAGAACCTGAACGAGCTCGTCACAAGATTCTTACGTGGTCTGTGGGTAAAATCAATTTTAGATGGCCTGAACCAGTCCTTGTTCTATTTTGGAAGCTTCCAAATGTGATTTCATATGGAAACATCTTGGTGTAGAAGCTATCCCTGTGTGGATTTCCTACCGTTACTGAAATAGAACTTTATTACACCTCTAGTGCTAAGGGAAGTAACAAGAAAGGGAGCAGGAAAGTGAAGAGAAATGACTTCCCCAAAATCACATAGCTACTAAGTAGCAGATTTGAGATTTGATTCCAGAGAATGAAAGGAAGGAGAGAGGAAAGAGGAGATGAAAGAAAATAGTGTTATTTTCACAATATAAAGCTCTCATGAAGTCATGTGCCCAATTTCTTCTTTTCTGAACCATGTCCTCTCATGATCTTAAATCCTATTCTGTTTATATTTCTTCTCTACTCCCCTTTTTGTGGTAACTGAAGTATGAATTTTTTTTTTATCATACATTGGCATATTATTCTTCTAGGGAGAATATTTGAAATTCATTAAGTGTGATCCTAATGGTGGGAATTACATGTTTCATGGTGTTTCTGGAGGAGGTATGTGGATAGGTGGGTCTTTTGATTTCTCTTACTCATGCCATTTAGTTGGTAACAGAGTAGAGTGAGATAAGATACTTGATAGATTTAGGGCTTTATTTCTGATTTTCACTCTTTCTTTGTTTCAGATCTTATTTTACGTATGATGCATAAAATCGTTTCCTTGCTATCTCTCCTACTCGCTTTCATCCAGCTTCAAAATCTCATTTGCTATCAATCTAGAGTCTAAAGGTGACTGACCTAAGATTTATTCAAAGAAAGCATTCAAGTTAGATAGGATGATCTTGGTGTTGTGTGACCAGAAAATAAGAATCTTAGGCTACACTCTTTCATTAGTGAGCTTTGAGGCCATATATATGTTATATAAATTCTTGTAACTTCTTTTCACATCACTTAATGAGATCCTTAAATTAGCTGATCTCTGAATTCTCTTTCTGCTTTCTCACTCTGATTCTTTGTAAGCATCTCTAGTCTTACTTCACTGGCAACAAAAACCATGGATCTCATGTCCCTGAGCATTAGCCTCTTGCCTTTGTTTTCTTGCAGCTTTCTGAGGAAAGTTCAGAAGAGATGAAACATCTCTCAAAGTGGATCTAATTCATGTATCTTTTGTTTTCCTTGGAAGGTAACTGAAATTTAAATGGGCTTTTTGGAGCTGTTAAGGACCAAATTTCCTTGCCATCTGTGTCACCCAAAAGTTATGCTGAGGAAAACTTTGGTTGGCAGACCTTCCTTTCCATTGTTTTTGGGAGATTTTCTTACCCAGAAATATTCAATTCTTTTTAACCTTCTGACCAAGTAAACATTATAATTCATGTTGCAGGTTTGGAAGATATACTAAGTTTCTAGGAACATGCACAAATACAATTTTGAATGATTAATTTTCAAGCATGTCAAGTGTCCCAGACCACAAACATAGAATACCTCCCTCTCTATGTAATGCAAGCAGAATTCAGAGCTGCTTGTTGCTTCCAGAGGAAGAATGGTAGAGTAGCTAAAGGTATACTTTACTATGATTTCCAAGTCAGGAAATTATACAAGTGGATCCGGCTATGTAATAAATATTCAGTGAATGATAACTGTCTTTATCTAGTGTTTCAGGGTTTGCAAAAACTTTTCATAGTATTATTTCATTGGGCACTCACTTCATTTTGCATCTGTTGCTCTGCCTAGTTTCAGTTCCATGAAACAAAGATACCTCTCCCAGGATGAGCTAGCCACTTTTAATTTCATCACCATCTTGTTCACTCAAACCTTGATTTACACAGCCTCCTTCAGCCACTACTTCCTTCTGAATGGAGGATTGGAAAGTGGAGTAAAAAATTCCTCCCTATGCCTTTTTTTTTTACAGAAAGAAGAAGCTTGACTCTCAGCTCACTTCATGTTGAAGCTGCTGCTCTGGGTTCAAACATCAAGAAACAAGATGCCCCCACCCTGGCATCCTAAGATGCCCTTACTCTGCTGTGTCATGATGCCCCCATCCAATATCTACTTTTATACCCCTCCTCAACTTTTCCTGACTCCTTTTAGGTATTGTCTCTTCCCACTAGATTGTAAACTCCTTGAGTGCAACCACAATTGTTTTATTGTTTTAATTTTACACCCAGTGTTTATCAGAAACACTCATACATAGGCACTTAATAAATGAATTTTATATTGGATTGTTTCCTTACTACTATCAATATTATCCCCATCTTACAGATGAGGAAGCTGAGGGTTAGAGAGCTCAAGTGACTTGACCAGGGATCACATAATTGATAGTGTTAGAAAGAGTGTTATCCCAGATCTTCATGCCAAATGTAGTACTATCTCTACTGTGTTATCCTATCTCTGGACTTTGAATTGGAAACCAAAATATCAACAACTGGATGTGTATATCCAAAGAATCCAAAAACCTGGAAGGGATGATCAGGTTTCTGAGTTCATATTTCTGTATGTTTCTCTCAGAGCAGTTAAAATACTCCACAGATAGATAATACAAAACCTTTTCTAGTCAATTCAGCAAAGAACCCTGTGGAACATCCTAGTCAGAGCATAGCATTGTAGACAAAGTGTCAAGCAAGGCATTCTGGGCCTATTTGCAGGGCAGTGTCTTCAGCTATGCAATGTGTATTTGGGTTGGTAGTATGGCAAGTAATGGAAGGCTTAGGAGTGGGAGAAGGGAAGAAGTCTTCAGACACAACCAGGCAGAAAAGCTGTAGTAGCAATTCTAAAGGGACCATTATGGTCTTTTAGAATAGATCCATCAATCTATCACCTGGGAATAAATGGTATATTGTATTGTACAAAGAGACTGAGTTATATGTCAGGAGATATTGAAATACAGGAGAATTTTATAATAGCCCAGTTTCTTAATCAGCAATAGCTCCTAATCTCCAATACTTACAGCTATGCTATCATGTTAGCCAAGAAGCTGACACTATTCACAGAGGATGAATTTCTGGCATAGGTGGTGTCTTGTTTTTGAATGGAAACAGCTTTTCTGGGTGTGATTCAGAGATTCAGGTAGTCATTGGCAAAAGAAAAAGTAATTCAGCTAAATTTAATGGAGAATGACCTGTCATTAGGAATAGAGAATGCAGTAAAGTCAAATCTTTCTTCTCAGAGATTTAAAGGGCACAGCACACAGACATTCTCATTTGTGCTGCAAACACTTTTGGGAGGTGAATAGTAAAATCCAATCCCCATTGCATAAATCAAAATGCTGACAGAGAATATTTTCTGCTCATTTCTTTCTTGTGCCCCTCTTTCTCCTATTTTTGAAGGCTGATCTCACCTGCCTGCTTCTTGTGGCATCAATGACACCATTAATTTTTATTCTTGCCCTCTACTATTCCAGTCCTTTTGGGTAAAACTTATAGGTTTCCAGCTGTTCTACTACACTGAACTCTCTGGAACAAGCACATATACTTCTCTTGAGATTTTATATAGGTTGTGTTACTAAAAATAGAGAATAACACAAGGTTAAATCAAAATAGATTTTAAAATTGGGTACTTAGCCTGAGATCCTTAAACTCTTAAATATTTTGATGACCCTATTTTAATATAGTTTTGTTTCCTTTGTAATTAGGTATTTTTATTTTATGAATTTAAAAACACTCTGGAAAGGGGTCCATAGCCTTCACCAGTCTGCCAAAGTGATCCATGAGACAAAAACAGTTAGGAATCACTTTTTAAAAGCTAATTTTTATCTTCAATGAAATGGAAATCAGTTAGAATTTTATATTTCTAACTCTACTCTTTCTCTTAAGTTCAGAATTTATTTCAAAATTCCCATGTCAAGGGGTAGAGCCAGGATGGTGGAGTGGAAGGACTGACCTACTCTTAGCTCTACCTCCAAAGCCCATAAAATGCCTGTAAAAAAATTACTCTAAACAAATTCTACAGCAGCAGAAGACACAAAATGACAGAGTGAAAGAGATTTCCAGCCCAAGACAGCCTGGGAGGCCAACAGGAAAGGTTGATCACATCAGGCTCAGAGCAGAGAGGAGCCCAGCCTTGGTCACCTGGCATGGCTTCAAAAGGACTGAAAAAGGCAGAACTCTGGGCAGCAGCTGTGGTTCCCAGATCCTCACAAACACCAAAGATAGCTTCAAAGGTCAGTGAGAAAGCTCTTTCACCTGGGTCATAAGGGAGCTAGGCCCTGCCCTAGACCCAGCCCCCAGGTGAGTAGAAGTCACTGTGGCACAGTATCCATTTTTGGAATATCCGGCCTGAAGATAATGGGGGAATTGAGGCATTGATCTGGATCTCAGCCCTGAGTGGCAGCCCTGAGGTAAGGAGAAGCACTGCCATGGTGGAACTGGTGGAGACTCTGGAGAGGGAACACTGCTCACAGATCCTGGGCAGAAAGCCTGTAGTTGCTCCCAGACCAGAAAGAATAGACTCCTCTTCTTTGATTGTGCCACCTTGGAGGAGCTGAGAACTTAAAGGTCCTTAGAGTATACCCTCCATTTGACAAAGGACTCAAAAGTCAAGTAACTGGCTGGGAAAATGCCCAAAAAGGGGAAAAAATAAAACTGTAAAAGTTTACTTTTTTGGTGAACAGGAACTTTCCTCCATCCTTTCTGATGAGGAACAACAAAGCATACTATTAGAGGAAGATATTAAAGTCAAGGCTTCTGCATCGAAAAGCATCCAAAATAAATTTGCAATGATCTTAGGCCATGGAAGAGCTCAAAAAGATTTTGAAAATCAAGTAAGAGAGGTGGAGGAAAAATTGGGAAAAAAATGAGAGTGATGCAAGAAAAGCAAATCAAGAGCTTGCTAAAGGAAGTCCAAAAAAAATGCTGAAGGTAATAACACCTTTAAAAATACACTAACTCAAATGGCAAAAGAAGTCCAAAAAGTCAATGAGGAGAAAAATGCTTTAAAAATCAAAATTAGCCAAACAGAAAAGGAGGTTCCAAAGCTCACTGAAGAAAATAATTCTTTAAAAATTGGAATGAAATAGATGGAAACTAATGACTTTATAAGAAACAAAGAAATTACAAAACAGAATCAAGAGAATGAAAAAAAAATTGACGACAATGTGAAATACCTCATTAGAAAAGCAATTGACCTGGAAAATAGATCCAGGAGAGACAATTAAAAAATTATGGGGCTAACTGAAAGCCATGATGAAGAGTCTAGACATCACCTTTCATTAAATTTTCAAGGAAAGCTATCCTGATGTTCTAGAACCAGAGGGTGAAATAAATAGTGATAGAATCTCTGATTACCTCCTGAAAGAGATCTGAAAAGAAAAACTCCTAGGAATATTTTAGCCAGATTCCAGAATTCCCAGGTCAAGGAGAAAATATTGCAAGCAGACAGAAGGAAATAATTTGAGTATTGTGGGAATACAATCAGAATAACACAAGATCTAGCAGCTTCTACATTAAGGGATTGAAGTGCTTGCAATGATATTCTAGAAGTCAAAGGAACTAGAAATAAAACCAAAAATTACTTACCCAGAAAAACTGAGTATAATACTTCAGGGGAAAAATAGTCATTCAATGAAATAGAGGACTTTCAAACATTTTCGATGAAAAGACCAGAGTTGAATAGAAAATTTGACTTTCAAACACGAGAATCAAGAGAAGTATGAAAATGTAAACAAGAAAGACAAATCATAAGGGACTTACTAAAGTTGAACTATTTACATTCCTAAATGGGAAGATAATATTTATAACCATGGAGACTTTTCTCAGTATTTGGGTAGTTGGAGGGATTATATACATATAGACAGAGGGGAAAGGGTGAGTTGAATAGGAAGGGATCATATCTAAAAAAATAAAATTAAGGGGTAAGAGAAGAATATATTGGGAGGGGAAAGGGAAAAATGGAATCAGGCTAATTATCTCTCATAAAAGAGGCAAAAAACTTTTTCAATGGAGGGGAAAAGGGGGAAGATGAGAGGGAAAAAGTGAAACACTCTCATAACATTTTGGCTTAAGGAGAGAATAACAAGCTCACTCAATTTTGTCTGAAAATCTATCTTACACTACAGAAAAGTAGGGGAGAAGTAGATAAGTGAGGTATAGGGGAGACAATGGAAGATAGGGCAAATGGGAGGAAGAAACAATTAGAAGGAAACACTTTTGGGGAAGGAAAAGTTCAAAAGAAAAAAATAGAATAAATGGGGGACAGGATTGGATGAAGGGAAATATACTTAGTCTTTCACAACATGACTATTATCGAAGCTTTTTGCATAACTAAACATGTATAGCCTATATTGAATTGTTTACTTTCAAAGTGGGGATGTGTGGGGAGGCAAGAAGGGAGAGAAGTTGGAACTCAAAGTTTCAGGAACGAATTTTGAGAGTTGTTTTTGCATGTAACTGGGAAATAAGAAATACAAGTAATGGGGTGTAGAAATCTATCTTGCCCTACAAGAAAAGAGAAAAAAACAGGGATAAGGGAAAGGGGGAGTGTGATAGAAGGGAAGGAATATTAACAGAAGTGGTATTCAGAATGTATGGGATTTGGGGGGGAAGAGAGGGAAGAGATGAGGAGAAATTTGGAATTCAAAACCTTGTGTAAATAAATGTTGTAAACTAAAATAAATAAATTGAAAAATTTTGAATAAGTCATATGTAACTGAATGTCCAACCAACCCTCAAAATCAACATGTCAAAAATTGAACTATTTCCCAAAACCTGACTTCCATCTTAGTTTCACTTATTTTCCCATAGCATTATAATTTACTTATGTACATATGTTTGAAAGCTTTATGTTATTTTTTATTTTCAAATCAAAGCACCTTAGAAAAATGGCTGATATGGAAGGTTTGAATTACACTATTTAGGAAGGTATTATAGTAGTCTAGGCAATGGATAATGATGGTTTGAATTAATATTGTGATAGTATAAGGAGAATGAAAGGGAGAAATAAATGAGATGATATAGAGACAGAATAAACAGGTCTTGACAACTCATTGGATATGAGAAAATGAATCAATAAATCAACAAACTTTTATTAAATACATACTATTTGTCAGGTACTGTGATAATTGCTGGCAATATAACAAGAGGCAAAAGAGTCCCCACCATCGAGGAGCTCATAATTTTATGTGGGATGCAACATACAGAGAAATATATAAAAAAACAAATTGTAGAGAGAATATCTAGGAAATAATTATACTATATATCACATATAATTTTAATTATATGTGGTTATAAATAATTATATATAATTAAAAGAGGAAAAGCAATGGAATTAAGAGGGTTAGAGAAAGTTTCCTGTAGAAAATAGAATTTCAGTTGACACTTAAGGTCAGGGAGGTTAGTGGTCAGAGAAAAGGAGGAAGAGCATTCCAGGCACAGGGGAACAGCCAAAGAAAGTGCCCAGAGTTGAGAGAGTTGAGTGTCTTGTTCCTGGAAAAGGCAGGAAGCCAGTGTCACTGGATCAAAGAATATGTGCCAGGAATATGGTGTAAGAAAATTGGAAATCTAGGCAAGAACTTGATTATAAAGAGTTTGGAATGCCAAACTGAGCATTTATTCCTGCTGTTGTTGTTATTTGTCCTTTGTTCTCAAAGAGAACCAATGACATCACATGATTTATGACTTGCATGTGAATTGTATTTAAGTGAAGCAGAGTTGGGCAAAGGCATCCGCTTCAATCTCTTGAGACTTTTGTCAAGACAAAAGTCAAGAAAACAGGTAATGTCCCAATATTCAGTGGATGACCTTAGCATCTTAGATGTCTAACCAAGTCCCAAACACTCCATAACAACAGATTGTTCCTGAAAGCAATAGGAAGGCCAGTGGAGTTTATTGAATATTAGGGTAAAATGATCAGAACTGACCTTTAAGAAAATCACTTTAGTGTCTGAATGGAGGTGGCTTTTCTGCTTGATTATGTCTGAAGACTTCTTCCCTACTCCAATGCTCCTAAGTCTTCCCTTTTTTATTATGCTACCAACCCAGATATACATGGATGATGAAGTAAGTGATTGGAAGGATTGTAGCATCTTCAAAAGAAATGGGAAAAAGTATCAGCACAGTGTAACAAAAAAATCTAGTGACTTTATAACTTTTACTTTATGCTTGTTGCAATTGAGATGAACATGTCCAGGAGATAGTGATACAGAACTAGAATCCAGGATACAATATAGACTTTTATATATAGATTTGATAGTTTTCTATGTAGAGAAGATAAGTGAACCAAATAGTTGGTGTGATCCCCAAGGGAAATAACTTAGAGAGTTAAAGAGATGAATGGCCAGGACATAGCCTTGGAGATACCGGTGTTCAGAATGTGGTAAATGTGTTTTGAGCAAGCATAGTACTGAGAAATAGAAGCCAGATAGGTCAAAGGCAACCTAGGAAACAAAGGTCATAGAAGTCAAGGGGGTAGAAATTATATAATGATGGGCCAAATTTTGCCAAAAGGTACTGTGACATAGATAGGTAAAATTGAGAATTGACCATTGGATGTACAAATTAACTGATCCCTGGTAATCATGAAGAGAGCAAATTTAGCGAGTGGTGGAATATGGAACAAAAGATGTGAGTAAATGGTAAGGAAGTATTGACAGTGTGAATAGGTAACTTTTTAGGATCTTGATATGATAAAGAGGACAAATATAAAATGAGAGGTCAAAGATCAAGTGAGGGTGATGAGGAAATATTGATGAGGAATATTGAACATTTTTGCAATCAGCAGAAATAATCAGAATATATGAAGGGATTGAAGACAAATGAGTGGTTGATATAGCAAGCTACCAGAAGTGATTGAAGAGAATGAGGTAATCACAATAGAAAAGTGGTTCAAGAAGAAAAAGTACCTCTTCCTTAGAAACTAAAGGAAGTTAAGACAAATAGGAGTGATGATATAAAAGAATTTTGAATTATGGATTACTGGAAATAAGAGAGCTCAATATTTATACCCTCTGTTTTCTTAGCAAAGTACAAAGTTAACTACCTATTATGGACATATAGATTATGGATATATAGATTATATATATATAGGATATATAGATTATGGATATATAGGATATATAGAAGCGATAAGGAGGGAGAGTCTAGGCATCTGAAGGATGGACAAGAAATTTTGGAATGATTTCTCAAGTGAGTGTGATAGAGAGTCCATTGAGGAATAAAGGATTGCTCTGCAGGATGTAAACTTAATGAGTTTAGATAATTTGAAATTAATTCAGTTAATAGTGTAATATGACTTGCCTTAACTACATTAATCAGCAATGACACCGAAAAGACTGGTGATTGGAGTGATCCTCAACTCAAAGCTAGTCTCTCAATAGGACAAAGAGGCAAGAGAATCAATGCTAGGTGAGAATGTACAATTGGACTGGCTGATTGTGTGGTTGTATCACCAAGGCAATATTCACAAAACCAACAGTGACTATGAATACACCAGCATAGTTCTGAATCACAAAGTATAATAGACTCTCCATATAGAAGGCAGAAGAAAAACATTTATTCAGATACCAGAAAACCAAATTTGCCATACTAACCAAGAAGTCAATACACAATATTACTGCAGGGGACAAAGTTATTACCAAGCCCCCCCTCCCCCAACACATACATCCTTGCCCACTCATTTTATAATACTCCTTTCCACTGAAAAATAAAAAAAGAGTATGTAGTGCAAACACACTTGTCGGATCTTACTCGCTGGTTATTGTTCTGGGAATAGACTTTGCAGCTGAGAGCTATGATCACAAACTGAAGAGGGAATAGGTGGTTGGGGCATTGGGTGGTGTCTGCCTCAGATGCTTAGAGTGAGCAGGATGAGGGACTAATTGGGGTAATTTCTCATTCTGATAATTACGATGGTGATGAATGCTTGATTGACTACAGATACAGAAAGGGCTATGATGTTATCCATCTTCCCTTCCTTTCGTGGCTTAAGCATACGCACCTGCAGGGGATGTCAAACCAAAATCTGCTAGGATTATTCCAGGGTCCCAACTTTGGAGACCTCTCCTCTAGGCAATGGTACAAGTTTTCTAAGGCTAACCCTGGAGGCAGTTGGTAGTGTAGTGGCTAGAACATTGGGCCTGGAGTCAACAAGAACTGAATTCAAATTTGACCGCAGCCACTTAACTAGCTGTGTAAGACTGCAAATCAGTTAAGCTCTGTCTCATTTTCCTTAGTTGTAAAATAGGGAGATAACAGCACCTACCTTGAGGTGAAGATAATATTAGTACAGTGCCTGACATACAGTAGGTGCTGTACAAATGCTTATTCCCTTCTTTCCACTTTCCTCTTCCCTATCAGGGCTCATAAACTACAGTGAAAATGATACATGTGACCAATTGCTCTCTCTGTCCTCCTGGTCTATCTCTTTACCTGTCTTTGTGTCAGTGTGGGTATGTGTGTGTGTAAGGGGTGGGACGGACACGTGAGTCTGCATGTGTGTGTGTGTGTGTGTGTGTGTGTGTAATCAGTGATGGCTAATCACAAGATCGACATATCCAGGGTCACAGTTTGACAGCTGGGTATGAGGATAATGAAAAAGAACTAATCTTGACCATGCTACATAAAGGGGATGAGCACAAGAAGGTAAGCCTGAGAGCCTGTCTCAAATATAGAAATGATAACTAAAGGAATGTGGATATGATGTGGACAGAGAAAAGTTTATCCCTATAGGATGCTCCCCTAGATTTTTAACAGGGATTAAGAAGGCTAAATTACAATACAATAAAACCCTGGCTCCCAGTACTATTGGGAGCCATAAATTGCCCCCAAGGCCCACACAGATCATTTCCTAGAGCTTAGCTAATCAGAATGGTCAAGCTTCCTTTCCTCAGTTCTCCCATTATTCCTGTCCCTCTGACAGGGAACATTTCTCCAGTGGGATTCCAACTCTTTCATCACTGGTCATAAGACAGAGCAGTTCTGTATGGCTCATGCCTCTGAGTGTCTGCAGGAGCTATAACCTTTTGCTCCTAGCAGTTCTGGGACCAGAGGGCATTAATCTGGGAATGCAATTTTTCTTACTTCATGTATTGGCTTGAGGTGAATGCAAACTACTCTCTTTAATCCTTTAGGTTCCTGATTTTAGTACAATCTTGAATCTCTGGTATTAAACCAGGATTAATTTTAGAGGAGCTAAATTATTAGTTACACAGATATAACTACCCTTTTCCATGGTATGGCTTTGTGGAGCAGACATTTAAATTATTGTCTGCTAAAAGAGATATCCTCTAAACCTGCCCTGAAATTCCAGATAGGCAGCAATTAGAGAGTAGTTTGGCAGATAAGCTAGGTGGTAAATGCTTATAATGATCAGTAAACAGAACTCCTTTACTGCCTATTAATATTATCCCATTTTTCCTCCTGCTGGGGAGATACCCAGGACCAGAGAATGAGAGGAAAATGTCAACTTGTGTTGTTGATATTCAGTCTTGTCCAGTTATCCCTGACTGCATTTGATATTTTCTTGGCATTATACTGGAGTGGTTTTGATATTTCCTTCTTGAATTCATTTCACTGATTAGGAAACTGAGGCACAAAAATAAATAATTGACTTGCCCAGGACCACACAGCTAATAAGTATCTGAGGCCAGATTTGAATTAAAGAAGATGAGTCTTCCTGACTATGGGAAGAGCGCTCTATCTACTATACCACATGTCTGCCTCCTTCTGATGCCTACTCTTCAAGAAAATCACCAGGCTTTAGTGGAGATTAGATATTTCCTTCAGTCTGCTGTAGGGCAGAAGGAGGTCTGGGATGAGGAAGTGAAGAAAATTCAGGGAGCAGTGAAGTGTAAAGCATGTTAGGCCATCAGAGCATGGCTAAAGGGAAAAAGCTACTTCAATTATCCTTAGCTTCATGCTATAGTGAGAAGAGAGGCTAGGAGAATTCTGGCAGGACATCCTGATTCCTTTCGAGTCAGGCGGCTGAATTATTCTGACTAGCTTTTTGAGATACTATAGCAATATACCATGTAGTATGTTACTGAAAGTAAATCATTTCAACCCTTTCCCAAATCCCAGAACTAAACCCAGATGACATTCTAGGACAGATCTGGGAAAATCTTGTTTTCAGTTGACTATCTTCAGGGGAATACATATATGTATATATGTACACACATATATAGGTTTGTGTGCACATGCGTGTATGTGTGTATACATGCACACACATATATGTATGTGTGTATATGCATATATGTGTATATATACATATGCATTTTTATCTAGGATAGTGGATTTAGATCCATAAAAGATCATAATTACTTTCTACTCATATTGCAGGTGAGGAGCTGAAGCCCAGAGTGGCTAAATTGTTTGATAAGGCCACAGAGGTGGTAAGTGATGGAGACAGGATTTGAACGAATTTTTTGATTATAGATCCAGTGGATCTTTCCCCTGAAATATTAGTAACTTCCACATTTGACAAAATAAGGTTACAATCCTTATCTGATCTAAATTGGAAATACTGCTCGGTTGAGCCCAAAGGGTTTGAGTCACTTACCCCACTATCTGCTTAACCAGCCATGGTAGTTTGTGAAACAGATTTCATTTTAAAGACTCTGCCTCTGGTGAGGGAAAGCTCCTTTCTCTCACACTTGTTGGCTGTTCTGAAAACCTCTATCCTGGTGCCTAGAAGGTATTAAATTTATTTCCTAAAAGTTTAGAGTTGACCCTCAAAGCAGGAAATAACAAACATATTCAATATACACTGTGAATTTAACATGGGGTAGATAATGTTTTTCTTGTATGTAAAAATGTATACTAAAACAAAGAATAGCCATTCACATTAACACAATGAACAGGATTCAATAACATTTACTCTGGGTTATAATGATTCTAGAGGCTGAAGTTTAATATTTAGAAGAATAAGAACAGTTTGGTAAGTTTCCTAATTACTTTTTGAATACTAACTTTGAGATTTCACTGTTGGTGAGGCTTGGGCCAATATTCTTGTCAATAACGATCATTTCCCTTACAGAAACTTTTTTGACTTCATTTGTAAGGACACAGAAGCTGATATACTCACAGGATTCCCAAGAATATCACATCCTTTGAACTAATACAATTATCTTCAATTCTGGGGATGTCCACTTTCCCTGAGGTCAGGAAAATGTAAATATAAGAGAGAAACGCATTGCCATGTGATCGCAGCCACCTGGAGATTATCTAGAACAAAGGGTAATTTCACTTTAACAGGCTGAACTTTTGACAGAGCTCCTCATGATTTCTTGCTATAAATGAAAAGAGTAAGATAAAAAGATAGCTAGATTTTATACTATTAATGAGTTTTTTTTCAGGAAAGCAGTTAGTTTGGGGATTCCTCATCATCTCCCCAAATGAATGTCATACATTCAAAGCAGTCTCTCCTCCTCCCAAAGTTTTCTTTTTTCACTGTTTTTTGTTTTTTTTTTTTGGTGGAGAAGATGGAAGGGAGAAAGAAGAAAAATTCCAAACTAATCTGTTGCTCTCATTACTACTATTCATCTGCTTCCTAGTCAAATGGTTCTTCTATTCTTTGTCCGCTAAACATAACTCATATTTTCCTTCTTCATTTACCTTGTTCTTTCTATCCCTCAAAATGACATATTACAATGTTGTATTCAAGAGCAGATTAAGTGAAACCTTTTCAAGGCTTGGGTTAAAATCATGGCTTTTGCCATTTTGCCATTGTGATATTGAACAGTAAAGATATCTCTCTAAGTTTTCTCTTGTATAAAATGAGAGGGTGGATTGGATGAACTTTTAAGGTTCTTTCTAGTTTTTAGTGTATAAGCCTGTGATACTGTAAAGGATTAACAAGGTCCTAGAAAATTCAGTAATGTACTTGCAACAGACATCTTATTTTGAGCAAACAGTAATATGTGGAGGATTTCACTATCCATAAAGGTGTCAGTCTTCTAAATGGATTCAACCCAGGATATGTTTCATCAGAAAGAAAAGTGACTGTAGAAGGAGAGGAGCTAGGTTTCATTCTGCCTTTGACACTTCATTAGTGTTACTCGGATTATTATCTGTATGACAGTGTTAAGTCACATCGTCCCTGGCCTCATTTTTTTTCCCCATATGTCCAATGAGCAAATTGAAAAAAATATCCTCCCATAACATCTTATATCTCCAATGAACATACAACTCCTAGTTTTCTGTCTTGCTATCAGTGAGATAATGATTGACCAAGTGTAATTCTTTCGAAGAATTATATGTTGAGGGGGCTATTAATATTCTAAGGAAATACTTAAAACCCAATGAAGTCAATGTAAAAGTGATCATAAGGATAGATGCAAAACATATTTTGCTGAAAATGTTGTGTCAGGAATAAGAAGTGAGAGGCCAATAACTTTTAAATAAACATAAGTTGAACACCTGTGTAGGTTGTGTTTTTTTCCCCTTATAAATAAGTTGGGAGTCCCTGAACATGAAGAGAATCAAATGATGCAGCCAAAGAAAGGAAGGAAAAGGTAAGAGAAACAGATTACATATTGACAAGAAATTACTAGTTTCACAAATAGACATCATTTCCCAATAACTATTTTTTCTAAGGTTAGATTTTCAAGATGGTAAAGAAATTGCCATAATCTATAACAAAATAGAAGTAGGAACAAAAAATTAAAAGTTATGAAATGTAATTGAAAATAAAATATTTCTAACTAGACCTCACTTAATGATATAGTGAAGATAAAAAATGGAAAATGGATAAAAAAACAGAATCTGACAAAAAACTATTACCATTTTCTAAGGATATCTGATACATAAATGAATCACTATAACAAAGAGCAAAACTGTCTAGAAACTCCCTCAAACAATAAGCATAAATGAAGGATGGAAAAGTCTGTCAAGACTTTTAGAGTAAACTCTAACATCATAGTCCTACGTTTGTACTATGAAGAAGCAAAATTAGCATGAAGGAAAGGAAAGATGGGAAAGCAACAACATAAGAGTAAGCATACCTATTGGAGTCCCATGCTTGATATAACAGTGTTGAATTTATTAAGGGGTTGATTCTAAAGGTATCTGAAAGAGAGGGTGCTAGAAAAATGCTTTTAAAAATGAGCCATATTTTTTGCTGCCCCCCCAAATGACTGAAATAGATCAATAGCTACAAATCAATATGACAACTTTCCCACATCTATGAAACTTTTATGAAAATATTATATATATGCAACTTGGGCTCTTTTCTGAAGGGCATGAGTAGGAAATAGACCAGCATTTGCAGAAGATATTCATAGGCATAGAGCTAGAAGAAGCCATGCAAAAAAGAGGGCTAGAGTGAGCATGGGGAGAATTTTATTGTAAAAAAAATACATGAAAGATGTCATCAGAGAGTTGTATGGCTGCAAATGGAGGTGAACTGTTCATTTAGCAGAGTGAGGGAAAACTTCTTTTCATGAAGCTTCAGGAAATTCTGAGGAAAGACCACATCAAGGTGTACTGAGCACATGTGGAATAATGCCAGAACAATAGGGTTTGAAAGTTGGAAGGTATCAGAGTTCACTGAGTACAACCCATATGCCAATGGGATTAGTGCTATATTATGCATGACAAGCAAGTTTCCAGTCTCTGGAAAAGACCTCCAAAGAGGGGGATGCTACCATCTCTTGCTGCCAAACATTTCACTTTTCAATAGGATTTATAGTCAGGAAGTTTGTTACCTTCATCAAGTCAAAATTTATTTATTTGCAACTTCTGCTCAGTGCTCTTTGTTTGGCCAACTTCCTTCCTGGGACCAAACGGAATGAATATAATCTCTTCTCCCCAGGAAAGCCTCCCCCGCAAAAAAACAAAAACAAAAACAAAAATAAACAAAACAAAAAAATAAAACAAAACCAAAACCAAAAAAAAACACCAAACACACTTGAAGAAATGTTTCTTTTTTTCTCCTGGATAAATATGCCCAAGCCCTTAGTCACAGATTCAAGAACCTTTGTTATGCTGGCTGATCTTCTCTGGATGCTCTTCAGTTTATCAATGTCCTTTTCATGTTAGTGCGCTCAGAATTGAACATAATACTTTCAGTGAAAGTTGACCAATTGAAGGGCATGGACAAAACTTGTACAAAGTGAAAGATAGATGGACATTGCAGGATGGAGCACCTATTTAATTAGATCCATCAGAGTATTAGAATATGTACTTAATGCCTCATCATCAGAAGTACTACACATTTTATTGCTACACTATGTTTTTATTGTTATAAACTTTTCTTAAAAATATAATAGTTCATGGACTATATGAAATACAAAGTCTGTAGGGTTCCTAGATTCAAAAAATAAAACTGTGAAGAATGCTACATTTCATGTGAAGATATCTGGAATTTTAGTTCTAACGTTGTAAACACTTAGCAGTTATATGATGTGGAATAAATCATTTCCTCTCTGTGGGACAGGTTCCTTAGCCATAAGATGTCACTCTAACTTAATTAGATGACCTCTAAAGTTCTTTCTCTCTCTAACATTGTCATTCTTTCATTGTTTGTCTTTATAAAATATATGATAAATATACATAACTCTATTTATAGAAATAGCATATAGATATGAAGTATATGTTACCTGGGAGGAACATAAAATATTAATACATAAATGTATCTCATCCTGAAATATTTAACATCTGGTATTAATCTACTGACTATTGTTTGCCTTTAGGAGAAGACAGAGAATATCATTTATTATTTTCATTGACAAAATTATTATGTAATGAATGAACAGTTTCATTATGTATGTGAATAGACACCTGAAATAATTTTCTGTATAAATGAGCTTATCATTACAGAAGGGCAAAAGAAATTTCTGATATATGTAATTGTTTTACACATTACCTTCTTCAACTTAATTCAATAAATAAACATTAATTGCCTACAAAGTACAATGAATTATGCTACATATTGGTAATTCATGAAGATGACAAATAACCTAGCCACTGCCTTCAGGAAACTATAATCTAATGACGGCAAGTAAAACACACACAGACAGACATCCATACATGGTAGAATATAATTTAAGCAAGGAAAAAAATTCAAAAATGTTGCTTGAATATTATAGAGATGTAGGATATAATTTTCAGCTACAGGGCATAAAAATTATTATACTGGATGAGGTAGAACCAAAGGTGGGCCTTGAGGGGGGAGGGGAAATAGTTCAACATGTAGAATGTGATTCTTTAGATAGGAGTTTATGCATGCTAGGGATAAAGCATGGCATGAGCAAATGCACAGAGGGACGACTGGGCAAGGCAAGATCTGGGAAAAATTATTAATCTGATTTTGTTGGCCTGCATAGTACATAAAGAGAAGTAGCTTGAAATAAGCCTAAAGATGGGAAATTGGAACCAAATATTGGACCATAAAAGACAGCCTAAGGTGTTTATAACTTATTCTATAGGCAATTAAGATGTAGTTAAGGATTTGGGGCAGGAATTGGTCCTGGACATTAGGAAGTTTACTTTGGCAGGTATGTGAAAGATGAATTGGAGAATCATCCTGTACCATAATTGACTTCAGTCCCATACTGTTAGGGACTGATCTTGACACCCTCAGTGTTCTCAGTAACCATGAAGTGTTGAGGGATTTTTCTTCTCTACCACAGACTTGAGCCTTCATTGTCTACGTACTGCCACATCCCCATACACCATTTTATGTGGTAAGTTACTAACTTACTTACTATTTAACTGTTTTACTAACTATTAGTTAGTTTTACTAACTATTTAACTGTTAAGTAGTTAATTAGCTTTTTCAAGAGAATAATTTCCTTTAATATGTAACAAGAACAAATATCCAAATATTTTCCACATCACCTCTCACACATAATCCCATGTATACTGTAGAGGTTGGGGGTGGAGATTAGGTACACAATTTAATCCATTTTATAAATAGTACTAATGCCACCAAGTTCATATCCAAATCTAGCATTGCAGATTGTTTCTTCTAGGCTACAGTATAGGATTCTTGCTCTTCATGCCATTGAAGCTGAGCTCACTTCAGTGTTTGACCTAGCTTCTTTTATTCCCAATTCCTATGGCTCACACCCTTAGCCCAGATTAGAGTCATTTCTCCCTACACCTGGAACAGAAAATAAGAACAAAATGGTCAAAGATCCACCCTCTTCTCAGGGTCAGGATTCAGAGGAGAGAGGTGGAGATCAGGATCCTAAAAGCTCTCCCCTTTTATCACAGCATATGAGTGGAGTCTGGCTCTTCCTTTGAATTGAATGCCACTGCATCTGTGTCTAGTGCTGAATCATGCTATATTTAAAATGTTCATAGTTCAGGCTATGCAGTCAATAGAAAAATGTTGTTCCTTATCATGTATTAAGTCAAAACATTACTAATTTTGATTAAGTTTTAGTAGTCTAGAAGCGGATCCCTAGTATCTTCCCTGTGATTGATACCATCTTAATGGATTGATCACATTTACATATTTCCTTCTAGGTGGCATAGTAGGTAAAGTACTGAGCCTAAAGTCAGGAAAACTCATCTTCCTGAGTTCAAATCTGGTCTCAGACACTTGCTACATATGAGACCCTGGGCACATTACAAAGCTTCCTCATTTGTAAAATTATCTGGATAAGGAAATGGAAATCCATTCCAGTATCTTTGACAAGAAAATCCCAAATTGAATCTTGAAGAGTTGGACATAACAGAAAGAAATCATCCACAACAATGCACATATGCAAGTCTCTCATTACAACAAAATTAGAGGATCTCAGAGTTGGAAGTAAATGGATCCCATAGGTCACTATGACAAAACTTGAGTTTCTAATTAGAAGATGTTCTAAAAAAGATTGCTCAAAGAGCTATCTAAATCTCAAGGTTCCTTTTAACTATAAATCCTATGATCCTATTTGTGTTCCTACTCTAGATAAGAGACAACCGATTACTACTAAACTAGGATGATGACAATGTGAGTGGAGGCAGATAACTTACAAATTACAATTTCAACCCCAAGCTCTTCCTGAATATGTTTCATGTATTTCTATTAGCCTCTAAGATACCTCAACATGAACAATGTGGATAGTATGGACAGTAGGATTTAAACTGTACTCACTGTCTTTTCCCTTTTTCCTTTCATATTTACCCTTCCTCTAAATTTCATTATTTCTGTTGATAGATCCACTATCCTTTGTGTATGGAAATATAGTTTGGAAAGTTTTATGCATAATAATGATAATTGAAGTCATAGTTTTGCGGTTTAAACTCTGGGACACAAAAACTTTTGAGATTTCATGTTTCAGTAGGGTGGAACTGTGTCAAAGAATTCAGTCAGACTACCTTTAATCCAAATGTGGGCATTCATTGAGAGTGACACCTCTCATGGAGTAGGCTAAGTTCCAAGAGGAATCAGCAACCACAGAGAAAGCAAGATGAATTTGTATAGGGTAATGATACTATTACATAACATACATTTACATAGACTATAGGGATATGATTAATATCAAAAAGGTAAGAGGAGTGTGTAAAGGGATTAGGTAATGGAGCTGCCCTCCAACTGTCTAGCTGTTGTGGTCCTGCCTGGTCAAGATAGGTAGTTAGGTATTGTGGTCCTGTCTTGGGCTAGATGGATGATGTGATAGTGATTGACAAGAACACACCTGTTCACATATGTGGGAATCGGATCAGGAGGCAGTAGCTTGGTAGAGACAGTGGCTGGGTTCCCATCACATGGATATGCCTATTGTTTCTGTGGAAACTAAGGGTTTTGGGGCACACTTGTTGTTCTAGTGAGCAGTGAGGTATATATGAACAACTTAAGACATTGTTGAGGGGAGGTTGGTAGGTACAGCAGACCTTGAGGATGGGTCTATGTTAGAATATGAGGACTGGGAGCACTCTCTTAGGACTCCATCAATAGGATTAGATGAGATACATCAAGGAAATATAAAGGAAGAGAAAGATGTTGAGCGAATTATGGAGAGCAAGAAGCAGCAACCAGACAGGTAGGAGGAAAACAATGAGAAAACATGGAAATCATAGAAGAAAGGAAGAGAGAGTATCTAGAGGTAGAGGCTCCTCGAAAGTATCAAAGACTACAGAATTATCAAGGAGAATATAATTTATGAAAAACCAGTGGGAATGGCTGTGAGGTCACTAGTGACCTACAGAAAGATTTCAGTAGATAGACCTGTAAGTAATATTACTGGAAGTCACAGAAAGAGAGGGTGGTAAATAAGTAGAAGCAGTGAGTACAGAATGCTCTGATGGGTAGAACAAACATTTGAGAGTATGGTAAAGAAAAAGACTTGTTGTTCATATTTGGGGTGGGAGGGCTTGGGAAGCATTGGAGAAGACGAGCATCTTTTTTGTGTAGTGAGTGTTATGGGTGGTCTTACTTTTATCCAGTGGTGGATGTGACTATGTAAGCCCACCTCATAATGACACTGATATATTGTTCTACTACGAAGAATAAGTGATAATCCAAATTTGGAGGTGGAATTAGATTCATTAATTACTTATTGTGTACTAAAACTCCTATGGTGATACCTTTCTTGGGAGATTCTAAGGAAAAGTCAGTCAGCTAACAAGCATTCATTAAGATTTACCACATGTGAGGTACGGTGCTGAGAGCTAGGAACACAAAGAAAGGCAAAAACACCGTTCTTGTCCCCAAGGAGCAGTATAGTATAAATGGAAGGAAACACTTCCATTAAGTATTGCATTACTTTCTCTTTTAAGCTAAGTTAAAAGTTATCTTTGAAATATACCATAATCTCTTATTATCTCTTCTCTTGGCAGTCAAAGTTTCAATAACATTCTTCCCTTGGTAACTCTTATGAAAAGCTTTACTGTAAAAAACTTTGCCAGTTAGTTGATGGGTATTAATTAAGCACCAACTCTTTGTCGGGCTAAGTACTGGGGATGCAAAGAAAGGTAATGGTGATCCCTGCTCCTCAAATAGTTCATAATCCTTTTTCATCTTCTTACCTACCCTCTTTAAGATAACAACAGCTTCTCTAAAGATATATTAGGAATTGTCATGAAAACCTGCTACTTTTCTTGTGATAAAAGTCCTCTCCAAAGGTTTCTCAATATGTCAAGTCCTAGATGAAATAAAAAAATCAAACGTTGAAGAAAGCTGTGTATGACCTCTGTAGCTTGTATCATGTTCAATCAGCACTCTTTCCCCAACACCAAAAAATGAACAAATAAAAAAGTTACAGAGGCAGATTTAAAAAAAAAATATGACTTGACAGTCAGAAATGAAGATTTCCCTCTACAAAAACAAAAGCAACCCAGCCTCAAATCAAAGCATGGTCTACCCTACAATAACTTGGGAGCTCATTGTTGGTGTATAATTCTGCAAACTCATCATTGATCTTGAAGAAATATCATATTCATTCTTAGTCTAGAATTGTCTAATCTTCTAGAATCCCTTTCCATTCTTCTTGGGCAACCTATTCAATGACTTATAATACACGCTGTTTGAATATAAAAAGATATCTATTGGGTTTTGCTTTCACTTTTTAACAACTCAGTTGTAATATCACATAGATATCATTTAAAGAGCATTTATTGTAAATGTTGGGAAATGAACGAGAGATTAATTCTCCACTGTTTGAAAGCATTTTTGAGTAAAGGGTTTATGCCATCTTCTTAAGGATGTTGTAGAGGGGAATCTTTCTGAGGCATGTGTTGGAATAAGTGAAAGTTAGTCACAGTCAGTCAGTTATTTGGCCAATTGATCAGTCACTCAGTCAATTTCTATGGGGTGTTACAATTCTGAAATTTAATGATACCATGACATCCAAATTATCACGTGAAAGGAATAATTTGAATCTGTGGGCACTACTGTCCTATTCTTCTGGTATAAACTTTGTGATTTAACAGTTACAATAACTCACACTTATACAGGATTTTAAAGTTTGAAAGTCATTTTTCCTTATAACAATTAAATGAAATAGATAAGTATTAGTATGTAAGGACAATTTGGCAGTATGGTGGATACAGTTCCAGGTCTGAAGTCAGGAAGGCTCATTTTCTTGAGTTGAAATCTGGCCTTAGACTCTTACTATCTATCTTTGTGACCCTGGACAAGTCATTTAACTTTGTTTGCTTCAATTCTCTCCTGACTCTATTTTCCAGGTCAGTAGGTTTTCCAATGAAATACTTCATATTGTCTTCTATTTTTCCATTCTTTTGATTCTGCTTTAGGGTTTCTTGATATTTCACAAACTCATTAGTTCTCATTTGTTCCATTCTAATTTTTAAGGAATTATTTTCTGTAGTGAGTTTTGGGACCTCCTTTTTCATTTGGCCAATTCTACCTTTTAAGGCATTCTTCTCCTCATTGTTTTTTGGACCTATTTTCCCACTTGGGTTAGTCTATTTTTAAAGGTGTAATTTTCTTTAGTATTTTTGGAGGTCTCTTTTAGCAAGCTGATGACATGTTTTTTATGATTTTCTTGCATCATTTTAGTTTTTTTTCCCATTTTTCATTTATTTCTCTTAGTTGACTTTTAAAATTCTTTTTGAGTTATTCCACGACTTATAGTCAATTCATATTTTTCTTGGAGAAATTTGATGTAGGAGTTTTGACTTTGTTGTTTTCTTCTGGTCGTATGTTTTTATCTTTTTTCTCACCCAAGTAAGATTCTATAGTCTGAGATTTTTTACACTGTATGCTCATCTTCTCAGCCAAATATTTGACTTTTAAACTTATTGCCAAGGTAGGACTCTGCTTCCAGTAAGGGTGGGCGTACTGTCCCAGTTTTGTATGGGGTTTTTATGAACTGCTTGATCCTCCATCACCTGTGGGCCCAGAGCTCTAGAAGTAGCCACTGCCAATGCAGCTACTGCTGCCACTGCCACCTTTCCTACCTCTGGGCTGGGACTGGACCATAATTGGACTGCACCATACTCCTCTTTTACCCAGGTCCCACAGAGTTGCCCTACTTCTATGATGTCTTTAGTGTTTGTAGGTTGGAAAGTCAGAAAACTGCCACAGCTGCCAGTGATTCAGTTACTTGAGGCCTGCTCAAACCCTGTCTATGTTGGAGCAGCCCACCTAAGACTGTACTCTGCTCTGAGCCTGGCGCAATACACCTTTCATGTTGACCTTCCAGGTTGTTGTGGTTTGGAGATTTGTTTCACTCTGTTATTTCCTGGGTCGTACAGATCTATAATTTGGTTAGATTCACTTTTATAGGTATTTAGAAGGGTTTGGGGAAGAACTCAAGCAATTCCCTGCTTTTACTTCACCATCTTGGCTCATTCCCCTCAATTTCCTGTCTGTTAAATTAACTGGAAAAGGAAATGGCAAACCACTCCAGGATCTTTGCCAAGAAAACCCCAAAAAGGATAATAGAGTCAGGCATAACTGAACTGACTAAGCAAGAAAAAAATGTAATTTCTCTCCATCTTACCCATGTAGAACATGTGATACAAAGAAACTGAGTAAGTGTCTTGCGCGAAGCTATAAGCCTTAGAAACAGCAGAGTTGGTAGAGTAGTCTGAGTCTCAATATGTCTAGTCATCTAATAGTCTAGGAATAGTATTTGAAAGAAATAAAATAACAAATTATACAATAAGTTAACAAAACCTTAACTTAGCCATGGCATAGAAGGAATACTTGACAAACTCCATAGCAATAGACTCAAGTAGAAGTGGGCTCCCCTTTGCCTCCCTAAGCTAGTCCATCTTGTCAGCAGGGAATGCAACCTAGGATTTTTTTTTTCCCTAAGGGGTATTGTGGTCATATTTAGATATTTTGAAGGTTCAGAAAGCTATCAGGCTATTGACATCATCTTTGATGATCTGAGTATAAGGAAATCATTAGGCGCTCCAAAAGCACTTTCCAATGCTTTGCTGAGGGAAAACAATGGGTATCTCAGAAAAGGTAGCTTTTTTCAGATGGAGCAACTAGAGGAGCTCTCAAAACCTATCCTTGTTGACTATCCTTCTAAGAGTGTAGCTGAACAGATTTCTTTTTCTTTATTACTAGAAGAACTGCAATTGTCTCATTTTGTTCCAATATAGAACATAATTCACTGAGCTACCAGTGTGAATCATCCAGAGGTCAGCACAATAGCTTGAAACTCTACAGGGATCTGAATTCACATAGGTGAGTTTTTATGCTCTTAGGTGAATAGGAAACCACTTAAATATGGCTTGAGGCTCCTGGAAACTATGTCAAAAAGTAGTTTAAAACTTAGTTGCCTGGGCCAATCTAGTTGTAGGGAGAGGTTCCTTAGTTTTTAAGAAAAAAGAACTTGCCTAATCTACATGGATAGAGTAGGAATCATGCCTTCCCGCAGCTGGTATTGGAAATTAAAAAAAATAAAAATCAAATGCTGTATTAAATTTCAATCAAAATCTCTTTAACTGAGAATTGAATTGTAACAAGCTTGATATAAAATAAATGTGCATATAGCAATATAAAGAGAAGGTGACAGAATAGAGAGTTGATTTTGCATATAACAAAACCTGGTATCATTTTCTGCATCTGATGCATTTTGATTGTATAATCAAACCAGGGCAAGTCACAACTATTCAGTAAGTCTGTCAGCTCTGTAAGACTATAAAGTACAGAGTAGTTTCTATTTGCATCAGTGGAAGATGTTCTATGCGTAGAATTCTCTTCATCTACAGAAAAGACAATGCATTGTTATTAAGTCTGGGAAGTGGCGGGGGAGTCCTCCCTACTTATATATGCCATTGAGACTACTACGTGATAAGTCTTTCAAAGTGTCAGAACCCTTGGCATCTTTTTGTCTTGGTCTTGGGCAACGATAAAATATATACAGAAATTAACTACATATTTTTTTTTTGTTCCAGAACCTTTTTTTATGTATTATAGATTCCTTTTGTAGTTTGGTGAAGTATACTGACCCCTTCTCTGAAAATACTTTTAAAAACATAAAATAAATAACCATAGAAATTTTAAAAAGAAAAACAACTATGTTGAAATATAGTTTAATAAGATATGTGTGTGCACATGATTTTTGCTTGCTTACTTGTATGCATTGTATATGCTTTAAGAACTCCTACTCTAGAGAGAAGTATTTAATGGGGACTATGAGACTACATATATTACAGACCGTCAGAGGGATCAGGGGTATCAACAATGGGAACATCTAACAGTGATGATTTATTTAATAATAAATCTTAGAAATAGGACGTGTATTGCTGTAAAGAATATTGCCTTTTCTGGGCCTATTTAAGGAAGTAGCTAGATCCTGTAATAGGACACTGAGCCTGGAGTAAGGAGGACTGATTACTTTCAGTTTCATCTCAGACACTTACTAATTGTATGACCCTGAGAAAGCCACTTAAGCCTATTTGCCTCAGTTTCTTCATCTATAAAATGAGCTGGAGAAGGCAAAGACAAGCCACTTCAGCATCTTTGCCAAGAAAAACTCAAATGGGGTCATGAAGGGTCAGACAAGACTGAAATGTTGGACCAACAAGACCAATGTGGACATTTCTGGTTTACATCCATATTGACCATCCTTAGCGACAAAGACAGAGACAGAAAGCTATTAACTTAGGTCTATGCTACATGGTGCAGTTTTATGTCAAAACAGATCCAGGAAAACAAGTGATAGAGGTTCAAAATTCTTCCTAGTGGACAGAGAAAGAAGAAAAGCAGACCTCTTAGACTTCTCATAGCTTTACAAATGCAAGGCAAAAGCCAAAAGGTCAGAGCAGAGCCGTTAAGCTCTTACTCCCGCAGAAACCTATAGTCAACAGAGAATGATAGGAGGGAATGTCAAGGCCCAAACCTCTAGAAGCCCTGCCTCCTACTTTCAGTCTAACTAGGTTAGGTTCCATCATATGTTCTTCTCATCTCTACCAACTTAGAAGTAATAGAATGCCTGTCTATATTGATAACTGTCACCAAAGTCAGTGTGGAAGGGAGTCTCTACCCAATTAAGTGAATTGAGCTCAATGCCCCCTCATCAAGGCAACAATGCTAACTCAACTGAGTCCTATAATAAGAAGTTGACCTTTCTGTCTGAGACTTACTGGAGAAGATTCCTGTCCTCCTGGAAGGTAGGTAGGGAAAAGACATTCTTTTTTCCTGTTCTCTTCCCCATTTAGACAAAAGAGAAGGTGCCAGCTCTTCACCAAGAAAATTATGGACTTTATTCTGAGTGATACTTTGTAATAGAAAGGAGATGTAGAAGAAGGTGATTTTAAACTGTTTATGAATTTTGCAAAAGGAGAATATTTAATTATATTATATATCAATGAAATATTCCAAATTTGATATAAAATAGATGAATGTCATTTGGAAATAACAAATGCCCAAAGCAGAAACAGGATCATCAATTCTTTTTTCTTCATTGTTGGTCCCCTGTGTTTCCCTGACACATTCATTTTCCCCCATACTGTTTTGTAGTCTGTGCTGAGTCTGGTTGCTTTCTTTCATCCCACAAAAGACTTCTAGTTTCATCATGTCCTGGACATACGGTGACAAGGGAAATATTCCATTCCATCAGCACTCCATCTGTGCTGAGTTGTACTTTTCCAAAAGTGCTGTTATTGAGGACTTTGGAAAGCAGCTCTCTAGCTTTTTCGATATCACAGATGCCCTTACAAGTAATTTTGGCTGCTGACATATGCTAATACTGATTGTCAATATTAACATGCTTTTAATACTCATCTGCCTTTTTTTCCCTTTTTTTCCCCTGAAAGTTGTGAGCATAGACGGAATTGCTCCTTTTGCAAAGCAAATCCCAGTGATATTGACTTGAATACCCCGTCAGGTCATGCTGCCAAATCACTGCTGACATTAACAGAGATAAAAGTCAACGCTGGCATTTGCTGGACTTACTTTAATAATAGGTGATAAAGTCAACATTCAGTAACAATAATACAGGGTGAGAGTGACCACATAGTATAAGAATAAAGGCAATGTTCTAGGTCAGAATACTAGTTAGTATCTACATTTACCCACTAGCTTACTTCCCTTCCTTCCAGAAAATGATTAACTGTGTTCCTGTACAAATGTATCATTAGAGCAGCCTTTTTTAAAATACCTTCAAAACTTCATGTCTGCATTTGGTTTGGGCATACAGAGTTTAAGCACATAGGTAGTTCAAAATAGTCTGAAACTCTCTGTCCTGCCCAATATCTTCTGCTGACCTCCAGTCTTGCATCTCCAACTGCCTTTCACATATCTCCAAGTAAATGTCCAGCAGACATTTTAAATTCTTTACGTCCACAACAAAACTTTATCTTTCCTCTGGAAACCTTTCCATTCCTTATTTTCCCTATTACTGTCTAGGGTAACATCATCTTCCTTGTCTTTCAGGATCAAAGCCTAGGAGTTATCCTTGTCTCCTCCATATTTCTCATCCTCTGTATACAATCTTTTGTCCAGTACTATTAATTTCAACTTCACAGCATTTTTCAAATATGTTCCACTCTCTACCTTTATACTGACACAACTTTAATGCAGGAACTCATAACCTCACACCTGGACTATTATAATAGCCTGCTAGTGGGTCTACCTGACTCATATGTCTCCCTTCTCCATTCCATCTTCCAGTCAGCTGCTAAAGTGATTTTCTAAAACATGTCTGATGATGATAGGTTCAGGAAGATATATAACAGATAGGACAGGGCACTAAAGCTCTCTCCTACTTAGTGGACCTTAAAAGGGATGGATTCCATCCTCTCTCTGTCTCCTATTTCAACTCTACTAGTTACTAAGTGTTCTTAATCAATAGCCTGCCCTTGTATGGCCAAGGAGCAAGGTATTTTCCCCATCTCACTGTGGTAGCTGTCAGCACATGGCTACTACACACTGGGGCTCAGATAACTGAACTGAGATTGGTCTTTGGTGTTGCTGATCCCTTTTACCTTGAATAAGGCTACTAACAAATAGAAATCCTGAGAGGGACATATCTAGCCTTGGACAGAATTGTATGAGTTTAAAAATTTGGGACATTTCAGGCAGGGTTGCCTGGAAGCAGGAATTTCTACATCAGAGAGAATGACTACCAACTGAAAGATCAACCTAAATCAAGCCTGGCAACATTAGTCAGTTGTTAGTTCATTGCAGAGTAGAAGTGAAATGTAGAATATGTATATAGTAGTCCTCTAAACTGTATCATGTTTGAATATTTTAAGTGTCAACCTCTCCAGAGAGTGTTATAATAATAACAGTAATATTATTATACATCACTTCCACTTTAAGTTTCTCTGTCCGTTTACACTTGTGAGTCTTTTGTTTTTAGCATTTCTTTTGTGTAGAGGAAATAAATAACTGTCCCATACCTGATCTACTTGAAAAATTGAATACCTTTCCACATGCTTCTTTAGTGAAAACCCTAGACATGAGACAAACTTAAGCTTTAAGTGATTTTCCTTGGGAATCTGAGTGGGATTCTAAAGAAACAAAGAGACAAGAAGAGGAATTCAATCTTTCTCTAGAGGACAGGATCCCTCAGAACAGAAGCCAATCTAGTGTTATGCTTGGATTCACAGCTGGTTGGCATCCCTTTGTAGCAAGGAAAAGGCAAAGGGTTTTCATGTCCCATTTCCCTCAGGCCAAGACTGACTGATTGAGACAGATAAGAAAAATCTTATCATTTTCCTATGCAATATCGATTTCCTCTGGCAAGTCTCTAGGATTTGCAAGGTTTTCTTTCCATGTAATATGAATATTATGAGAATTTAGGTTAGTAGAATCTATTAAAATGTTTGAAAGGTATCTTTTTACATACCAATGATACGTTCAAATGGTTATTGGCAATGGTTCAAGCTATAATAGCAATCTAGTGAGATTGTCATATATCACTTGAATTCTGCAGAATAATTTCCAATTTGTATTTCCAGACCAGAGATCTGTTGGATGTCAGTCTGTGAGAGTTAATGAGTTTCTGATGCATAATACCAGCCACCAGATCATGTCTTGCTAGGAATTCAGTAGGTGATACATTTTTACAGCCTTAAGTGATATGTTGCAGTCTTGATCATTTCCTTGCATAATTGACATTGATTACTAAGTTCAGGCTCCTTAAGGATAAATGTTCTCCAGTTTCTGTTGGCAAGGATCTGGAACTCAGTTGCCATCATAAACCCCTCCATTTCCACAAATGAATCTGCTGGATAGCCATTCAGCAATTTGTCTACATATTATTGGTTTAGCTTTTATGAATATAGACTAAGGAAAGTCTTTTGGTTCCCATCTTGGATTTTAATTACCTTATAAGCTCCATCCAGAACTAATCTACTTTCAGTTACATTATACAATCTAATTTTGTGTACCTGTTATCAACTTTTGTTTTTTCACTGCAGCACAGCTCCAGAACATTTTTTTTTCTCTCAAGCCCACTCAAATTGGTGGAGCAGATCCTCCAAGCAAAATTTAACTCTTGGTGCTTACTTAAGGTGTTCGTTTTCTTTCTTTTTTTCCAGTACTATACTATAACCCTTAAGCTTCCAATACTGTTCTCTTTCCTCGTGTATATTGGCTGTAATGAATTAGCCAGTCAGACTTAGAAATATAATATATTTTATGTAGCATATATATGCATATATATTATAAAATATGTTATAGTTGATATATCAGTGTTATTATTTTTTTATTTATTTCATTAATTGGAATAATTTCTGTTTTATATCACCTCAGCTAACACTCCACGACTTTGCCATTATCCTAACTTCTCCATTCATAATCATATCATGGATAGTAGGTTGGATTTTGAAGGTGTTATATGTATATTATGTATATTTTTATTAGTATTGCTTTAGTGGTAGTAGTAGTAGTAGTAGTAGTAGTGGTAGTAGTAGTAGTAGTAGTAGCAATAGGAGCAGTAATAGCAGCAGCTGCAGCCACAGCAGTCACAGTAGCAGCAGTGGAAGCCTAGGTAAGCTCTAAAGGTCCTTATTTCAACTCCTACTTCCACCTACAAGTCAGGTCCCCAAAGAGTGATGATATTTCCCCCTTGGGGATCAGGAGTTATTCTTTATTTCCATCAACTTTTTGCCTTCCATGCCCAAGTTGTCATCCTTCCTATCAAGATTATTTGTTGAAAAAAAGTTAATCAGCTCACCTTCAGTAGCTTTTAAGAAGGGGTCTTTACTAAGATGGCACAATAAGAGTTGTTGATATAAAACCCCCAAATATCTAAGAAGAACTCTCCTATGCACATATACTACACAGAGAATTCAAGGGAAAATGAGCTCTATCTGAGAGAGTATATTCTGGAAAATTGACAGAGTAGCTCATAGCAACTTGTTGGAAATACTTTTATCTAAAATTGTGGGGGACTCAAGAAGTTCTCCTTAAGTATGGTGAATCTGTGTACATCTTCTTGATTCCTCATGTAGACACTGCCACCACCTAATCTAGTGACAGCTTTATAACATTAATTAGAAGTTGAGAAATTCAGGAATTTCCTGGGACTTAGAAGCTTGCAAGATCTGTCTTGGGAGAGAGAGAGAGAGAGAGAGAGAGAGAGAGAGAGAGAGAGAGAGAGAGAGAGAGAGAGAGAGAGAGAGAGAGAGAGAGAGAAAGGAGATGAAGACCTTGTCAAAGCTGATTAAAGCCCAGACTACTTTTTCTCACATACCAGAAACCTGATCCCTTTCCCCCCTTTTTCTTCCTGAAGAAATATACCTCGAAAAACTAGAAATGTGGATATGTTTGCACTAATCTCTAGAATTCCATCTCTTTTCAATGCAATTCACATTTCATAGATAATCCCCACAGATGACCATATTTTTCATCTTACTTGAACATCTGGAAACAATTCTTGGATAATTTATTCTAGGTCTAAGGTGTTTTAGCATTTAGCCTATTACTTATAGGTGACAGAGATTCATTTTCATTTAGTTCAAGTATAACGATTACAAGGGCAGCTTAGGTGGCATGGCGGAGAGAGTTCTGGGCCTGAAGTCAGGTAGGGTCATCTCCCTCAGTTCAAATATTGCTGCAGACATTTGGTAATTGTGTGACTCTAAGTAAAATCAGTTAATCACTTTACCTCAGTTTTCTCACTTGCAAAATGAGCTGGCAAAAGAAATGCCAACTACTTCACTATCTTTACCAAGAAATCTTCCAATGGGGTCATGACTGAAAAGCCTGAACAATAAAATCAAGATTACATTTACAACAGGGAGTCTTCAGTTCACTTTTACAATTATTGTTATTTGAATTGTTACTGTCATGGCGACAATGACGATGACGATGATGATGACGATGATGATGATGACGATGACGATGATGATGATGATGATGATGATGATGATGATGATGACGATGATGATGATTGAAAAGGAGGTGGAACCTAAGCCAGGTCTTGATGAGAAATCAGGATTGTGAAAGAAATTGAGAGTTGTGTTGTATCTAAACGGTATGATGGCTAGATTGCTGAACTTGGAGTCAGGAAGTCCTGAATTTGACTCTTGCTTGGATATTGCCTAGATGTATGACCCTGTGTGAATCATTGGACTTCTTTTTTCTTAGTTTCTTCATTTGTGATGTGAGACTCATGGCCCCTAAGATCTTCTCAAGATCCAATTCTATAATCCTATTAATGCATTCCAGGCATGGCTCTGCTTTTGATGGTGTTGAGGAATGTTGAGAAACTGAAAATAGAATCTGAAGTTCATAAAATAGCAAGTAGTTCCATTTGGCTGGAATGAATCACTGACAGATGGGTATTTTGAATGTTATTTCATGTATGTCTCATAAACAATCTCCTTTTAACCTTCAATATGCAGATGCATGGGTGTGAAAACATGTGAATGGTATTACAAGGATGGGAGAGCCAAGTAGAGGTGCAGAAAAGGGAAACACAAGAATTAAATGTTTTTTAAACATTCCACTGTTTGGCTCATTTTCTAGGATTTCTTAGCTGCCATGATTGGCATGATTTTGTTATACCAGTACTCCATTCAAAGTTCTCAGAAGCTATAGGTACAATAGTAAAGTAATTTTGGGGCAGTGGTATGTAGGCAGATGTTTAATAACTGGCTCTCTAGAAAATGCACACACACACACATACAAACATTATTGTTGTTTCTGTTATATCATTTCATTTGTGCCTGACTTTTCATGATTCCATTTGGGGTTTTCTTGGCAAATATATTGAAATAGTTTATCATGTCCAGCTCATTTTATTGATAAAGGAATTGACACAAACAAAGTTAAGTGATTTACTTAAGGTCACATTACCATAAATGTCTCAGGTCAGATTTGAACTCAGGAAGAAAAGTCTGACTTCAGGACTGACATTCTAAACAATGTGCCAGCTAGATAGCTAGACACACACACACACACACACACATGCACACACACACACACACACACTTTAAAGATTAATCTGCATTATTGCCATTTTCCATCACTTTCTTAAATTCAGACTATCAACAAAACAATAAATCAAACTGTTATTTGTAGTATTTGCTGATTTCTGGAGCATGTATGCTAGCACTGAAATCTGAAAAATTCATTCTCTTAAGCAAGTTTGAGTAGACTCTAGCAACCTCCTGATTTGGAGAGAACAAAATTGGAACCTGAAAGGGCAAATGGTACTAGCCTAGGTGGAATTATAAATGATAAGTTTGGCCAGAAAGCAAATGATTATTCAATTTAGAGCCTTTCTAAACTTTTTTCTTAAGAAAAGAAAAAAAGGAAGCCCCCTGAAAGATAGCCCCCTTTTGTGATGCCAGTGCAAAAGAATAATTTTTGAAGAGTAACTAAATATATAGTCATAGCCTAGCAAATATTAAGTCCCTAGATGGAGACAAGTCTTTCTTTTAGGAATTCAAAGGCTATTAGATTTCGGAGTAGAGGCTGGATGACTACTAAGGGAGTTATCTAGCAAATTCTAAACAAATCAAACAAACAAAGAAATAAAATCCTATATTTCATTTTGTTAAATTCCATTCACACTTCTATCTCCCCCCATCAATAGGACAAGGCCAGTGGAGCTAACAACCCATTCTTTCCAACTTCAAAGCGGCCTTTAATGTTCATTCTTTAATACTGCTTAGTGGAAAAAAAAGCTAGGTTATTGGAGAATACAGTATAATTTTGTCCCCTTTAATACTCTGACTGTGTCTTGTTCCAAAGATGACCCTAGGCTGGAAACTCTAAAGAGAAAGCAATAGGCAAGACTGAAAAATATGCCACCAAGAGAGAGAATTGAAAAATAATGTTACAGTGAATACATTCTAAATTCAGATTTATGTTCATGGTGGTAAGAACCCATTCAGAGCTTTGACCACAGCTGCCCATTGCACAATTTGGTGCTTTACCATTGCTTTTGCTCATTTTTCCTAGGTTGCTTGTACTTTAATCTTGCCTGGAAGCAGATGATTCTTTAGTTTAACAGTGACTTTTATAAAGAAGGGAAAACCCTACAAAGGAAAAATAGAAAATATTTATATGGTTCTGGAAAAGTAGAATTTTTATCTAAGCAATATATCTTTTTTAAAGCATACTTTAGAGGATTCTTTTGTTTGGATAAACATAATAAATATTGGTAGGAACAGTTGCTCTGAGACTTCCCTCAGCCCCAGATCTCTTTGTCTTTTTCTGCTTCCTTTTTGCTTTGTTCGTCTTTTTTCACATGGGATGAAGATATTGATATTTCAGTTCAGACAGGAAGACATTTCTTAACTACTATGGGGAACACAATTAAAGCCAATCTTCCTAACAAAGAGTAAGAAAAATCTTATTTTTGTCTCTTATTTATGGATTTTTTTTGCACAATGAAAGAAATATAAGTTACTGAAAAAATTGCCATCAGATACTTATAGAAAATAAAGTACATTTTCAAAATGAAAAATCCCTGCTGGTTTCAAGGTCTGTGGCATTGTGCCCATTCCTTCTACAGTGTAGTATCTGTATTAAGATGATATCTCTGCCCTAGACTCACATTCGTAGAGATTAAACCAGGTTTAGTAGTCAAGTAATATGGCCCATAGTGGGAAACAGAACAAAACTATACTTCTTGTACTTCATTCTTTGGCTAGTTACGTGCTTACCTAAGACCTGGGAGTTCAGGGAGATAATTAAAACTTCAATTTAGTTCATGCCTAGGGTCTCCCAAAAGGGAAATGTATAAAGATATTCAAAGCACAATACGAATCAGGCATGGGACAGTTCTTCAATTTCTAGAAATAAAAGAAATAACCAGCACAAAATTTCCTTTGTGCACATTGCCATATATGTACAACTAGTCTCGTACTCTACTGAGAGGCTTAACCTTGAAACAGTGCAAAAAATAATTTAACAGTACTGGAAAAACATTTTTTTTTTCATTTTACCTTAGCCCTGCACTATTCAAACAACTCCCTCAAGATAGTTTTCTTCTGGACACGCTAATCTGAAAACTCATAGACGAACCTGACTTTTTCCATAAACATTAAAATGAAAATCTTAAAAAGGGCAATAATTATTAGGAAATTCAAAGAGAAACAGCAGTAAGCACTTGGATTCATGCCAGGAGAGCGTTAAAAGATTCTTTCACAGAATTCAGCAAAAGCATAGGTAAACAGCCTAGAAGTCCATCTAGCCATCACCAGAGAAAGTTCAATGACTCTTGAAAGCTGTGGTGTTCTAGACAAGAGATTCTTTTACTTCTTTGGAAGTAAAAGGGGAAGTTCACAGGGTTCTGAAATGGACACTCACTGGAAGCCTGAAAACTGAAGAACTCTGTCCCAAGAATGATTTAGGGGATGTTTGAGGCTATACTACTCTGAATTGGAATAATCTAGGGAATCCTACAAACCAGAGTTCTCTGACTGAAAAATCCAGGGCTTAAAACCTGCTCTGAACTTGGACATATCATGACAAGAGACCAAAAATTTGAGGACAGGAACAAAAAGCTACTGACCACTCTATCTAAATGTGAAGGCATGGAGGGAAAGAGCCTTGCCTTGGCATAAATTTCCCAAACAAGAAGTGAGGATGGAAATATGGGTAAATAGAAAACTCTGAACAAAAAAATCAAACACTATCCATCAGGAGAAGAGACGGGGGAGGAACGGGTAAAGTATCTACATAACAAGCAGATGAAAAACCTCCGGGAAAATAAAATGCCTTGGTCATGAAGATTTCAAGAATTGGTGGAAAAAATGAAGCAAATTATCAAAAGTTCTATTACTAATAATGTAAGAGCTCTCAAGGAACACATTGAAAGTAAAATAAATAGTTTTGATGGGTCTATGTAACAGAATTCTTAAAAATGATGATGGAGCAAACAGAACTCTATAATTCCAGGAGACAAAAATAAAACATTAAAAATGTAAAGCAAAAGTAATCAAATATTACCAAAATTTCCAAAAATGCAAACATAGGAGTTAAAAGAAACCTAGAAAGGTAAATATTTTGAACATTTGAAAGATTCTAAACAAGGATGAAATACTCACTATTCAAATGGAAGCCAAAGGAAGAAAGGTCATTAGGTGCTACAGTGGATAAAGTGCAACTCCTAGAGTCAAGAAAACTCACCTTTGTGAGTTCCAATCTGCCCTCATATATTTATCAGTTGTGGGACTCTGGACAAAACACTTAACCTTTTTTTGACTCACTTTCCTTGTCTATAAAACAAATGAACTCAAGAAGAAGATAACAAAACCACTATAGTATCTTGGTCAAGAAGATTCCAAATGGGATTGCAAAGTATTGAACTTCTCTGAACAACAACAAAAGAAAAGTGTCCATTCTGTATCCTGATATATTTAAGGGATAATGAGTGAGTCAGGACCAACTTGGGGACTGAATACGGTTTTGTTTTATCATAGTGGTCTTCAGAGAGGAAAATAAAATAAAATGAAGTAAAGACATGTTGCTGTTTTGTTATTTTGATGTATCTTTGTGACCCCATTTGGAGTTTTCATGGGAAAACTATTGAAATGATTTGCCTTTTCCTTCTCCAGCTCATTGTACAGAAGAGAAAACTGAAGCAAATAAAGTTAAGTGACTTGTCCTGGGTCACACTAGTGACTAGTCTCTAGCAATCTGAGGCTGAGTTTGAACTTAGGTCTATCTTGAATCCAAGCCTGGTACTCTATGCTCTACTCCACCTAGATAGCCCAAAAAGTTTATTAGGGAAAGAATGAAGGAAGTTGCTTTTTTCATAAATGAATTTTACATGAAATTAAAGACATTGAAAAACAACAAATCAAATTAAATAAATATTTCAATTAATTAATTAATGCATTTTAAGTTTTCAACATTCATTTTCACAAAATTTTGAGTGTCGAATTTTCTCCCCATCTCTTCCCTCTTCCCCCAAAACACCTTGCATTCTGATTGCCCCTTCCACTAATGTGCCTTCCCTTCTAACACCCCTACTTCCCTTTTTCCCTGTATCCTGTAGAGCAAGATAAATTTCTATATCCTATTACCTGTATTTCTTATTTTCCAGTTGTATGCAAAAGAAATTCGCAATATTTATTCCTAAAACTTTGAGTTCCAACTTCTCTTCCTTTCTGACTCCTCACCCATCCCCACTGAGAAGGCAAGTAATTCAATATAGGCTATACATGTGTAGTTTTGCAAATGACTTTCATAATGGTCATATTGTGTAAGACTAACTATATTTCCCTCCATTCTGTCCTGCCCTCCATTTCTTCTGTTCTCTCTTTTAATCTTGTCCCTCCCCAAGAGTATTTATTTCTAACTGCTCCCTTCTCTCACTTATCCTCCCTTCCATCATCCCTCCACCCATTTATCTCCTTCTCCCCTACTTTCCTGTAGTGTGAGTTAGATTTTCATACCAAATTGAGTGCGCACGTCATTTCTTCCTTCAGCCAAATGTGATGAGAGTAAATTTAACTATTTCCCTCTTGCCTTCCCCCTTTTCCCTTCCATTGGAAAACTTTTTTCTTGCTTCTTCTATGAGAGAAATTTTTCCCCATTCCATTTCTCCCTGTCTCCTCCCAATATATTCCTCTCTCAACCTTAATTTTATTTGTTTAGATATGATCCCTTCCAGTCAACTCACCCAGCACTCCATGTGTGTGTGTGTGTGTGTGTGTGAGTGTGTGTGTGTGTGTATAATCCCTCCAACTAGCCAGATATTGAGATAAGTTTCAAGAGTTACAAATATTATGTTTTCATAAAGGAATGTAAACAGTTGAACTTTAGTAAGTCATTTGTGATTTTTCTTTCCTATTTACCTTTTCATGCTTCTCTTGACTCCTGTGTTTGAAAGTCAAATTTTCTTTTCAGCTCTGGTCTTTTCATCAAGAATGCTTAAAAGTCCTTTATTTCATTGAATAACCATTTTTACCCTGAAGTATTATACTCAGTTTTGCTGGATAGGGGATTCTTGCTTTTAATCCTAGTTCCTTTGACTTCTGGAAAATCATATTCCAAGCCCTTCAATCCCTTAATGCAGAAGCTGTTAGATCTTGTACTATCCTGATTATATTTCCACAATACTCAAATTGTTTCTTTATAGCTGCTTGAAATATTTTTCTCCTTGACCTGGGAACTCTGGCATTTGGCTACAATATTCCTAGGAGTTTCTCTTTCTGCATTTCTTTCAGGAGGTGATCAGTGGATTCTTTCAATATTTATTTTGTCCTCTGGTTCAAAAATATCAGGACAGTTTTTCTTGATAATTTCATGAAGGATGATGTCTAGGCTCTTTTTTGATCATGGCTTTTAAGTAGTCCCATAATTTTTAAATTTTCTCTCCTGGATGTATTTTCCAGATCAGTTGGTTTTCCAATGAGATATTCCACATTATCTTCCATTTCTTCATTCTTTTGGTTTTGTTTTGTAATTTCTTGATTTCTCATAAGGTTGACAGCTTCAATCTGTTCCATTCTAATTGTTAAAAACTGTTTTCTTCAGTGAGCTTTTGAACCTCCTTTTCCATGTGGCTAATTCTACTTTTTAAAACATGCTTCTCCTCATTGGCTTTTGGAACTCTTCTGCCAATTCAGTTAGCCTATTTTTAAAGGTGTTATTTTCTTCATCACTTTTTGAAGTCTCCTTCAATAAGCTGTTGATTTGCTTTTCATAATTTTCTTGCAGCACTCTCATTTCTCCTCCTGAACTTTCTTCCACCTCTCTTACTTTATTTTCAAAATCCTTTTTGAGCTCTTCCATGCCCTGGGACCATTGCATATTTATTTTGGAGATTTTGGATGCAGAAGCCTTGGCATTTGTATCTTCCCCTGATGGTAAACATTGTTTTTCCTCATCTTAAAGGATGGGAGAAAATACTTGTTCACCAAAAAGTCACCTTCTATACTCTTACTTTTTTCCCTTGTATGGGTACTTTCCCAACCAGTTCCTTGACTTTTGGGTCCTTTATCAAGAGTAGGGTATACTCTGGGGACCTCTAAGATCTCAGTTCCTCCAATGTGACACAATCAAGGGAGAAAAATTTACTCCCCTGGCCTGGCTTGTGGGTGAGATTCAGATCAACTTTTCAGGGGCTTTCAGCTGAGTCTCCAGCAATGGAACAATGGATGCTGGCTTCTGCCTGTGATGTCATGGAGGTGAAAAAACCCTCTCCCTTTAGCACCTATGGGTTGAAGGATCTGAGAACCTCCACTGCTGCTGCTGGGTATTCTACCCCTATGGCCTGCTCCAACCCTTGTCTGGCCCTGCTCCTCCCAGCACGCCACAGCCAAAACTGGGCTGTGCATTGCTCCATGTCCAGTGCAATAAATCTTTCCTGTTGGCCTTTCAGGTCATCCTGGGCTGGAAATCTTTTCTACTCCATTGTTCTGTGGCTTTTGTTGCTCTAGAATTGGTTGAGAGCCTTTCTTTGCAGGTATTTTATGGGCTGTGGGGGAAGAACTAGAGTAGGTGTATCTTTTTACTCCACCATCTTCACTCTGCCCCACCAAATCAAATAAACGTAAAAGAAATGTTCTGAAAAAAAGAGAAAATTAAACGAAAGCTCTCCATTGACAATAAAAGTCAGTTTAAAAATTTTATAAATGCAATCCATTAGTTTTATTTTTAAAAGATGAAAACAAATTTTGTGTAAAATTTAAAAATAACTCATAAAAGTAAGAAAATAAAATATTTTATATCATCATTGTGCTTGAATATAAGCAAATTAAACTCTTAAATTAAGTGAAATAGATGACTGTATCAGAATAACAAATACAGATTAACTGAACATGGAATAGAAAACAAGTATAGACTAGGAGAAAAGCATGACATCATTATTACATGCAGTGGATCTTAAAGACCATTGAATCAAGTGCCCTCATTTTTCCACAATACTGGAATTGTTTCTTTCTAGCTGCTTGCAATATTTTCTCCTTGACCTGGGAATTCTGGAATTTGGCCACAATGTTCCTAGGAGTTTCTCTTTTTGGATCTCTTTCAGGCGGTGATTGATGGATTCTTTCAATACTTACTTTGCCCTCTGGTTGTAGAATATCAGGGCAGTTTTCCTCGATAATTTCATGGAAGATGATGTCTAGGCTCTTTTTTTGATCATGACTTTCAGGTAGTCCCATAATTTTTAAATTGTCTCTCCTGGATCTATTTTCCAGATCAGTTGTTTTTCCAATATTTCACATTCTCTTACATTTTTTAATTCTTTTGGTTTTGTTTGGTGATTTCTTGGTTTCTCAGAAAGTCATTAGACTCCATCTGTTCCATTCTAATTTTGAGAGAACTATTGTCTTCAGTGAACTTTTGAACCTCTTTTTCCATTTGACTAATTCTGCTTTTGAAAGCATTCTTCTCCTCATTGTCTTTTCGAACCTCTTTTGCCAATTGAGTGAGCCTATTTTTCAAGGTGTTATTTTCTTCAGCATTTTTTTGAGTCTCCTTTACCAAGGTATTGACCCGTTTTTCGTACTTTTCTTGCATCTCTCTCATTTCTCTTCCCAGTTTTTCCTCCATGGGTCTAACTTGATTTTCAAAATCCTTTTTGAGCTCTTCCAAGGCCTGAGGCCACTGGACATCCACCTGGGATGTCTGGGACACAGAGGCCCCGACCTCCATGTCTTTCCCTGATGGTAAGAATAGTTCCTCATCATCAGAATTGAAAGGCAGGAACATTTGCACCCCCTCAAAGTAGCTCTCTATAGTCTTATTTTTCTTCCCTTTTCTGGGCATTTTCCCAGCCAGTTACTTGAGTTCTGAGATTCCTGTCCACCCCTGGCCTAGATCTGCCCAGCTAGTGCTTGGGGTCTGAGATTCAAATGGGCTTTCCAGGGCAGGAGAGGCTGCTATTCAATGTGAGCTTAAGTTCTGGTGTTGGGGTCGGGGCAGGGCTGCCTTCCAGGCTCAGTTCCCTCAGGGGCTTTATGCAGAGACCTTCAGTAATGGGGCAGGTTGGGGCAGGGCCGTCTCCCAGGCTCAGTTCCCTCAAGGGGTTTATGCAGATTCCTTTGGTAATGACCCTGAACCTCTGCCTGCCTGCACAGGGAGTCCCAGTCCGCCTCCACTGCCTCTGCCGCTGCCTCTGCCACTCCTTCCACTGCTGCCTCCCTAGGGAGCCCGAGCCATGGAGACACCCTGCTCGCCTCTCGGCCAGCTCAGACGTCTCTCTCACTGACCTGTAGCGCCTGTGGGTGGAGGGATCTTCATGGCTGCTGGAGGTTCCATCCCTGAAGGCTGCTCGGATCTGCTCCTCTGGGGCTGCAGGGCCAGGGCAGCTCAGGGGTGGACTCCGCTTTCTAGGGAGCGATGGACCCTGGGGATGGCTCTCTGGAATGAAAATCTTTTCCACTGTGTTTCTGCGCGCCTTGCAGTGATACAGAATTTGTGGGGAGTTCTTCTTGCAGGAAATATGTGGACTGTGGGTTCAGAGCTAGCATACGTGAGTCTTTCTACTCCACCATCTTGACTCCACCCCCCTGCAAGTGCCCTTATTTTATAGATAAATAAATTGAAGTGGGGAGAGTAGTGACCTGCCCAGGGAAAGTGTGTCAACTAGTGTTTATCTTTAAATTGAACAAACCCTAGATATGAACTTGAAATCACTAGACTGCCTCCAAGAATGGACATTTTTTTATATCAGGATCATGGTTTGTCAGCTCTTGCTACCACAAGGCAGGTATCTGCTACACTGCATAAGACAGCAGGAAAAGGGTATGTTCCTATTTCCACCCTTCACTGGACAAGTTATGATAGTCATGACATTATTTATAATTGGAAGAGATAAGGATGAGGTGCTCCATTTAAAGAGCAATTTAGTCATTAATTGTCCCTACTCAACAGCCAGAAAAGAGAATTGTTTATCATTTCCAAGCTGATGCCCTTTACATATATGGCCAACCTGAAGCAACTAGGGAGATTGCCATACAAGTACCCAAGTGATGAATGAACACATCTGGTTAGCTGGAAGCAAGTAGTGTATCTTGTTGTCTTCCTTCTTGCACATTGAGTTAAATCTAACAAGGCACCCACCTACGCCTCAACTTCCCTTATTGCTTTAACCTAAATTAAGTCTGTTTAGATTGATTTCCACACCCAAAGCTTAACTCTCACATATCAATTATTTTTTCCCTTCAAACCTGTCCTTCATAGTGGTTTTTTTTAAGAGCTTTTGATTAGTCCTAAGAATTACTAAGGTAAAATGATGCTTTTGCAAGGTCAATGATGAGATATTGGGGGATTAATATGGATATTCCTGGCCGGCATGAATGGCACATTTAATTGGACAGATCCTATGTTGATAGTCTTTGGCATCTGAATCAACATCCCTTTATTATAAGATAATACTTTGTACAGAAAAAATGAATGAAGTACAATCTAAACAATTTCCAAATCACTTCAAATCTTGAAAACTGTATGACACCGAAGTTATATTGTTATTCATCTGGTTTTGTCCAACTGCTTGATAATAATAAATCCCTAATATTATGCCTTGCAAATTAAGTATAACAAGTTTTATTATTTTGTATGAAGTGGATGTGAATTCATTTTCATTTGAGAATGTCCTCCACTAGTGGATCTCATTTGTTATTAAATGGGTGTTAGTATGTATCTGAGGCAGGACTGGAACTCAAGCTTTTGTAAACTGTACTATTACATAGTCTGTATATGTAGACATAACTGTCCCCCTATTAGAATTTTGGCCTATCTCTCATTTATCTATCTATCTTTCTGTCTATTGTTATTATTTAGCCTCCACTGTATGATTAACTGTAAAGGTTGCCACTGTGGGAGGTGTGTTTCATAATTTTTAAGGAGAGGACAGAAAACTACAAATTGTCTGTATGATCTCAGGAAGAAAAAATCTTTCAGCATTCTATGCCTAAATCTCAGCTTCCCCTTTCACGTAATTCTAGTATATCTCTCCCAAAACTCTCTCCAAATAATAACAGAAGTCTTCATACACTGATCTCCCAGGAATGTGTTCTCTAAAACATCAATTTCTGGTGGATTCTGAGATGGTTCTCTGACCCCACTATCCCTCACCTTTGCCATTCTTCAAATGAACTGAATCAAATTACTGTTTTTTGCTTTCTCCAATGGTTCTTTGTGTGTGTGTACATGCTTGGATGCATGTGTTGCATGCTTATGTGTGTGTGTGTGTGTTGTGTGGATGTGTGTGTGGGTGGGGGTGTGTGTATGTGTGTGTGAGGGGGGGGAGAGAGAGAGAGGGAAGAGAGAGAGGGAGGAGAGAGAGAGAGAGAGAGAGAGAGAGAGAGAGAGAGAGAGAGAGAGGGAGAGGGAGAGAGAGAGAGAGAGAAGGAGAAGGAGAGAGAGAGATAACTCTGGCAGCCTCATGAAATCTGACTCCTCAATATGTTTTAAAATGCACAAAATCAAATACATGGGATTACAATGAATTCAATTATATTAAATAGTTTCAAAATACAATTTTTAAAGGTTCCTAGACCCTTTAGCTTCAGAATCCATGCCTGTAGATGCAGCTCTAATGTTCTAATTAAGTCACTAGAAGCTATGTCAATGGTCTCCAATTTGGATCAGGGTTAAATCAAAGTGTAAGGGCAATCAAAATGTGAGCGAAATAATGGGTGACTGGCTTGTAACTCATTAGAAATTGGTGACATGTCAATGGATTGATCAAGTGGGTAAAGCTTTGCAAAATTTTATACATGGGGCACTTCAGACAATGAAGTTAATTCTCCATTGCAGTGAAAAGAAATGTTTGAACTATTTGGATTCTAATAACCTACATTTATTCTACCTCTCTCTATTTGATCATTACATTGATTTCTATTGTGAAGAGACTTCGCAACCCATAGGATTAAGAAAAACATATTTGTGATGAGGGCTTTTCCTTCCAAAAAATGAAAATATAAGGTATCTTGGGAATTTTCTAATATTACTCTACCCCATAGATTTTAAGTATTTGGTTTTCAGTTAACTTCAATTACCAGACATCCATTCATTCAGTGACCAGTCACATTAATAAATAAAGGGGCTAAACAGAATAAAAGCATTAGGTTTTGTTCATCCTTCATATCTGAGAGGGAATGATCACATGAAACTGGCAGATGTAGAAGGCACTGGTTTTATTCTGTGCAAACAACACAAGATGCTAACACCAAAACTGTAAAGTCCATGTACTACAAATAACACAACCTGAAATTTTCCTTCAGGAACTTATGGATTGTCAATACTGAATTTGCTAATTAGCTACAATATTTAAGTGGCAAAACACAATTAAACTGTTTGTTTAAACAGACAGATTGAGATGATAAAACAAGCTCATAATACAGATTTTACTTTTTCACTAATTCACAACTGGTTTAATAGAGGAGACCAAAGCAATTCTCTGTCTCTCATTGTCTGTTTGCATATTTCTATTGTTGCCTCTTTCTCTCCTCTGTTTTTGCCTCTTCATCTGTTTGTCTGTCTACCTGTTTCCCTCTCTTTTTATTTGCCCCATGGTATTGAGGGAACAATTAAAAAAACTCCTTGGGAAACTTGTTAGAACTTGTTTGCTGCTTCATAAAAGTCTCAGGTGCTGCATAACACAGGCTATGCCAAAGGGAAATTTTTTTCCAATTTATTTATTTTTAATTTTCAGCATTCCCTAAGTCCTAAATTTTATCCCTCTTTCTCCCCTCTTCCTCCTCAAAACAGCATGTGATCTGATACATCTACACAAACATTTCTATCAAACACTTTAACATTAGTCATGTTGCATAGAAGAATTATAACGAAGTGGAGAATCCAGGAGAGAGAGGAAAAAAAAAAAAACTAAAACAAAAAAGAAAATAATCTGTTTTAGTCTGCATTCTAACTCCATAGTTCTTGCTCTGGCTGTAGATGACATTTTCCATCATGAGTCCTTTGGAATTGTTTTAGGTCCTTTCGTTGCTGAGAAAGGCTATGTCTATCAAAATCACTCATTCCACACTGTGACCTTTTCTCTGAACAATGTTCTCCTGGTTCTGCTCACTTTGGTTAGCATCAAATCATATCAGTTTTTCCAGGATTTTCTGAAGTCCGCTTGCTTATCATTTCTTATAGTGCAATAGTATTCCATTACATTCATATACCACAGCTTGCTTAGCCAGTCCACAATTGATGCGCATGCCCTCAATTTCTAGTTGTTGACCATCACAAAAAGAACTGTTATAAATATTTTTGTACACATGGGTTCTTTTCTCATTTTTATAATCTCTTTAGGATATAGCCCTGGAAATGATATTGCTGGATCAAAGGTTATTTGCATTTTTATAGCCCTTTGGGCATAGTTTCAAATTGTTCTCCAGAATGGTGGGATCAGCTAACAGTTCCACCAACAATCGTATTACAACTTTCCCACATCTTCTCTAACATATATCTTTATCTTGTTTTCTCATGTTAGGCAATCTGATAGGAGTGATTTGGTAACTCAGAGTAGTTTTGATTTGCATCTCTCTAATCAATAGTGATTTAAAGTATTTTTTATACGACTATGGATAGCTTTAGTGTCTTCCTCTGAAAATTGTCTGTTCATATTCTTTGATCATTTTATCCATTGGGGAATAATTTGTATTCCTGTAAATTTGACTCAATTCTCTATATATTGTATAAATGAGGCCTTTATTACAGACCTTAGTTGTAAAACTTCTTTTTTAGTTTTCTGTTTGCCTCCCAATCTTGGTTGCATTGATTTTCTTTGTGCAAAACCTTTTCAATTTAAGGTAATCAAAATTATCCATTTTGCATTTTATAATATTCTGTATCTAATGTTTGGTCATAAATTCATCATTTTGCATAAATCTGACAAACTTTTCCTTGCTCCCTTAGTTTGTTTATAGAATCAGCCTCTGTTTCTAAATCATGTACCCATTTCTACTTTATTCTGGCATACAGTGTCTTGCATTGGTCCATGCCCAGTTTCTGTCACACTATTTCCCAGTTTTCCTTGCACTTCTTGTCAAATAGTCAGTTATTGTCCCAGAAGCTGGGTTCTTTTGGTTTATCAAACAAGAGGATTCTATAATTGATTTCTGGGTCCTGTATACCTAACAAGAGGATTCTATAATTGATTTCTGGGTCCTGTATACCTAACCTATTCCACTGATCTACCCCTCTATTATTTAGCCAATGCCAAGTAGTTTTGATGATTGCTGCTTTACAATACAATTTAAGCTATGATATGGCTAGGCAACCTTCACTAACATTTCTTTTCATTAATTGTAAATGGACATTTTTAATGAAAATTTTTATGTGTAGTGTGGCTTGTGATAGAATTCTCTAAATGATATCCAATCTTTTTTTTACATTATTTCACAATCACAGGATATTAGAGCTGAAAATGACCTTGAGAGTCACTCTATTTTATAAATGAGAAAATTGAGAGGAGTGGATTAAAAGTCAATACGTAGCAAATGACATTTATGTGGAATTGCGAGGTTTATAAAGTGCCTTATAGATATTGTCATTTGACACTATCATGATTGTCCTAAGAAAACTTGAGCCTGAAAATGGTTAAATATTTTTTAATGTTTTCATTTACATCCTCTGTTTTTTTTTCTTTTAACAACATAGTTTTCCTCTGCATCCCTCTTATTCTCTCCCCCACCCCAGAGAGCTATCCTATATAACAGGTAGCATTTTTTAGCAGAACGAAAAGAGAAGTAGAAAAATCACCAAAACCAATGAACACATTGAAAAATTCCCAACATCTATGAACCTTTTATTTCCATAAAGAAGTTGGTTGGGAGGTCCTCCATAAAGCAGGAACATTCTGCAGTTGCTGGCTCTCATATTTCTTCTTTTGAATCTTTTGATCTTTGTAATTTTGCTTCATTCACCTTTGGTTGTATTTTATGTGTTAAATGTCCTTGTTGTTGTTACAAGATCTCAGAACAAGTATCTGAGACAGGATACAAACTCTGGTCTTTTTGACTCCAAGTCCAGTGCTCTATCCACTATATCCTTGTTGCTTCCAGAGAGATGAAAAGACCAGCACAAATTAGGAAGTGGCCAAGCGAGGGCTTAATCCCCAAACATTCTGTTGAAAAAAGCAATGCATTATGTATTATATCCATCTTGCCTTCTTTCTGGAAATGCTTTGTAATTATCATTTTGTTCTGAGACCACTTGTAACACAAACAAATGATTTCTCTTCCTTTGCAGGGGAGTAAGAGGGAGCCACTAATGGGGAACATTCTACAGTTGCTGGCTGTTCTATGCTGAGAATTGTCTTCTGAGATGTTTCTTATGTAAAAACTTGTAGATGAGGCCACTGAATTCCATTGCTTTTATAGAAGGAAATACTTTTCATCCCTGTCTCATTTAAAATTGGAAAGGAACTTCAGGCTTTCTATCTTCAACAACTTCACTGTGCTGCTTTGTACTGTGGTCACATTTTCAGAATCTAAGTGTCTTTGGAAAATAGTCCAGGAATAAATGCCACTAGTTATCTTTAGATATGAAATAGAAACTAACAAAAAGAATAGTTTTCAGAAAACCATAGCATTCTCATTTTTCATCTAAAAAACTGTCCTTTTTTCAATTTTGTCCGCTCACTGTGTTGTGATATTGCATGCTGGGCAATGTCTTTCTCATCACATTATATTATGTCACACAGCAGGAGCTCTGCATTGCTGGATTGCACATCCTATTGTATATGTCAGACACTGAATTTGATTTCCTTTTTTTCTGGTTACAACTGCATACAAAAATGGCCTCAGGTTCATCCATGTACTTATGAAATATAAGTTAATAAAATCTGTTTTGGATGTGAGAGTTTCATTGATAAATAAACTTGTCCTTGCTTCCAAGTTCTAGATTTAAACAAAATACCTGGAAAAATTCCAAATTTTACAACTTTATTGTAACACAGATTTCTTGTAGCACAGTGAGCAGTCCAAATAATCTTGTGTATCACTTTTCTTAAGCATATAGAAATTCATTGTGCCATTGAATTAAGTTTCCTTCAAAAGAGTTGCCCCTCATGTTGTGTTCTACTTAAGCAAGAAGTTCAGTGGTCTTTTAACAGTCCCTCTAGTTCATGCACGTAATTCCCTTCACAAAAGGTTGCAGTGTTACAATAGTCCACCAGAAAGAACTCAGGTTGTAGATGTCTAGATTTCGCCTCCCTGCCATTGTCAGAGTGGTAGTTTCAAGTCATATATGTAGTCAAGTTAACAATTTAATCTAGTGGATGAAATACACTACTATTCAAAATGCTAAACTGTGAAATGTGTGATCTATGCACAACTCTAGTATTTGTATATAGGTTGTTTTTCTTTTTACCAGAGAGCATCCTACTCTTCATTTCTTATAGTAAAATAGTATTCTATCACAATCATCTACCACAACTTGATTGGTAAATCTTCAGTTGATGGTCATTCCCTTAATTTTCAAGTCTTTGCTATAACTGAGAAAACTGTGATGCTTACTTTTGTACATATAGTTCTTTTTCTTTTGTTACCTCTTTGGAATACTGACATAGTAGTGACATTGCTAGGTCAAAGGTATGCATCATTTCATAGCCCTTTGAATATAGTTCCAAATTGTTATCCAGAATGGTTGACTCACTTCACATTTCCAAAACAGGACATGTGTCTCAATTTTCCGATATCCCTTCCAGTATTTATTATTTTCCTTTTCTGTCATATGAGACAATCTGATAGGAGTGTAGCGGTACCTCAGAGTTGTTTTAATTTGCATTTCTCTCATCAATAGCAATTTAGAGTATTTTATATGACTATAGATAACCTTGATTACTTTGTCTGAAAATTATTCATATCCTTTGACCATTTACCAGTTGGGGAATAGTTTTTATTTTTATAAAGTGGACTCGGTTCTCTCCATATATGAGAAATGAGACCTTTAGCAGAGATGCTTGCTGTAATTTTTTCACAGTTATCATAATGATGTATTTTACTTCATCCTGTTTTCCCCTGTTTATCCTTCCCTCCCTCCTTCCTTCCTTTCTTCTCTCTCTCTCTCTCTCTCTCTCTCTCTCTCTCTCTCTCTCTCTCTCTCTCTCTCTCTCTCCTTTCAACCCATCCATCCTTAAATGTGTATTGCTTCTGACTACTCTCTCCCCAATCTGCCTTTCTTTCTATCATCTTAACACTTTTCTGATACCCTTCTCCTCCTAGCTTCCCATAAGGTAAGACAGAGTTCTATATCCATATATGAGGATGTATGTTATTCCCCCTTTGATCCAATTCTGATGAGAGTAAGGTTCAAATGTTCCACCATTTTCCTAATAACTGTAAAAACTCTTTGTTTTTCTTTTATGTCAGATATTTTACCCCCGCTCTATCTCTCCCTTCCACCTCTCACAGCACATTTCTCTTTCTCATGTCTTTATTTTTACATATCACCCCATCACATTCAACTCACATTCATGAACCATTTTTATGTATAATTCTTCTAACTTCACTGTTAAGATGTGCTCTACTCCCCCAGTTGTGACAGATCTTTACTGATGACCTTCTAAATTGTCTTAGGCTGGAAGGTTATTTCATCCTATCCTTGTGGGTATTCTACTATTCTAGAATTTACTTTGAAGTGTTATTTAAAATTGCTTTTAAACACTTATTTAGGTGACCTTAGGTCAAATCCTGTCTTTTTTCCGTCATCCCTTGATTAAATAGTTTATTGAACAAATATGGAAAGAAATAAGTTGCTTGCTCCTACATGGAGCCTGGCTCCATGTAGCATGTAAAATTCTTCCCACATATTTTCATAAATATTCAGGGAGTGGTAGGAAAAAAAATTCCTTAATGATACTTTCCCATAATTCCTGAAAGGAGTAAGACAAGAATGTGAGAGGGAGGGAGAGAAAACTATCTTTGGATCTTGGACAATAGAAAGAGAAAACCAGGCTGCGGTGGGAGTGGAAGTATATTGTTAACCATTCTTTCCTTTTCAACTTACTATCCCACTGTACTTTAAAAGCTGGAAATTTCTTTATCCGTTTATTTTGTCTTTCAACTCCCTCCATTCCTGTTACATTCAGACTCCAAGTCTCCTTATTAGTCTTGGGCTGCAACAGTTTTACTTATTGCCTAATAGAGTGATAGAGTCTGTAATAGCAGTACCAAGAGAAGTTACATCTGCACACCTAAATTCCATCCTCCACAGATGTCCATAAGTAATTCAGTAAGGCAATACTATACTTCAATGTACAAATTCCCTGTCTATCTATTTTATTATGTTTATCTATTTTATTTTTCCTTTGGGGAAGCTAGACTGAAAAGTAGATGAAGTACTTTTCCTTGATTCTGGAAGACCTGAACACAAATTTGGACTTACTAGTCACATAACCCCCAGATAAGTCACAGAGCCTACTTTGGTTTCCTCATCAGTAAAACTGGGCTAATAACAGCATCTACTTCTTAAGATTGCTATCATAACCAAATTATATAATATTTATCAAACACAACACAATATCTGGCATTTTCTTGATGTTATAGGAATGATTCTTCTTCTTTTTCTTATTCTTTTCATCATCATCTTCATCATCTTCTTCTTCTTCTTCTTCCCCTCCTCCTCCTCCTCTTCCTCCTCCTCCTTGCCTTGCTTCCTCTCTTTCCTTCTTATGCTCCCTAAAATGAAGGGGTAAAGGGAGGATAAATTGCTTTTCCTATGTGACAAGATCATTAGAAATGATTTGTCCAGTTGCTTTCTAGCTGAATCATAAAATCTCTGGGACCAAAGGAAAATACCATCTCTAGAGGAAGAGAGATACATAGTAGAAAGAAGTATATCAGAACTGAGAATATTTATGGTGGTTAAGATAATGCAAGCCAAGATAAAGATAATGACTTTAACACAATGGGTCATAACATGTAGTAAGAAATATATCTATGACAATGTTGGAGCTTCAGGGTGAGAACCTAGCAACAATGAGAAGAGCATATGGTACTTTGTTGGGTTAAAGAGAGTGGTAGTGAAGAAATGAAGCATGAACAGCGTAAAAGTTTGCAAAATTCACTGAGAAGGGTAAATGGCAGTGGAGCACATCATGACAACAGAGCAATAAAGAACAAAGCACAGATGAGGAGGAGCAAATTCCTAGTGGATTTCCTCCTAGTTGGGACTCAAGTCACAAATATATATATATATATATACATATATATATATATATATATATATATATATATACACATACACACACACACACACACACACACACATATATATATATATATGTATGCATGTATAAGAGGTCAGAGTATTGGTGGTTTTATTGTAGGAATTATTTTTATTATTTTACAGAACATTTATACTGATTTATTCCAAAGATAATTCTATAATTAGCATAATCTGGGTGTATGGCATGTTTAGAGAGAACTTCTGGTGCATCTCTGGTGTGAGGGTTTGCTGAGCCCTTTTCAAGACTTCTCATCTACCTTTGGTGTCCACCTCTCACCAAATTCTCACTTGTGGCTCCAAGAAGCTGTAGCATGCACAGTGTCAGTAGTCATGCACAGAGAATGCAAGCTTTCTAGATGGGCTAAACTATGTTGAAGATAACTGGAGACTTCAAACCCATGAGTGAATTACGGAGGTGTTTATCCCTTCTATGCAAAGCTTTCTTGAAACAGAATGGGCAGATGAGAACAGTTTCTTCCACTGGCTGTGAAGGTGACTGAAAATGTCTCTGTTGTGCACTTAGAGCTTGCTATGACACTGAAGAACTTAACATCATCACTGCATCCCAGATTATCATCTGTCATTTTGACTTTGATGGGGAAGAGAGAATGGGGCTGATGACTTTGTAGAAAACTGCTTCACTTAAATCTACTTCATGCACAAGTCATGAAATCACCCCTTATTATCATTAGTCCTGACTAATGGATCCTTTGATTAATTGGGGTTCAATATCCACCTGAACAGAGAGAAAGAAGTTACAGTTCAAGTGCAAATCATAGAATTGTTTGTTGTGAAGGACAGCATGTATGTGTGGGGAACAGCAGAACAAGACCTGCTGTTCCAAAGGTTGAAGGTTTAGGAAGTCATTTTATGATGTTTTACAACAAAGAGAGGCAGGAGGATAGAAGGAATACAGACAATGTAGAACCAGTATGTTTATGCAAGCTCTGTCCATGCGGGATTGGTTTGAGCTGGTCTTGCAGTTGTTGACACAACAGAGATATTTCAGGTATTCCTGGTTTACCTAAATGATGGCACAAAGCATCACTGGCATATCAAACTCCAGCAACACTCATTCCACCTCCTGATTGACTGATTTTGGTTGTCAAGTTGTTTCACCTTCTCCTGAAAAATAAGAAAACTCACACAAATGAAGGTGATTATAAATTCATTCCTTCCATTTCTGCAGTCCTCTTCAAAAGCAAAGCAAAGTTAAACAAAAGATATACTCTAGTTTTAGCTTTGTGAACCTAAGTGCTCATAAAAGGAGCTCACAGCAACCCTTCAGGGAATATCATATACAGAATTTCCCCAGACTTCATCTGAATGAGGAAGGAAAATATCAATAAGAGAAATTTAGTGGCTCCCAAAATATATCTTGAGTCTCTTGTGTAAAGAGAGAGACATAAGGGTTGCATAGATTTTTCTGATGCCTTTTAGGTACTTTCAGTGTAAGAAGATAATTTCAGATTTCCATTGGCAGCTACTGGAGGGGAAATTTCTGCTCTCCTACATTTTCTATGAAACAATTTCTAGGTTCAAAAGCTATATTGAGGAAGAGGGAGCAGATGTAGAGGAAGCTAGCACAAGAATTTTTCCTCATGCTTTAGGCTTCATCTTATCACATTTTAAATTTCTTTGATCAGTATTTATTATAGAAAATATCTTAGTCAATTTCGTTTTCTAATCTGATTATGACTGAATATAATCCGACGGTTCACTGAATTATTTTCCCGAATCAGACTTATTGGGAACATGGCTGAAAAGGACTGCAGCCTGAGAGATATGGGAAACAATAAAATGCCATGACAAAAGGAACTACATAAATATTCTTTCCAAGGTGTTCGTAGATAACTCAATAGGCAACTCCTAACTGAATTAGTCATACTAAAGTGCATAATTACCCTACCCTGATGGATGGTGAACACATTTCAGCAAGTATTTTGATTTGAAAGTCATTCTGGCTTTGTTTAGTCTTGAGGATAATATTAGAACAACTTCTTCTTTTGAGGAAAGCTCTGTTGACTACTCACTTGTTTCAGAGAACTTCAGTTGGACTAAATATAGCTTTTTTAATTGGTTGCTTCTTTATCATCCATTCTTCCTTTGTGGCATTGAGAGAAATTGAGCCTCTTTCTTGATGACTAAGAATTCCTTCAGATTCTCTTAGATGAGAAGTCTGAGTTTAACTTATTTTGCATATAAAGACCACATCATATCCTTTATTCTTTGATGTACCTCAAACTATCTCTGACCATAAGGTGCAATGCAGTTGAAGAGTATTTTTAATGTACAGGTTTATTGTAATTATGTCTTCTGATCATGTCTAACTTCCGGTGAGATAAAGAAATTAATGGATAGATGAGTAACTGTCTTCTGTCCAAATTCAGTTAGACTGTCAACCAGGAAAGATACTTCCTTTCTACATCAGTGATAATATAATGACCATTTCACTGATAAATTTATCACTGGCTAATATATATCTCCTATTTAATATATAAAGCAATTGTTTTGGTTTTGTCCAGAAACCATAAGGGTGTTCCCCTCCTAGATTTATTTATTTTTGACTAGGAAAAATAGGTCATTTTTGCCTCATTCCTTACATAGCCTTACTCATGCTATAGCAATGAGACAAACTGAGAACTGGAAAATACTTTAGCTTAAAAATGCCAAGGTTTCCCACTGCATCCAGGGTCATCTCAAGCGGTCATGATCTACATATTGCCATTAGTCTCAGATGACTCTGGAAGAGAGAGTGAGGCTGGTGACTTTGCTCAGCCATCACCTACTTAAATTCAATTCAGTTGCAAGCTTCCTGATGCCATGGTTCTCTTCTAGAATGAAGAACAAATAACCATTTGTGAATAGTAATAGCTGCACTACTAGTCAGTTCTAGTTGGACTTTCCTTCCTTCCTTCTCTCCTTCCTTCTTCTTCCTTCTTTCTGTGGTTTCCATGCCCAATAGATTCCCCTGTTGGGATTAAAAATAAAAACTTCATACTTGTCAATTTAGTTTTCAAGACCTGGCTCAAAGTGGTTTTGTTTTCACAAACACTTCTTTGATTCACCATGCACCAACCACTAGGTGTAATGTTCTATTTCACGTTAGAATTCTCATGATATTTTGTTTGTTACTCCAGTATTCTTAATCATGTTCTGTTTTGTGTTACAGTTCTTGTGAATGAATTGTCTTCCTTAAAGTACACCCCCCCCACACACACATGCATGCTGCTAATTAAGACTATTACTAGTAATAGAGTGTTAATTTCTTAAAGAAGAACCTGTCCTGTAATATATTTGGAACTTTCGTATCATTCAGCATAGTAGGTATTTAATGTTTTTTGAATTGATCTTGTTAAAAGTAATAGTATATTTTCCAGAGTGAGATGAAAGCTCAGAAATCAACAGCTTAATTTCATTTTATTACAGATGAGTAAATTGAAAATCAGAGAGAGACATTCATTTAATACCAAGTTTATATGACAGGACTGGAACTCCAACCATGGTGTCCCCTTCAGGGTCTAATGGTTTTGGTTTGTTTATTTGTTTGCTTGTGTTTTGATTCCAGAATATTTGGAGCATGTGTCTTTGGAGAAAAATGCATGAACACACACAGAGGTAGAAAGACAAAGAGAGACAGAGACAGATAAACAGAGACAGACAGGGAGATGCAGATACAGATAGATACAGAGACTGATAGACAAAAACACTTACAGAAGAGACAGAAAGAGCAAGACATAGAAACATACAGAGATACATAAACAGTGAAAGACAGAAAAAGACAGAGAAAGGCAGACAGAGAAAGACAAAGAAACAAGGAGATAAAGAAAAAAGTAGACAGAAATAGAGGCACAGAAAGAGACAGTTTTATTTCTTCTTTTTCCTTTCACATAGTGTGAAAAGCTCAGAGTATACTAAAATTAGATTATAAATGAAGTTCTAAAAGCATATAGGCAGCAAGTGAACAGCATTAAAGATTAAAGGTATCAGTTTGCTCGGCAGTGATGAAGCGGAGGAGGGAGAGGAACAGTAGAGGTAAATTCACCTAGTGCTCATTCTGTGCAGGAATGTTGCTCCTTAAGCAGTTCAGTGAATCATATCAAACTCTAAGTGCTCCTGATCATATTCAGCTTGTGTCAGATGTCCCCTTCTGTGGCAATGGTCTGAGTACTGGTCTACTCATGGGGTTCTAAACTGCCTTGTCTCTCTCCACCCATGATTTCTTAGTTTCTCCTTTCAACTGAGAAAAAAAATACTTTTTATTAGCCCTATTACTGATAAAGGATTCTGTTTTATTGTAAAAACAAAACAGCATATTAGTGCTAACTGACATATTTAAGATATTTTACAGACTTCACAAATCTATGTTTTTGAAATATATAATGGAGATATCAATGTCCCCATTTCACAAATAATTATGCTGTGGCTCCCAGGTGTCAAGTAATTTGCAAATGTTGGGAGAGAGGATTTCTCTTGCCTCTAAGTCCAATGATCTTCCCACTATAAAAAAATATGAGGATATCAGATAGCAAAAGTTAATACTACTTTCGCTATTTTATAAGTGAAGAAATAGAAAGAAATTAGGACGTGTCAGCTTTGATACACAATAAATCAACATTATACCCAGGATAAAAACAATGTCCTCATTCCAAACTTCCATCATCCTTGCATATTTTTTTAAAGAAAAATGTCTTTTATTTTACTTTATATCACCCAACAATATAAAATAAAGTGTTGCTCTAGTCCATATTTTATTTTTAATTCCCAAAGCTCTGGCAATATACATTGAAGCTAACTGCCTTTCACAAATCTATGGGACTCTCAAGTAAACATCTAGGCCCAACTTTGTTTAGAAATGTGTTCTCTCCTGGGAGGGGAAAATTCATGACAAAAGTGTTAATTCTTATGATGTAATTTTTTTTTGATGTGAGATGATGTTGGGAATTTGGAATTTGGCTGGAAATTTCAGTTGGCCTTATTTGACTGAGAGGGAGGGAAGTAGATAAAAAGAAACTCAGGTGAATTTCTCTTGAAATAATATTATTCTGACTAAGAAAAGTTACTGTTTTATAAATTCAAGATCTATTCATTAATGATTCCTTACTACCTTTCTCATAATATTAGTTATTCATTGTACAGTGGTCACTACAGTGGATCTATATTTTCTGGTAGCATATTGATTCTAAATGTTCAAAATACTGACACCATAATGCTGATAGAAACATGTTGGGAAAAGCAGAGGGATAGGGAATGGGAAGTTTTGGAGAAGGAACTCAAGTTATTTTCTTTGTTAGTGTCCATTACTGACTGAAAAATTGAAGGAGAACAAATATTATTATGAGTTCAAAAGAGGAAGATATCTTAAACGGACAGATTGTAAAGTATAGGACTACATAAAGACTGTATGAAAAGGTAGCTGGAGGATAAAAGATGATGGCCAGAGTAGAGAAAGGAGTTAGGGGAAGCAATAGTCCAAGGTTTCATTTTTACAGTATCTTGCTTTGGTGGGGGAGGGCATGGAGTACTATCAATTAATCCTTGCTAATGGGTAAGTTAATAACATAAGGTCCTAATATTCCTGGAGAAATTTGCATTTTAATAGAAGATAGTAGAACTTCAAAAAAATCTTGGAAACCCTAAGGAATGAATCTCTATTAGTAGAATGTCAGTCTTCAAGAGGGGTGATCCCTTTAGGCTTCTGCAGATCACTCTTTTTTGTATCTACTGTTTAGCCTGGTCCAAGTTTTATTTAAAAAAAATAAAGTCTTATGAAATAATTATATGTCCATATAAGGAAGAAAAATCTTTTAAGAGAACAGAAGCATTCATACATTATTTAAGAAAATAACTGGCATGATATTTGGAATACAAACAGGAGAAAATTAGAAAGATAAATATAGTTGAGCAATTGAAAGAACTTAAATTATGATAAATTGTTTATATTCTAAAATGGAGAGGAGATACAAATTTTCTTCAGAATCCCTCAAATATTATTATCACAGATGTAATAAAGAAAGAAAACTGCACACTCTGGGCTGGAACATTCTCTCATTTTGTTGATCTTAAGGGATAAAAACAAATGAGAAAACAATTATGCCAAAGAAGAAATGGAGAGGAACTTAATATTTATCATATGTGGAAAATATAAAGTTAAAAATATAGAGGTACAGATAGTATGTGGACATATTGTGAATATCACTTTTATTTGAATTGGGCAAAAAAAGGTTCAGTATTCTTTCTAGGAATTTGGTTTATAGATACATAAAATTCTAAATGGAAGCAGCAAAGGAAAGGTCTAGATCTAGAGAAAGGGTGAAATAAGAGAAGGGAAATGTATAAAATAAAAAAAAGAAAACTTCAAACTTGAAGAGTGGATGATAATTGTGGAATTAAAGAGAGAGAACTAGCGATCAGAATCTAGGTATGTGAATAGATGAGGGCCAGACGAGTAGGATAACACTACTTCAAATTTAGATCATGAATAATAATTATATTTCTTTTGTTTTCCCAATTCTATTTTATAAAAGTGGGATGGGAACAAAGAGAAGGAAGAAGCATTAAATAAAATGATAAAAAGTATAAAGAAAAAAAGGAAAAGGTCATATTAAAAAAATATAAATGAATGTGAACCAGATTAACTCATTCACAAAAGCCAAAATGACAATAGAATGAATTGGAAAAAGAAATTTGCCAATATGTGGATGAGAAGAAAGATATTTGAAACTATGAGTTACAAAAAAGTAAAACAAGGGGTAAGAGAACCAAGATGCAGAGGAGAAGCAGCAATCTAGCCAAATTTTCCCAATATTCTAGTCCAAATAACTTTAAAATAACATCTAAAAATATTCTGTAGTATCAGAGACAACAAAAAGTCAAGGGGAGATATTTTTCCAGTCCAGTACAACTGAGGAGGTGGACAGGACAGGTCTGAGACATTTGGGTGAGGGCCAACCCTAAGCATATCTGGCAGCAACATCACCAGTGGCTTTGGAAGCAGTAGAGACAACAGCAGCAGCAACTTGGGGACCTCTCAGCACAGAGACAGAAAGGGGGTCAGAAAACTTGTCAGGAAGAGATCATAGGGGACCCTCTGCTGACACTAAGTACAATACCTGACACTCTTTGGAAAACCTATTGCCCATATGCAATTTTGGGCAGAAGATCCAAGGCAGAGAGGACTAGTGACTTCTGTGGCAGGAGAAGTGGGGGACTTTTGGCAGTTGTCGGGACCTAAGGAGTGCTATCTTTGCAGCTACAGAGGAGCAGGGTCACATCCTGGGTAAAGACCAGAGTAAAGGCCAAGAGAGAAGTGATGATATCACTCTTCACATGAAACCATCTTGGAAGCACCAGAAACTTGTAAACTCCCAGAATTATATCTGAAAACAGAAGCACAAAAATGTCTGAAGTTTGGTACAGTGCCTTCCCACCTCCAGGTGAGCAGAGCCCAATCTCAACATAAAGTTCAAAATCAATCAAAGAGAGTGGAAAAATGAGCAGAAAACAACAAAAGGAAAAAGAACATGAGCATAAAATTCTACTACAGTGTTAGGGAAGACCAAACACAAGCTAAGTAGAAGACAACAGTGTAAAACATCTACAAGCAAAGACTAAAATGCTAATTAGACACAAATCCAACAAGAATATCTGGAAGAATTAAAGAAAGAAAGAAAGGATTACTAGAAGAAAAATTAGGAAATTTAGGAGAGCAATGCAAGAAAATTACAAAAAGAGAATCAACAACTTGGTAAAAGAGGCATACAAATTCACTGAAGAAAAACTCCTTATAAAGCAGAAAAAGTCAGTTGGAGAAAAGAGGTACAAAAACTCCTGAAACAAGAACTCCTGGAAAAGAAAAACTGGCAAAGAATCAGAGATGAAGGGATATTCATTAATTGGGGTATTGCTGAATAATTTATGGTTTATGATTGTGATAGAATACTATTGTGCTATAAGAAATGATATGCATTATAGTTTCAGGAAAAAAAAGAAGACATATAAACTGAGGCAAAGTGAAGTGAGCAGAACCAGAAGACAATTATAAACAGTAGCAATAATACTGTACAAATATTAACTGTAAAAGACAGGTATTCTGGTCAATACAAAAATCCAAGACAATTTTTAAATTATATATTAATTTTATTTATTTTCAGTGTTCTACAATCACTGTCATATGACAGAATTTATTCCCTACCGATCCCCCAGCTCTCCTCTCACTCCCTGAGATGGCATACAATTCTATATAGGATATATATGTACATTCCTATTAAATACATTTTCACTATAGTCATGGCTGTGTAGAAGAACTAAAATGAATGAGAGAAATCATATAACAAACCAAAACATAATACACACACAAAAAATGATCTGCTACATTCTGTGATTGAATTCCATAGTTCTTTTTCTGGATGTGGAAGGCATTTTGCCTTAGAAGGTCATTGGGAATTTTTTCTAAGTCCTTGCACTGTATGAAGTTCCAAGTCTACCAGAAAAAATCTCATACACTGTGGTCACTGCTGTGCACAAAGTTCTCCTGGTTCTGCTCCTTTCACTCAGCATCAGATCATATCAGTCCTTCCAGGCCTCTCTGACGTCTTCCTGTTCATCATTTCTTATAGCACAGTAGTATTCCATTACATTGATATACCACAATTTGTTCAGTCATTCCCCATTGATGGGCATCCCCTCAATTTCCAGTTTTTGGCCACCACAAAGAGAGCTGCTATAAATATTTTTGTACATGTGGGACCCTTTCCCATTTTTATGATCTTTTGGGGATACAGTCCTAGAAGTAATATTGCTAGGTCAAAAGTTACGCAACTTTTTCTAGCCCTTTGGGCACGGTTCCAAATTGTTCTCTAGAATATAGAAGCTGCAAGGTCTTATGTGATCCTGACTGTAGCTCCTCGATATTTGAATGGTTTCTTTCTGGCTGCCTGTAGTACTTTATCCTTCACTTGATAGTTCTGGAATTTGGCAACAACATATTTCTTGAGGGTTTGATTTTGGGTTCCTTTTAGAGAGGTGAACAGTGGATTCTTTCGATGACTATTTTGTCCTCTGGATCTAGCACTTCTGAGCAGTTTTCCTTGATGATTTCCTGGAAGATATTTTCCAGACTCTTTTTTCATCATGGCTTTCTAGCAGGCAAATAATTCTTAAATTTTCTCTCCTGGATCTATTTTCCAGGTCAGTTGTTTTTTCAATTAGATATTTTACATGTTGTTCTATCTTTTTATTCTTTAGACTTTGTTGGACTGATTCTTACTGTCTCATAGAATCATTAGTTTCTAGTTGCCCATTTCTAATTTCTATCGAATTGTTTTCTTCAGTTAACATTTGCATCTCCTTTTCCATCTGTCCAATTATTTCTTTTAAGGAATTATTTTCTACAGTTAGTTTTTGAACTTCCTTTTCCATTTGTCCAATTTTCCCAGTTATGTTTTGTGCTTCATTTTCCATTTGTTCAATTTTCCTTTTAAAAGAGATGTTTTCTTCATGGAATTCTTTTTTCATACTTTTAAAATCATTTGGCAGTTTCTCTTCTATTTACTTCCTCAGCTGTCCCAGGAGAGCTTTTTGTGCATGTGAGCAGTTCATAGTCCTTTCTGAAATTTCAGATGGGAGTACAATCTCACTACTGACCTCTTTGGTATTCGTGTTTTGGTCTTTGTCCTCACAGAAAGATTCTGTGGTCTTTTCACCCTTCTTTTTCTTGCTCATGATGGTGATTGTGTGTTGTGGCTTCTGGTTCTTTCAGTTTAAAGCTGCAGAATTTGTTGTTGAGTTGACTGGTGTGCAAAAGCTAAGGGCAGGTGTATTTTTATCTTTCTGTTTTGTATTTCCCCAATCAGTCCTGAGGCTAGCTTGTTAAGCATGGGGAGGAGAGTTCTGTTCAAGGGAGATCTCCTAAGCTGAGCTGAGGGAAAGGCAAGCTCAGGGGCTGGTGATCCCAGCTGCCCTACTCTCTTCCTGTTTCCCCTGGAGCACTGAGGCACACTTGGATCCTAGTGTAAATTTCCACCCCTCCTGGGGTTCCTCTCCTAGCACTGGGGCTTACCTGGGTCCTAGTGCAAGTTTCCACTGCCCTGGGGCCCCTCTCCTTCCAGTTCACCTCTGCCATATTAGGAGGAATCCACTGTAGCTATTTTTCTAGCCTCAGGTCTTATGAGACTGTTTGCCCTCTTGACTGTTTCCATTGATCCAGGATTTTTCTGGGAAAATATTTTATGGTCCTTTAGAGGCCTACAAGCAGGGAGGAGAGACCGTTTACTGATCACTGTGACATCCTGGCTCCTGGAAGTTCAATTACGTGACTTACAGACTTTTAATCTGTGGGCTGAAGGTCTCAAGAGCTGCTATGGCTGATATCTAGGGCTCAGCAGCTGTCACTCACTCAGCTCCACTGGTCTCCCACCCTGAGCTGCTGCTCCACATTCTGTCTGCTGCTGCCTTAGGCCTCCTTGGGGCCCTCCTGCTTCACTGTGCTGGATGTGCTGCACTGTGCACTGTGGACTCACCCCTGTACAACAGATACTTCCTGTCCACCATTCAGTCTGTCCTGGGCTGTGAATCTGCCACAATCTGACACCTATTGGATTCTGTACCTCCAAGGTTTGGTCAGATTCTCTCCTTAGAGTTATCTGAAGGAGTTTGTTTAAGAGCTTAGGTGAGTGTTTGCTCTCACTCTGCCATCTTCGCTCTGCCCCCTCAATCCAAGGCAATTTTGAAAGACATTATGGAAATGCTATGCACCTCCACAGAAAGAACTATTTGATTCTACACGTAGATTGAAGCTTTTGTTTTTCGTTTTATTTTTCTTGCTTTTTTCCCACATGGCTAATATGCAAATATATGTTGAACTATTCTTCACATACAAATGATATCACATGTCTTGTCTTCACAATGGATGATTACAGTGGGATGGAGAGAGAAATTTTGAAATTAAATTAAAAATAAGAGTGTTGAAAAAAATAATGTTTTTTAAATTATCATGTTATCTGAAAACCATGATAAGAAAGAGCTTCTGCATCATATTCCAAGAAGTTATCAAGGAAAACTTCCCTCATGTACTACAACCAGATGGCATAATAATCTAGAAATTTATCATTGAAATCTAGAAATTTACCAATATAAATTTAAAGAATCTCTAGATGATCTTTTGAAAGATATCACAAAATGAAATCCCTTAAGGTCAAAATTTAGAGATCACAAATCAGGGAGAAAATACTGCAATCAACCAGAAACAAACAGTTCAAAATCATGGAGCCATGGTAAGTATCATACAATATTTAGCACTTTTTTTTCCTTAAAAGAGTGAAAAGCTGGGAATATGATATTCTGGAATCAAAGGTGCTAAGATTACAACCAAGAATTACCTATTGATCAAAGTTGAGTATATTCCTTCCTCCTTTAAAAGTAGATAATAATAATGAGATAACAAAATAAATACATTATGTATTAGATAATTTAAACTAGATAACTTACAATTATTCCTGATGTAAAGAAAAGAGCTGAATAGAAAATCTGACATTCAAACATAAGACTCAATAGAAGTATAAATGACAAACATGAAAGAAAAATCATGTCAATAAATAAAAATTGTTTCTTTTTCTATATGAGTTATGATGCATGTAACAAAAAAAAACTTTGTTAGTGGGAGGAAGAAGGGAGAGAAGTTGGAACTTAAAGTTTTGAAAACAAATGCTAAAATTGTTTTTACATGCAACTGGGAAATAAGACATACAGGCAATGGGTTATAGAGCTCTATCTTACCCTACAAGAAAATAGAAGGAATGTGATAAGAGAAAGGAAGGGTGCAATAGAAGAGAGGGCAAATTGGAGTGGGCAGGGGGAGAGATGAGAAGAAAATTTGGAAATCAAAATCTTGTGGAAGTGAACATTGAACACTAAAAATCAATTAATTAACTTAAAAAGAAACAATGAAACAAAATCTAAAGAATGAGAAACACAGAATGAAAAAAATGTGAAATATCTCATTCAGAAAAACAATAGACCTGGAAGATATATTGAGGAGAGATAATTTAAGAATCATTGAACTATCTGAAAACCTTGATTTAAAAAAAAAAATAGGATTTTGACCACCTTTCAAGAAATCATATAGCAAGATCCAAGACAATACTAAAGGAGTCATGATGGGAAAATGATATTCAAGTCCAGCGAAAAAACTGTGGAGTCTGAAAGCTGATAAATCTCTTCTGGTTTTTTTTTCTCATGGTTTTCCCTTGTATTCTTAATCTTCTTTCACAACATGACTAATGTGAAAATATGTTTTATATCATTGTACATGTATAGCCTATATCAAACTGCATGCCATCTTGGGAATGGACCAGGAGGGAGAAGAAATGTTTTAGAACTAAAAATCTTATAAAAGTACATTTGAAAACTAAAAATAAATGAAATTCAAAATTAAATAAGTAGACTTAATTATTAAAAAGGAAGAGATTATATAAGAAAATTGCCCTGATATTCTAGAATCATAAGGTAAAATAAAAATTGAAAGCATACACTAATAATCTCCAGAAAGAGACACCCACAATTGAACTTCCCCAGAATATTTTAGACAATTTCCAGAGGTCCCACATCAAAGAGAAAATATTTCAATTAGCCAGAAATAAAGAATTCAAATACCATAGAGCTGCAGTCAAGAAAACACAAGATTTATCAGCTGCTGCCTTAAAGAATGCAAGGCTTGAAATATGGTACTTCAGATGGCACAGGAGCTAGCCTTACAACAAAGAATCAACTACCCAGCAAAAATACACAGGTTGGGGGGGCAGGAATGAATATGCAATGAAAGAGATAACTTTCAAGTATTTCAGATTAAAAGACAAGAGCTGAATAGAAAATCAAACTTCCTGAAATATGAGACTCAACAGAAGCATAAAGAGGTAAACAGAAAAGAGAAATAAGGCATTCGATGAGATTAAACTGTTTACATTGCTATGCGGGAAGATAATACATTTAAATCCTAATTACTTTATTATTGTTACAGGAGTAAGACAGGACATATATAGACAGAGAACAAAAGTGTGAGTTGAATACCATAGGAAAATATCTTAAAAATAAATTAAGAAGTGAAAAAGAGGAATGCACTGGGAGAAGGAGAAAGGGGGAAATAGAATGGAGTAAATTAACTCACATAAATGAAGGTTAAAGAGCTTTTACAGTGAAGGGGAAGATAAACAGGGCAGATTTGAATCTTACTCTCAGCCGACTTGGCTCAAAGAGGGAATAATAAACACACTTAGTTGTGAATTAAAAAAATACTTACAAGGAAGTAGGAGTGAAAGTGATAAGAAAAAAGAGGAAGCTGAGAAAAGGGAGAGTGGATTTGGAAAAAGTGTTAGTCAGAATTCAATCATTTTTGAAGATGGACAGGATGAAGCAAGAGAGTAGGATGAATGGGGGAGGGGAATGAACCCAAAGAAAAATATAGTCATCATAACTGTGGAAACATATAGCCTATTTCTCTGATAAAGTTCTCATTTTTTCATATAGAGAATTGAGTCAAATTTATTAAAAATAAATAACAGCCAATCCTCAATTTATAATTAGTCAAAGGATATGAACAGGTAGTTTCCAGAAGATGAAATAAAATGTCTCTGTAGTCATTTGAAAAATACTCTAAATCACTACTGATTAGAGAAATCAAAATTCAACCAATTTTGAGGTACTATCTGTGGCTAATATGATGGAAAAGGAAAATGACAAATGAAGAGAATGTGGCAAAAATGAAATTGCTGGTGGAGTTATGAACTGATTCAACCATTATGGAGAGCAATTTGGAGCTGTGTCCAAAGATCTTTAAAACTATGCATACTCTTTGACTCAAAATTACTGATACTAGGTCTGTATTTCAACAAGATTTTAAAAAAGGAAGAAAGAGTTATATGTACATAAATATTTATAGCAACTCTTTTAGTGGTGATGAATAATTGGAACTTTAAGGGATCCTTATTAACTGATTAAAGGCTGAGCAACTGTGATGGAATACTATTGCACCATAAGAAATGACAAGCAGGATGCTCTCAGAAAATCCTGGAAACTTTTATGAACTGATTCAAAGAGAAATGAACAAAGAGAAATGAATATTGTACATAGTGATTGCAATATTGGATGATGATCAGCTGTGAAAGATGGCTATTCTCAGCTATACAGTGATCTAAGACAGTTCCAAAGGACTAGTGATGAAAAATGTTTTCTGTATCCAGAGAAGAGACTGATGGATTCTGAATGCAAATTGAAATATAATTTAATTTTACTTCCTTTATTTGTCTTGTTTCTTTTCTGTATTTTGGTTTATATTTTCTTTTACAAAAAGAATAATATCAAAATATGTTTTGTATGACTGAGCATGTACATCCTATATCGAATTGCTTGCCTTCTCAATAAGGTCAGGGTAAAAGCCAGGCAATATTTTTTTTTTATTTTAAACAAGAAGTTTATTTAAACAACAAGATGCTTGACTTAAAGGGAAAACTATCTAGGATCAATTTTTTTATGGTGATTTATCCCTACTGAGAGACAGAGATTGCCCTATATGTAACAGCTATGTACAAAAAAATTATAAAATCGTCCTTGGTTTTAAAATGATAAAAGAAAAACATTGAAATTATCCAATCAAACAAGATATGCAAGGATTTTTTGTAATTTGTTTTTGTTATTGTTAAACAGTGAGAGCAAAATAACTGGAATATAAAGATAAAAGTTGAATGAGCATGCCACTAATGGAGAAAAGGGATATTTTCACAGAACCAGTTTGTTTTTTCCCTTCCCCATCTCCATTTGATTTGATCAAAACATGCCATAAGCCATTTAGTTAAAAAAAATACGCATTATGCCTGTGCACATACACCAGTTACTTTATGTACAACAAAGGAATGGGGGAAGGGAATCAAAGAAGAAAAAAACTATACTGCAGTAGTCAGGGTGTGGATGAACCAAATCTTGGTTTTCTAATTGTGAATGTATTGTTTTCCTTGGGAGCACAGCTCAGGAGTACAGTTATAGATTTTCTTTTTAGTAAGAGTCTTCTGTCTGCTGCTGGAATACATCAATTGTGTCTTCATCCTCCACTTCCAACTGTGCAGGTGTATCTGTTTCATTGATTGGTTGCCCATCAAATCGGAATCTGTTCTGCCTCATTGACAAACCCTGTTGTTCACAATAGGCTTTCATTAGTTTACTAAGTGGTGTGTGCCTCTTAATCTTAAATTGCACCACCAAACCATCTTGTTCTGCCAAGGGCAAGCTTTACGTGGTCTTTGTTTTCAGTCTTGACTCCTCCCTTTGACTTCTCATCACCCATGGCGAGTACAGGGGTCTCCTCAGTGACCTCTTCACAAAATAGGCACCAGGACCTTCTGCTCCAAAGGAACTGGGGGAGAAGCAGCAGCAGGAGCAGGAGAAGGAGGAGGAGGACCCAGGCAAAGAATTTGTGACTCAATTTTTTAAATGAATGTTAAAATTACTTTTACATGGAATTTGGGGAAAGTAAAGTGTTAAACATTAAACAAACATCAAACATTTTAACATGAAAATGATGTTACTCATCAGGAAAACTTGAAGTGGGGAATTTAAAGACATGAATGTTGAGAACTGATTATGCAAAATCATCACGAAGTTGAATGTGAAAAGGATGAATGTAAAAGAAAGTTTGTAGCACAATGGGTTAGTAAAAAAAAAATAATAATTCAACAATATGTTGTTTACTAGAGACCCAATTAGAGATGCATAAAGAATTAAAATAAAAGACTGGAGCAGGGTCTACTCTGTTTCCATTAAAGTAAAAAGGCATGGGTTAACAATCATTGTCTAAGAAGCAACAAAAGCAAAAATAGACCTAAGGAAAAGAGATAATCAGGAAAACTACATTTTGCTAATTGGTACCATAGAAAATGAAGTAATATCAAAAAAAGGATAAATTTCTCTGATAAATGCTTTTTTCTCAACTGTATCTGACTGAATCAAATTTATTAGAATAAGTACCATTATTAAATTGATAAATGAGTGGAATCAGAAAATTGAACAACATCATGGACAGGGAAAATAAGGCTGAGTTAAGTCGGAATACTTGGCCTCAAACCCCAGCTGCAACAATGGATAATGACTTCTCTGGACCCAGATTTATCATCTGTAAAGTGAGGGCTTTGGACTAAATTAATATGGATGTAATACAACAAAGGACTTCAGAGGACTTCCAATCCAACCTCTTCATTTTCAAGATGAGGAAACTGAGGTAGGTGGAGGTTCAATGACTTCCTTTGTGAACCTGGTTGCATTGTAAAAATACTGAAAAAATACAAACAGATTAACAAGTGTACAAAAACAGTTTTTAAATTTTCTCAGATGTCTTTTGACACAGTTTGTGTCTGATCAACTCATAAATCCTCTGAATTTAATCTGTCCCCAATTAAGCCATTGTCAAATAGGGTTTTGATATTCTTTTAATAATTTTATGGATATGAGTTATTCCAAGTATGATTCCAGTTCTTATTATTGCTTTAACCAATCATCTATTTCCTTATAGTTCTGAAAACAAGAATATCATATACCTCTATTACAAGAGCATATCTGTACCTGTGAACAAATGGAGTATTATAACTATTCATGAGACAGGAAACAATTATTCTTTTTAAAATTATGATTTATTTGCTTTTAGTTTAGAATATTCAGTTTCACAAATTCCTCTCCTCATTCTAATTCATTTTATGGGAGAGTTCATCCCATTTACATTCACAGTTATGATTACTATATGTCTTTCTCTCCATCCTCTTCCCCCTTCCCCTGTTTATCCTTTTCTCTCTCCTTTCACCTTTCCCTCCTCACTAGAGTTTTGCTTTTAACCACTGCCTCCCTCAATCTGCCTCCTCTTTTATCAGCCTCCTCATTTTTTTCCCTTTTCCCTTATTACTTCTTACTTCCCTTAAATCACTCCATTTCAATTCCCTGTTCCCCTCCAACTGCCTATAGGAATAGGTCAATTTCTATACTTAACTGAGTATTCCCTATTTGAGCCAAATCCAATGAGAGAAAAGTTCAAACAATGCTCATTACCCTCCCTTCTTTCCCTGTACTATAATATGTCTTTGTGTCTCTTCATGTGATGTCATTTAACCTTTTCTGCTTTCTTCTTTTCGCTCCTCCCATTAAAATCTTGTCTTCAGTGCTTAATGCAGTTTTTCATCATCACATCAAAATTAACCTAAACCCACCTGATCTATGTATTTCGCTTCTATAGGATGTAATAATGATATATATTCTCAAGAGTTGTAAGTATCAGAGGGGCTGAGTCAAAATAGTGGAGTAACAGCACAGACTTTCTAGAGTGCTTCCCCCAAACCCAGTCAAATACCTGCAACTGACTCACCAAATGCTGGAGCTGCAGAACCCCCATTTATTCTATTCTCTCTTTTGACCCTATACTTCATAAGTGTTAACTTGTAATTACCCCCTCCTCAGAGGGGGTAATAGAGTGATAGAAGGAAGTAAATCTGCCCAAGACAGCCTGGAAGGTCACTGTGAAGTGTCTATTGTACCATGCTGGGAGCAGAGCTCAGTGCAGTGTGGGCTGCACTGGCACAGAGGGGGCATGAGCAGGCTTTGGGCAATGAATTTCTCACACCTTTGGCAAATTCCAGACTTCATGACCCCAAAATGCTGAGAACAAATTGGAAAATCAATGGAAAAATATCTGTGAGACCTGTGTGAGGCAGTAGAGTGGACTGGCTCCAGCCCCCAGGTGGCAGAGCGGGGAGGTGGCAGAGGAACCCAAAGCAGCTACAGAGGCAACAGGGGTAACTACAGCCACTGTTTCTGGAGCTGAGTGTGGGGGGGATAATAGAAAGGAGGGCAAATGGGAGGAGGGGGTAGTTACAAGTTAACACTTATGAAGGATAAGGTCAAAAGAGAGAATAGAATAAATGGGGGGCAGGCTAGGATGGAGGGAAGTGTAGTTACCTTTTCACAGCATGACTTTGAATAACTGCATATGTATAACATATATCAAATTACTTTCCTTTGCAGTGGGGATGGGTGGGCAGGGAAGAAGAGAGAGAATTTAGAACTCAAAAGTTTTAAAAAACAAACGTTAAAAATTTTTTTTTATATGCAACTGGGTAATAAAATATACATGTAATGGGATATAGAAATTTATCTTTCCCTATAAGAAAATAGAGATGGGGCTAAGGGATGGAAGGGGTGTGATCTGCAGATGGGGGGAATGAGTAATTGAAATGCATGTTGTCTTGGGGTGGGCAGAGGGGAGATATAGGGAGAAAATTTTGAACTCAAAATCTTGTGGAAATGAATGTTGAAAACTAAAAATAAATGAACAAATTTATTGAATATTTAATATATTTATATTAATATTTAAATTTAATAAATACATTTAATAAAATAAAACTATTTGAATAACATAGTAAGAGCTGAATAAAAAAAAATTTTAAAATATAAAAGAATTTTAAGTATCAGCTTTCTACATAGAGATGTAAGCAGTTTGTCCTTATTGAATAACATTTTTTTTTCCTTTTCCTGCTTACCTTTTTATGCTTTTCTTGAGAATTGTATTTAAAGATCAAATTTTCTGTTGAGCTCTGGTATTTTCATCAGGAAAGTTTGTAATTCCTCTATTTCAATGAAGGTCTATCTCCTCCCCTGAAAGTTTATGCTCAGTTTCACTGGGGAGTAGACCCTTGGTTGTAGTCTAAGCTCCTTTGTTTTAATGAATATTGTTTTCCAAGTCCTCCGCCTTTTAATGTAAAAGTATCAAGGTCCTGACTGTTTTAATGATATTTTAATTGTTTCCTTCTGGCTGCTTGTTAGACCTCAGAACAGTTTTCCTTGAAGACTTCTTTAAGATGCTGTCCAGGCTCTTTTTTTATCACAGTTTTCAGGTAGACCAATAATTCTTAAATTATCTCTCTTGGATCTATTTTCCAGGTCAACTGTTTTTCCAATGAGATATTTTACATTTTCTTTTTTTCATTCTTTTGACTTTGTCTGGTTCTTGATGTCTCATAGAGTCATTAGCTTCTATTTGCCCAATTCTAATTTTTTAAGGAGTTGTTTTCTTTAGTTAGTTTCTGTACTTCTTTTTCCATTTGGCCAATTCTACTTTTTAGTGAGTTATTTTCTTCAGTTTCATTTTTTTCCATTTTGTCTGTTGCATTTTTTTATAGAATTGTTCAGTTGCTCTTCTAGTTCTCTTACTTGACTTTTAAAATACTTCTTCTGCTCTTCTAAGAAGGCTTTTTGTGCCTGAGACCAGTTATTCGTCTGTAAAGTTTCAGATGTGCATATATTGATTATGTTGTCCTCTACTGAATTAGAGTTTTGATATTTCCTGTTACCAAGATATTTCTCTGTGGTCATTGCTTTTCTTCGATTTTTCTTGCTCATGTTGTTTGCATTTTTTCTGGCTTTTAAATTTGATCTCTGTTTCTGGGGTCCAGGGTGCACTGTCCTAGACTTCTTGGGCTGTGCACTAGATTTCTCATCACTACTTTTTTGTTCTTTTTTTTTTGTTGTGTTTTATTTTGTTTTTGTGCTGGGACCTGGATGTTTTAGTGATGTGGTAGTTTACATGGTGCTAAGTTTGAACTTTTGGTGGTGTCTGTTGTGTGCCTGGTGTTGGTGCTTGTCTGCTCTCACTAAGTATCTCCTACTGCTCCAGTGAGGAGGGGCTTGGTCCTGGGTTCCTGCCACACATACTGTACTGGTCCCCTTCAGCCACAGCAAGAATGACCTTTCCCATTAATCTCCCTATCCTCCTGTGCTAAAAGATTGCTTTTCTGCTGACTCCACTATTCCAGTAATTTGCCTGAAGCAATTTTCTCTGAGTTTTTCAAGGTCAATAAGGGAGGCAGAGTGTGACTTACTGCTTACTTGCCCATCTTGGCTTCCAGAATTTTTAGGAAGCCAATATTTTAATATGACAAGTTCAGAATTTAGAGTCAAAAGCATGTGGGGCAAATTCCACTCATTGCTTTGTTTTGTACAGAGGACCAGTTTAATATGTTTACATATGGAAATAAAATTTTGTTGTATTTGGAGAAAGTCATTTGAAAAAAAAAACAACCTCAGGGTATTCATTGACTTAGAATATTACAAAAAAATGGTCAAATTTGGCTCACAGGCAGATCCTTGCCTGAGATACTCAATTCGAACTCCTTTTGCCTCAGTTTCTATAAAAGGGAGTTACCATTGCCAAGGTCCAACAAATAATGCAATCCTCAGCTACAGAGGTGAAATCTAAAGGTTATGACATGAAATTCTACGGTGTACTTTGAGAACGGTATTTTCTTATTCAAAAACATCTTTGACACCCACTGTTGTCAACATGGGCCTGCAGAATTTTTTAAAGTGTTTGTGGTTTGGAAGGCATATACTTAATGCTTCTGAGATTTTAAGTTAAAGTACTTCATATAAAGCACTTAGTTGTAGGTATTAAAGGAGAGCCGCAGTTGGTTGTACCACTGAAATTGTTCTCTTCTAAACCCAGTATTCATAGAGTGAGATCAAGAAATCTGACACAGTAATGATGATCCATATGCCCCAGACACACACACACACACACACATTCCCTTCCATTTTTAGGCACTTTTGGACACAACATCAAAACTTGATGGTCTTAACTTTATTTTGCTGTTCTCTATGCTAATTCTTTCCTCTCACTTTAAGAGAACTATTTCCAAGCATAGTTATCTCTTTCCATTTGGCTTTTATTAGTTGTTTTTATCACCACAGAGTTGAAAAGAACCTAGGGAGGTCTAAAGATAGAGAATAAAACCCTTGCATTGCCTGAATTCCCTCATTTTCTTTGCTTCAGCAGCATTTGTCCTACTAAAAAAACTAAATAAAGGAAAACAAAAAAAATGACAATTGGAGCCCAAGGCTTCTAGAGAGTTAGACTCAATATTCTTAATAAAATAAATGACGATTTCTAATTTGGACAGTTATTTTAGTTTGCCTAGAGCTTTTTAGCACAATTACATTGTGAGGTTATGAAAGTATTATTAGAATCTTATAAATGAGAGGAAACTGAGGCTTGAGGATACTGGCTAGTCATTATTAGAGCTGACAAACTCACCTCAGTATTCTTACTCTGAAGTCTGTCATTTTTTTTTTTCCTTTTTTTTCCCCATTAAACTATCAGGAATGCTTCTTTGCAGGGTACTGGTCAAGGAGTATGCATTACTGGGAGCATTTGCAGGCAACCTATGAGGATATGTGAACCTATTTTTTTTAACTGAGTTATAATGTGCAATGAATGGCTCAACTCTCAATTGTAGAGCATTCTAAGATGTTCCATGAGCATATTCTGTTGACACATTTTATGGGGTTACTGAGACAGAAATGAGTGCGCCTAAAAAAGGTATCAATGAATCAAATTTATTTCCTTAGTTCCTGTCATCAATGAAAAATAAGAATTCTCTAAATCTCAATTATTGATATTATTTTTTTAAAAGATAAATAGATGATCAATGAAGATGAAATTATAGCATTAGGAGCAATGCCAATAAAGATGACAACCTAGGGAAATGGATGAGTATTTAGAAAAAAAATATAAATTTCCAAGATTAACAAATAAGGAAAAAAAATACTTAACCTTATCTCAATAAAAGAAATAGGGCATGCCAGAGATGAACTCCCTAAGAAAAGAATATATCCCAAATGACAGAAGGATTTATAAGTGAATTCTAGCAAACATTTAAAGACCAGCTAATTGTAATGCTATAGAAACTTTTTGGAAAAAAAAGATGAAGGACTCTTACTAAATTCCTTGTACATGGCAAATATGATTTTGATACTTCAACCACAGAGAGCAAAACAAAGAAAATTTTAGACTAATTTCCCAAATGAATATTGATATAAAACTTACATAGAATACCAAAAGTGCGGTAATATATCACAAATACCATACACTGTGACCAGGTGGGGTTTATATAAAAAAAATTCAGGACTATTTCAATAGTAATAAATCAACAAGTGTGATTGTTCATGCCAATAATAAAAATAACAAAAATCATACAAATATATCAATAGATTCATAAAAAGCTTTGGACACAATACAACATTCATTCCTATTTAAAAAAAATGCTAGAAAGAATAGAAATAATTGGATCTTTTCCTACAATGGAAAGCAACTTCTATCTAAAGCCAAGATCAGGCATTCTCTGTACTAGGAATCAAAATGAGTATGTTATTTAGACAAAAAGGGTGATATTATAAGCAAAGTAGGGAGTCTGGAAAAATTTATTGTACACATCTATAGATAAGGGAAGAGTTTATGATCAAACACAACACAGATAGGATCATGAGAGGTGAAATAAATAATTTTGGCTATATGAAATTAAAAGGTTTTATATAAAGAAAAACAGAATACAGTCAAATTTAGAAAACAAATGAGATTGGTGAAAAAAAAAATCCAACAAACTTATCTCTTAAACATCTAGTTTCTCAGATATATAGAGAATTGAGCCAAGTTTATCAAAATAAGAACAGTTCCTCAATTGATAATTCCAGAACCTGGACTCTCATTGACCAGTTTACTGGTGTACTTCTTATCAAGACCTTTTACTCTAATACAAAAACAAAACAGAACAAACAAAGAAAAAACAGTGTTGAACCTCTACAACCTAAAATAATTACTGCCAATATCTGCCCCAAATTCAAGTCGATGGAATCATGCTAGAGTGAAAAAAAATATGTATGCACTAACATGAATATTAAATTCCTCTTCCCCAGGATCTATACTTCATTGGTATAGAAGAGCTGTCAGCCTGTCTTGTTAGAATATACCAGCTGGCAGAAGAGTCAAATTAATTAATGAATTAAGTTTCGTTAAGTTCTGGAATTTTTGATCCTGCTGACAACTGTGGAAATCAGAAGGCAGAAAAATCAACTTTGAACAACTCCTTTCCTCTCTCCCAGGAGTCAAAGCAGTAGGGTCCAGGCCAAATGGAATGAGAAGGAAAAGAGAAAGTAGAGAAGGAAATTTATTTAATTTTTATAGGGCAGAGCAAAATATTTTCTTTATAAAAACCAATATGAAAACTTAGAAGATCAAATTATTCTATTTTTTTATTTTATTTTTTCTCAGTTACATGTAAACAAAACTTTTTAACATTCATGTTTTTAAGTTCCAAATTCTCCCTTTTCCTTTTCCATCTCTCTGAGAAGGTAAGCAATTTGATACAGACTGTATATGTGCACTTATGTAGAACATAAAACATTTGTATTCATCCTTAAGGTATCTGATTATTCAAACTGAGGGGAAGTTAGGGAACAGTGACCTTAGAAAAGATAATGACCTGGGAATTTGAATATTTACTCCATAATAACACAACAAAAATGATATCTGCAACAGTGACCTTTTGGAGCAAATCTCCACATGGTAAATCCATTTGTAAAGTTAAAGAAAATACAATTAGGCTTTTTGGATCCAGGAGAAAAGTTATGGCAATTGAAGACCCTTGGGTGTTTGATTTGGGGAGACAGAAAAAAGAGATAGTGGAATAGAAAGATTTTGAGCACTGTGAAGGTTGGAAATAATAATTGGCACATCTGGTCAATATTTATAGAGACCCAGTAAGCTTGCCATCATAGCTGTGAGGGTTTTCAAGGACACATTTACAGTTATCCTGCTTAGGTTAATGGAGGTAGAGCATACAATCATTGCCTAATGGAAAGCATCATTGGTGGTCTTCGGTAGTGAGAATAATTTTGGCAGAATTTGGTGCTATATCACCACCCCATGTGTGTGAACCTGCCCTTTGTGGGACAAGGAACATGCTGAGGATAAACATGTCTATAAAAGAATTGGCAGCACTCAGCTCATTCCACAGAGTCTGTTTTCCTCCTAACTGCTTTCTGTAAAAATAACCTCAATCACAGTCAGGGGCACTTGGAGCTGCCTGAGGCCCTTGTGTAAACAATATATTAAAGAAAAAAAGAATGAGAGGGCTAAAGTGAGTGGAGTCTGAGGTCTGAGGCGGGAAACAACAACCATATGTTAAAGATGGTTCAGCTGCAATCCTTTTGCCCAAGCCAGAAATTTAACTTTTACATAAATTTATTCCGTTGGATTATATTTTTATACACACACATACATATGCATACACATACATACATTACACCCATGTATATATGTGCATACATATACACATATATGCATATTGTATATATACATACATAAACACATGTATACATATGAATACACACATATCTATCTATCTATCTATCTATCTATCTATCTATCTATCTATCTATCTATCTATCTATCTATCTATCTATCTATCTATCCATCCATCCATCCATCCATCCATCCATCTATCTATCTATCTATCTATCTATCTATCTATCTATCTATCTATCTATCTATCTGCTTTTCTTTTCAAGGACACAAAGAATTTTGCCTGAGCTGCCATTGACAAGACGAGGAATCATCCTCAGCAGGTGGGTAATGGTACAAAGTCTAAAGGTATTTTTTCAAATTTGTTTTCCGTTATTTACCAAAAGTACTAACAAGAGAGGGATTGGCGTTTTATAACAAGATACTGCCACTGATTAACTGTGTTTCATCTACATGTGAGCCTGCTTTGGTAGAATGAGTTTAGGAGGAAGGAGACTTCAGCGGGCAGGTGTAGACAGATATAGGATAGCGACTTTTGCCACTTCAACACTCACTCTCTGGGAGAAAACTATTTCAATAAAATTTGGGGGGTTGCCTAGCAGAAACATTCCACACACGAAAGCAAATTACCACAGGGTCTTCATAATCATTCCTTGATTGGACTGGAAAGAAATGAGTTTAAAAGGGAAAAAGAAGTGGAGAGGGAAATGTGATTTTCTTGTTGTTGCAGTAATAGAAAATGAAGGATTATTGTGAGAATTAAGCAGGGTTAATGAATTTGGAGATAGCATTGACACTTATGGTGCCACAGAAGCTGTCTACCTTTAAGAGACACTAGCCACCTGTTCATATCTACCTCTTCACTCACATAAAATGACTAGCTTTCTCAGGAACACTAGTCTCCAGAATTCCCCTCTCCAGAGTTCCCAGCAGAGATTCTAAACATCTCTGCACAGCTGTGAACATTTGGTAAGTTTATCCGTGTTGAACATGCTCTGGAAATTATCATTTCTTCTCAACTGACCCACACACAGCTTCACCTGTTTTCCGACCCCTGGACACTACTAGCATTGCTGTTACATGTTATCACCCAAAACTGACAAGCACCAAGTTGTGAACCCTACCTATTCCACTGGGGAAATACCTTCCTCTTGATTCAGAAGTCACTAAAGAAGACAGAAAATATTGACGGATGATTTCCTAAATCCTTCCGAGAGGAAATAAAAAACTATATTAAGGATTTAATTTTAGCAAATTTAAAGAAACTTCAAAAAAGAAGACAGCTGCAGAGGTCAGATTACACAGACCTCATTCTAAAACTTTAAGTAGCTGATAAGTACATCTTGTGTTCAACTTGTCTAGAGTAAATAGAGAATGGTTCTCTAAAAGAATTTCCTGATTCTTAGGTTTTTTTTGACACAAAGATGAATCTCCAGCCTAATGGAATATGAGACTACCAATGGAAAACAGAAAAGAAATGGAAATGTTATTTTGATGGCTCACATTTAAATAATTCTTAAGATATACAAAGTGCTTTAGGTACAAAGATCCTTTGTTTTTTAATACAAATAACATTATTCCTATGTAATAGATGAGGAAATGGAGGGTCTGGTTAAGTAAATTGTCCTAATGTTGTACAACTAGCAAAGACTTAAACAGTCTTTCTGACTCCAAGTCCAACAGTGTTCCATTTCACCAATCCTCATTAAAATTATGAAGTAAGTGATTTTTGGTATTCATTTATCTTTTATGGTTATCTGCCTCCATACTAACACTCTGACATCCTCATTTTGCTTGTATAATAAACTGGAGGGGGAGGAAAAAGAGATTACAAAAATACAGGGAAAATAAAACCAACAACAGTTGGTTAAGGTAATTACTGAGCAACTATAAATAACTTTTGGAGAGGTATTTTGGGATTGAAAAATGATAGATACTCTTATTTTCCAAAGTGTCAAGATAGAGGAGTTGGCCAACTATAGTTTTTTGACTTGACTTTGACTTCAATTCTTTTGAAAATAGATTTTGATAGCTGTTGCTTTTAAATCAGCTAGATTTATCCCTATATCATCCTTCCCTCTTCCAGAGTGCCATCCATTAAAATATAAATTTGGGAAGGTCAACAAAACAAGCAAATATCAAAACATCTAACACTATATATTATATGTTCCACAGTCAAGCATCAAAGCTTATGAAAAGGAATGGGCAATGAAATCTTATATATCTTCTTTGATAAGATAGAAGCAGTTAGCACTCCTGAATTCATGTTTTCCTTCTAACACACACTGGTTTTGCTACAAGCAAATTATTTCATGCCTTGACATTGTACACAACTCTCTAAAACTTTAAATTGCAGAGAAAGTGATAACCTGAAATAAGAGTGAGAGTTTTTTCACATCTGGAAATATGTTAATCACCTTGCAAGTCTACTTTCTGTGTGTGTGTATACATATACATATACACAAACATATACGTGTATGTATATATATATGTGCACATACATATGTATACACACATATGTACACATATACAATGTGTGTGTACACCCATGTGCATAGAACATATATAGGGAGTAGAACATGTATTCATGTGGTGAGTCTTTGAGCTAGCTCCTAACTTGTAAGGTGAGTTTCCCTATCAACAGCTACTCCAAATTGAAGGTGTTTTATAGATCTGAAGTCCCAAAAGTGTAGCTCACAAGCTCCCACAGGTATATTAACTTTCAATGGTTAGGCAGAAGACACAAGTAGCTTGACAATGGCATTTACTGGAAAGTCATAAGAATTAAAGAAATACCAAAGCATCTCCAGATTAAACCTGGCATTTGTTTTCATAAATACCCCTACCATCATTTGGGAGAATGACTAACATCTATTTCACAAGGTGAAAGGCACACTCATAAAGAAGATGTATGTTTAGGACTTATGCTGCAGGGGGACTGTGCACATAAAAGGGGTACCTATGGAAAAATAACATGCATGAACCTCCAACGGTTCAAGGCCCTTGGTGACTTCTTGTCCTTGCTCATGGAAAATCTTGACTGTGCAAGTTGCTCTTCTGGGCTTACTAGACCTGCTTTGTTTGGTGTGTTATTTAGCTGGGCTCTCTCCATAAACTATACTAGGCTAACTTCCAAATTTTTACATATATTGTCCACAATTTAGTCTCATTTTACATCACTCATATTACCATAATTTTGTTTACTTCTAAAGTGTTATTTCTATATCTGAAGACCAACTATGCCCCATTGTTTCCCCTAGCCCCCACAATGGATGACTAATCCAATATATGTAATTGCTGTGCCTCTTAAAGCATCCCTAGGGAGTGTACGAGCATTGCCAGTGACTGACCACACTAATCATGAGGCCCAGGGCAGGGAAACCATGGTGCCATGGTTTGTTTTATTAACTCCCTGTGCCTTAGAAGTATTTTAAACTGTGTTTTTCCATTGCATTATGATAGGCCAATGAGAGTCAGTGGCAATGAAGCAAATGAACCACAAATTTCTGAACAAAAAAGTCTGTAGTTCTTGTGAAAGGTTAGAAAGCACTTATTTATGTGCAGTTGGATGATCTTGCTACAAAATGAATTCAACATACGTTTTAAAAAGGAAAAAAAAACAGTCTTAAATTTTGGTTTAGTCAAGTTTTACTGGCTAATCTTATTTGTAGGAGAGTGAGGCAAAAAAGAACTAAGCTTAGTGTTCTGGAAACATTTTACCTTTTCTACTTTACTCCCTAAATTTTAAACATTAAGGACATTAGAGAATGGAGAGGAGGAACTTAAGTATGAAAAGATAAAATGTCATATAATCAAAAAATATATACACTCATTTTTATTACATAATCAGAGGAACAAGAGAACCTGAGATTTTTCAGTTATTTTTTCCATTATTACATAGAATCAGCCCACCAAGACACTTTCCAGGCATCTCTTTACAATACTTGTGAATTCTAGCCCTCTAATGACTCTAGATAGACCCAGGACTCCTATCCCTGAGAACATGGAATATGACATATAGGTAGCCTTTCACCCAATATTAAGTTGGAACTAGGTTACTACACCATCCCTGGGACATATCCAAACTATGCCCATAGCTTCTATACTACTGAGGCAGTGAGGTGTCACAGTAGATATATAGAGCACCAGATTAGGAGCCAAGTAGATTTGAATTCAAATTGGACCTCAAAAATTAATTAGCTATGTGACTTTTGGCAAGTAATTTAATCTCTGTCTGACTCAGTTTTCAAACTATAAAATGACTATAATAATAGTACTTATTCCTCAGCCTTGTTGCTTAAATTTGAAACAGTTGACATTATATCTTTCTACTTGAGTGGAGGAAAGCAGGGCATCAGAGTACTGAGATGAGCCGTGGAGGGAAAAAATGTTGATTACAATAAATGGAAATTTTGGAAGTAGTGGGTTGCAGACATGGGTAATGAATGGTCTGTGTCAGTTTATAGAGTAAAGACTATAATAAGTGAGCACTTAACAGACCAGCTTGGTTGGAAAGTAGAATACATGAAACAGATAAATTCTCCAGTAGCACCAAAAAGCCTAGAAAATTAAGTTGAAACCTCTTTTGTGGATGACTTGAAATCTTTCTCCCTCTGTCTTTGTACCCTGTCTCTCTCATCTTTTAATCATCAATATGTATAGATAAATGTGTATCTGTGAACACATCCATAAATACATACATATCTATAGTATGGCCATTAACACTACTGCGTATAAATGTGTATATATACACACATCCATATATACGTGCATACCTATATATGCAAACACATATATGTATATACAATATGTTTATTTATTTCCTACAATAAGTCACTGGAGGCTTTTGTGCAGGAAAGTGATATAATTATACTTACAAACCTAGATTACTCTGGCAATAAAGTTAGAATAACATGGAAGCAGGGAAGACCAAAATACAAAAGCAAAATATATAATACAAACTCAGAAGAGGATAGAACTGTCACTATCCCCAAATCTGAAACCTCAGAGGGGTATATGAACTGGTATCAATCCCCAAAAGCCTTCTTGAAAAAGCTCAAAAAAGGTTTTAAAAGTCAAATTAGAGAGATAGAAGAAAAACTGAACAATTCCTTAAAAAATGCAATTGACAAAATGGAAAAAAAAATCACTGAAGCAAACAACTCCTTAAAAAGTAAAATTGGCCCAATGAAAAAGGGGGTACCAAAGCTAACTAAAGAAAACAATTGATTAAAAATTAG